>JBBKCR010000101.1:12925979-12944558 GCA_037577295.1 Ladigesia roloffi | reverse complement strand
ATTAAACAAATACTATTAAATTCTTTTAAATTCACTTTAGCAGGTTATCCTGCACCCAAAATGTAATCTTAATCCTAACTCTGGTCCATATCATCTCTAGTCTCTAGTCCCAATGCACATTTACCATCTTAAACATTTGTAGATGTCTTGTTTTGTTTAAATATTAAAAAGAAAATTTAGCCTCTCATATGCCATTCCTAATGAGTGTTTCTTCAAAGATAGATAGGAATGATGAGAGAGGGAACTAATTTGATGTTATTGGCCCGTGGTTTGTGATGACATAATCGTAGCTCAGCAGATATTTTTTAGGCTGAAGTTGGTAGAACTTGGAAACAAGTATTTTCTTAGAAATGGTATGACATTAACAAGGCAAAGCGTTTATTGACTAATGGAGGTTTATTGACCATCATATGAAAGGTACTGGAAACCAAAAATGTAATCCAAGTGCAATTTTTATTTTAAAGTGCACATGTTTTAAAAAGAACATTCAGTGATTGGCTTCCTTAATTCAGTTTTGATGCCAATCTCCCAAATGTTTGTGAATAATAAGCAGGTCTGACTTGTGCTCAGTGGATAAGACCTTAATGACAACTCTTCAGATACTTCACAGAAAAACGAGAGCAGCAGTGGGTGGTAAAGCACGTCCACCAGAGCAATTTAAGTTAGCAGGATGTAGAAAAATATCCCCATTCTTTTTGCCCTGGATGTGTGTAAGGGAGATGAAGCTGCCTTTCAGCTTGATTATTCATGTGTGCAAATGTTCTTATTTCTGTTCTCCACAATCAGAAGTTCTCATTGTGCCGGCGCACACCCGGCCATCAGTCGAGCAAATACAGATGGAATGGCAAGGACAATTCAAAAGGACAGACTGAAAATAACTTAATTTATATTGAATTATTTTATGACAACCGTTTTACAGAGTCATTACAGTGAAACCCCCCAGTGTTAAATGAAAACCCAATGTATATTTAAAGCTGGCTTCAAAATGTACACTGTATGCATTGTTCAGTTCAAAAGTAATTTTCCTGGGTGCATATTCATTCATTTTCTGAAATGCATACATGTATAGTGGGGTACATTGTAGCATATCTAGGATGCACAGTGCTCCATTTGAGCCCTAACAAAGATCACCCCACTCTAAAACTATCACTCTTTTTACATCAAAATTGTTTCATCTCCTAATGTATCCAATATCAATATTTAATAGCGGCTTTGATGTGAATACGGAGCTGTTTATATTCAAAGTTCATTATGGTTGATATCTCAGTTGTAATAATCTTAAAAGAAACCTTATGCCAATACAAGAATTATTTTCACTGTTTAAAAAATATGCAATTAACTTTACCTCCTTTTTTCTCACCACAAGTACTTCAGGCTGAATATGAATTTGCAGCTGTACAAGATACACTGCTGTGTAATCATGAGCCATAATTTGGTCTAAATTGTCCCTTTTGGTCCAAAATGATTTAAAATGAAATCATAAATTTATATTAAAAGGGAAGAAACGATAACAGTGGCATAACTGCTGGGGGTGGAGCTGCATAATCACATATAGGCCCACATGGTGCTGGGGGACCTCTAAAATATTTATTGGGCTCAGTGAGATATTAACACAAAAGTACACCCATAACAGAAACTGATCCAGTTTTTTGACAATGCGCCTCACCAGTTAGTCTCCAGCAACACTGTAGTGCCGACTTCTGTTTGACTCAACCACAGTCAAGTGTAAGTTTCTGCACTGGACCCGGAGGAGCACTAGGCCTAGCTATAACACTCAGCAGTGAAATACCAGGTACTTACGATCCCACAGAATAAAGTGCTACCATAATTACACCAGTGTCAACCCATTGCTTTGCTAGCCATTAGCACGGAGTGGAGCCATCAGCTTCTGAAGTTGTGAAGAATGTGAAAAATCTGATGATGTACAGTTAGTAAAAGTCATTGTGGTTGAAGAACACACACTGAAGGTGAGATGGCTCCTCTCGGGGTGTTACTTATGATATATGACAGGGCTAGTCTTAAAAAATGAAGAAATGAAGAAATGAAAGACTTTGGCCAGAATGATCGATAGAGCAGAGTGAAGACAACCTCCCTGAACTTCACCGCATACCTGCCATCCTCCGCTCTCCCGAGTCAAACCACGTCACAGACGAGCCTCCCTTTGATTTTCGCACTGTTGAGGAGGAAAGATGAGTAGAACAGATGGAGAGGCAGGCGGGGGGCAGAGTGGACCTGAGTTCTTATTGAGGAGCCCCTGGACTGACAGTGGAAAGTGACCATGTGAGTTAATCCATCTTCTGCTTCTTTCTTCTTTCACCCTCCAAAGAAACCTGTCTCTCTGAAGTGAGGTCACTGCAGGGCACAAATGTGTGTGTGTGTGTGTTTTTGAAAGAGTGATTTTAGGAGAACAGAGAGGAGACTGTACATGAGATGATGGTGCGCAGTAATTAAACAGGCAGAATGCATTAATTACGAGTGAATGATTATTCATGTTTATTATTAAACCTTCATATCAGACCATTGGACAAACACAGCAAATTGAGGCCCCTTTAAATGGAATTAAAGGTGGTGGTGCACTGCTGTAATTTTGGCTCCTCTCACCCAGAGCAAACAATATTGCAACAAAACAAACTAAAGCAGTATTTGTAAAGCTGGCCCAGCCATTCAAGGACAAATGGCCTAAGTATTGACACATAGTATTAACAGATTTTGGAGTCCTTGGAAAATAATAGCATATTTGTATGAGCGATTCATTACCAAAGTTCTGCACTTTTTTTCCAGCAGACTCTCCTCAGTCATACAGACCCTCAATGAATCGTCATTGACCTCAGTTTTATTGACCTGGTTTTCTTGCCCATCCTTATTTTGGCTTGGCTACAGGACAGACGTGGCCACGAAGCCACCTGGCATCAAGATGTGCAAGAAAAAAAGTGTACTTGATTTCAAAGTGCCAAGGGAAATGCATATGAAAGATTGATTAATGAGGCTTTGGCTTCCGGAGCTCGCTGTTGTTGCAGGTGCTATTAGACACTTTTTCTTTTTGCATTATGGGTACTTAACTATCGAGTTAAGGAACCGAGTATTGCTGCGGAACAGAAAATTGCTACCTTTTACAAAATTGGCCACTGACATTCAGATTGTATTGATTTCGAATAAAAAATTTAAATAAATATAATTTATTTCAATATGTGCTCTTTACTTTTGCTTCTTTATCACTGAATAAATTCCACACACAGTACTTTCATGTAACATTCCTATTCATAACAGTATTTCTACTGAAGCTGCTGTAAAAGCAATGGGCACGTATGGCAGTTACAAGCGATGTGGAAGGATGTAACGTATTTCAGTTCCATTCTATTTGTTGTGGTTCACTCGAATGTCTCCGTGAAGAGCAGGGCTGAGAACATGACTACTTCGATTTTTGTCTCATTTAAGAGTTCATTGTATCCTACAGTGCAGGAAATAGAGGTCGTTCCCAAAAGGCTGGTGCCACAGACCAAGTTATTTTCTTGGGAAAAAAAAAACCTTGAAAGAAGCATTGTACAAAATACTGAGAGTATTGTCTAGCTCTGTGGACACTCAGTAGAAGAAAGAGAATAACGGCGGACAAAACTTTCTGCTCTGGCATCAAGCTCCATGTTTTGGGAAGTTGAGACTGGAGAGTAGAATTGTAAACAACATTTTGAGAGGTTCGTTTTGTGGCAGATCATAAGGTAACCAGTGCTGGTGTAATAGGGGGCTTGTCGCCAGGCTCCCCTTTTAGATTTTTGTGCTGCTGATATGAAGGGGCGGACTGGCAATCTGTGCGTTCTGGAAAAGTCGGCTGTACGGTGTTAGGCCAGCACCCCACTAACCCCAACCCCCCCAGAACCACAGCTAACAGTGCTTCCACAGTCGGTTAGATGCCTGCCTGGTAGATCCGCCCTGACGCCGGTACTGCCTATAACCCAGCACAAACCAGCAACAGACGAGAGTTACCCTTAAAACTGAACCCCATTGATGTCACTGCTATATATCGTTAAAAAACAGATGAATGGATGGATGAAATAAGGCTTTTTTTGGAACAGGTACTGGATCATCTGGGTAATTACTTATGTAGCCTGTGTATGGAGGGTTGTGTCAGCATGCGACTTCAGCTGAGACTTTGACTCCTTTTATTGTTCCAAACCTTGATGAACTGTGACGTCTCCATGGCAACAGCACTTCACAAGCCTGGAGGATCACCCCGTGCTGGAGCGAGGCGGTGGCAGCAGAAATTTCATGCACAGGATCACTCCCCTGATACTCACTAAAGTCACTCCTGTAAAACACTGCCACAGCCACGCATCCATGACCACGGTGCCTCCAGCAGCGTTCTAACGGCTCTGGAAACCTCCTTCCCCATCTTCCCCGGAGAGCTGTTTCACACTGGATCTCAGTCTCAGGCACTATTCTCTATAATCTCACACTTCACACCGAGCACTTCTCAACAGAACAGCCGGTTGTAGGATGCCCTGGTCCCAAACCAAACATTAAGAGTTTGAACTGTCAGTTAGGGGGATCATGCACACACCTTCGAGAACACAAGACAAATTCAGAAACGTCAACATTTTCTGTTACTCATAATCCAAGCTGCGTTTTGCTCAAAGAATGTCAAAGTAAAATAGAGATGAAGAACAAAACAAACTCTCCTTGTAAATTCCAGTCAGAAAAATGTGCCCAGATATTTATATTTAATACTATTTTAACAGTCAGGTTGAAATCATTCCAAAAACAGTGTATCAGGGTGCATTATCCTGCTGAAAGGAGCCACTGTTATTGATTAATGTAGTTGCCATGTAGGGATGTGCTTGGTCTACAACTGTGATTATGTAGGTGGTATATAACATCCCAACCCAATCTCACGACTTTTTGTGCAGCCATCATGCCATACAATGTAATCAAATTACTTGCTGTGATCCCGCTTTTCATGTCATTCCCAAAAGTTATTTTCTTGGAAATACATCCTTGAAAGATGCATTGTACATTGTACAAAATACTGAGGGTGTTGTCAAGCTCTGTGGACACTCAGTAGAAGAAAGAGAATGACGGCGGACAAAACTTTCTGCTCTGGCATTAAGCTCCATGTTTTGCGAGCTTGAGACTGGAGAGTTAAAGTGTTAACAACATTTTGAGAGATTCCTTTTTGTATTGGATAACAGGTCATAAAGTACCCAGAACCAGTCATATGCTAGGACAATGCTTCACTACCCTATGTATTTTAACGCGCACTACATAACAACACCAGTATCTATGCTAACTGGTGACTCTTAGAGTAAGTGTTAGGGTTAGGTTTAGGGTTAGGGTTAAGTTTAGAGCTAGCAGTAGGGTTAGAGACTTTCCCTGTCTCATTTCGACATTTCAACCTGTTTCAACTGCTTTGAAACCAAAAATGATATGGACTCATTATTTCTCTCATACTATACCTCATTCACCAGTTACCACTGATACTGGCGTACACAGTGTGCATTAAAATACAAAGGGCAGTGAAGAATTGTCCTAGCACAAAAAAAACCTAAAGCGTGATCGTAGCACGTATCCATACAACAGGACCCAGACTTTCCAGCAAAACACTGCCCAGCATCACACTGCCTCAAATTTTTTTTATACTTCCATAGTGTATCCTCATGCTATGTCTTCTCCAGGTAAGTCCCACACATGCACACAACCACATGAGGTTGAAAAAAACAAAAACAAAAGAAAACAAGTCATCGGACCAGGCCTCTTTTTTCTACTCCTTCACGGTCCAGTTCTGATGCACTGTGTGTACTGACATCTTCCTATCATAGCTATCATGACCTTTTTCAGCAAGCAGTACGTCTTTTGTGGCATTAGACCTGATATGCTAGCCTTCTCTTCTCACACATATCACTGGGTGCCCAACCGGTTCACTGGTTTTTCTACACTTGGGACCTTGGAGCACAAGTGGCAGGTACTAACTACTTCATCCTGGGAACACCCCTCAAAACATAAGACTTGTTGATGTAGGTTAGCATTGATGGCTGCTTTTAAAAATGCAGTTTACTGAAATAACTTGCAGTCAGCATTAACACATCCCCCAAGTCATTTGTCTGGGGTGTTAGGACATCATTATAATCATTTAATATTAACAGAGCACTAAATCCAGTGCCTTTACCTTTTACAAGTAGCACAATCCTACAGTAGAATGTGTTAATATGTTAAATGTCTGCAGGATCTCATTTATTCACTATACTACAGATGTACAGTTACTATTGATATTCTCATCCTCAAGCTTAGACAAAGCAGGAGCTTAATCATGAAATACAGTGTCACCAATCTGGAGAGGGCTGAGTGTCATTGCAGCACACTATTCTCTAGGAAATGTGTGGCGACAGCATCATTCTGCATCATTCCTATTATCTGAATCAATCTGAACATCAGTGAATGGGAGAGGGAGGCTTTTTAGGTCAGAGTGTGCATTAAAGATTATACATCACTGTCAATCTCTGACCCAGCACAGACTATTCATAGCGAGACCATTTTTTTCTACAGTGTATCAGTTTCTAGACTTTAGATCGAGAATCAAGTGATGCAACCGCACTGTCACAGTACTAGAGGGGAGGAAATGTCACTGATCATATATGGCTGTGTGGTGAATTATTCAGAGGAGTAAAAATAGAATGTGTGAAACCTCCAATTCAGGGTGAGATGAGAGTCTCCCAAAAAATAAAAAATAAAAAAATCTCAGAGTGGCATTGCCCCCTAGTGGATCAAATGGTCAACGCAGCAACACAGTGTGTTATCTGGGTTTTATGCTTAACTCAGACCAAAAGGAAAATTAAGTTGCTGATCATTAAATTAATTTTGGCATTTTTTAATAGTTCTGGTTTAAAAGTATAACATTTGAAAGTAACTGAGGAATAAACTTGACAGGGAAAAAAAGATGCTGTTAATATAGAGCCCATAATAATGCCACGCATTTGCAATGCTCTGATATTTAGCATCCCATAAATCACTATACCTTCAATGTAATAAAGTCTGGGTTTTAGAGGACAGAGACCTTCAATATCTTCATATTTTGTATCGTCATCATTAAGCAGCTGAGGTGTATGATGGATGGCACATTACTAGAACAATCCTGTCTTACACAGAGGACATGTCTGTTTAATCAGCCCTAAGTGAGATTAAGCCTGAGACCATGTTTTGATAGCATCCTCGGTCAAACCCCTAAGCAATATTTATTCAACACCTAGCATAACATTAGTTTTACGGCACATCAGTCGAACTCGCTGGCACTCTTTATATGGAGTGCACTATTGCCTCTCATGTAGCCAGTCACCTTTATGACAATGTTACACTTCATTTATTATAATTCATTCCTAATAATCCTGACAATGAGCTTGTACTTTGATTAGAGGCATCAAATCAACCTTCAGCTGCTCCTTGAAGAGTGCAGTAACACAGCTCTGCTCTGTGAAGTGTATACGGCACAAACTGTTCACTGGAATGTGCAATAGAAATAATAACTTTAATCTTTAAAAAAAAAAAATGCACCGACCTTTTGAGGGGCATGTGCTGAAACTGAAAAAAGGGCGCCCCACCCCAACCCCTCACCACCAAAAAATATCACAAAATAATATTCTTATATTATATTTCATTAGTATTTATAACTTTTATACAGATAATATAGACATACAGAAGATCTTTAAAACTAATTACAACACTCTCATGTGAGCCATGTATTTGAAGATGTTTATGATTTACAGTGCAAATACACCAGGCCTTCTAGTAAAGCTAGCTTTACCAATTTGCCTCCTGGGTGGGTGTCTGTGTACTATTTTTCCTGTGTTTTTTAATTGGTTGTGCACTCTCTCATTTAGTTATGTAAGATGTTCATTTTCTTTCTGTCTTTGCTTTGCATTCATGCAGAGTACATTCTGCATGTTAAAATATATAGAATGCACAGTGACCTGATGATTCTCATTCTCATTGTGTAAAGTTTTTTTTTCATTTAATACTAGATTCGTACAGTAGTTAACCAGGTTTTTCTATGTTCATATATGTGAAGACGAGCGGGCAGTATACAATGAAATATATATTTTTTCATTTAGCCAGCAAACACATGCATAATATAATAGCACCGGAATCATTACCCCTGTGTGAACATAGGCTATATAATATGATAATGTTATTAATGTACGTCATTTGATTTACATGCATCAGCACATTCAGCAGAATAGAAATACCTTCTAAAATATTTTACCTAGCTGACAAGTTTTTGACCAGCGAAAGTGTGCAATTGGTCCATCATTAAAACGACGACGTCACATTACGTCAACATCATAACGGTGTGGTGATGCATTATATGAAATTTTATAGACATTTTAGTGTTTAATTCATAAAGACAACGCTGCACTTACTCCAACTACAAGACCTTTTTCCATTACAAGACAAAGACGTTCCTCTGCTTCTGCTCTATGACTCTGACTGATGTGCTGAAACGTAAGTTTGCGGCGCTCAGGGGGCGGAGTTGTGAAGTTTGACTGACATTTTGAGCAGTTCTAAGAGATAGGCTTTTTAATGCTGTTAATTGGTAAAATACCTGTTAAATAACCAAAAGCATTGATATATTAAAAAAAACTCCACCCCCAAAAAGGGCACTTCTGAGTTTAATTACAAAAAAGACACGTGGTCTGCACAGGTTGAGCCTTACCTAGGCACGTGCCTGGATATTACAGTCCAGCTGTTGTGTAGTTGTGTTTGTGCTTGATTTGTTGTAAAAAAAATCTTTGAGACTGAAGAGAGTTTCATACTGTAAAGAATACTATGATTTATAGTTTCATCACTAAATGTTCCTAAAGATTTCAATTAGGTCATTACCTGAGAAAATAGCCCCATGAGAAAATATTTTATTATTGTATTTGCCATATAAATTATTGTGTTTTGTTTTCAGTTAATAACATGTTAAAACATGTGTTGGTTTTGTATTGTTACTAAATTATCAGTATTTGTACAAGAGACAGCGATCCCTGTAAACTATAAAGAAATCTGAGTGTCTCTCTATAATCAACCACTTCTCTCTTAACCACTGATGAACAATGATTTTGTTTGCAATGTTAATTGTACAGACATTAAAAAACACTGAAATTCCCCTTTAAGAATAGGACAGGTTTTGCTGGAAAATACATGATGATTTTTTTAGTATTACATTCTGTTGAAATTCTGCAAATAGTCAGCTCTCTTCTCAACGGGGAGTTTCCAGATAAAGTCACCTGTTATAAAACAGAAATATTGTCACCACAAGGTTCCACACTTCGGATATTTTTTCAACTTATTCATGCTTCCTCTCAGCCAAATTTCCCAAGAGAGCAGGTATACAGACAACACTCATGTCCATCTTTTACCAGATGAGTTGAGTGCTGTGGACTTGTTGTGTAAATTGTTGCATGCAGCAAATTTCATTCAGTTAAATAAAGCCAAGACATATATAGTTCTACTTTGGAACAAAGAAGGAAGATTGCAGCACAATGCATTTCTGTAGTCCAGGTTAAATAAAAACTCCTATCGATTGCAAAAACTCTGGTGTAATCATGTATTGGGATTCTAAATCAGCATTAAAGCATCTACGAAACATTGCTAAGGTCAGAAGCTGTTTTAAAAGGAAATTTGGAGAAACACACCCA
Source organism: Ladigesia roloffi (assembly GCA_037577295.1). NCBI lineage: Eukaryota > Metazoa > Chordata > Actinopteri > Characiformes > Alestidae > Ladigesia > Ladigesia roloffi. The sequence continues at coordinate 12,934,896 of JBBKCR010000101.1, read as the reverse complement.
TTTCCAGCTGAGCTGACTTTTGCACTGCTCTTCTCATTGCCTTGCCCAAAAAGACCATTAGACAGCTACAGCTATTCAAAATGTCGCTGCTAAGCAAAACATAGAACAGAAAGGACATTACTTGAATTCTCAGGTCCTTACACTGGCTTCCAGCCCATAAAGAACTGAGCTTATAGTGTTGCTATTTATTTGAAAATTAATGTTTGGGTCCTGAGATGTTTGAGGAATATCAGCCTAGAAGGTCTCTTTGATCAGCTAGGGTTTGTAAACCAGTGGTTCATAGATCGATATTGAAAAAAGGGTGAAATAGCATTTAGTTGTTATACTGCCCTCTGCTGGAACCAGCTTCCCATTAAGATCGGATCTTGGCAAATGTAGGCAGATTTAAACAGAAACCTAATACTGGGCTCTTTCGGCTGCTTTCAGTTACTAGCAAGATCTGCAGAAATGTGTACACTTATATCTTTACTCTTATTTGGCTTTATTTAACATTGTTTCCCTTAATCTTCAGTTCTACTTTTATTCTTTTACAGTTACATTTATGGCTTACTTATGCTTTTGTGCTTATTTTATCAAATGGAACGACCTCTGTGTATGATAATGTGCTATACAAATAAACTCATTACAAGCAGATAACTAAAGAATAGGCTTAAAAATAGGTTTAAAGCGTTTAAAAAATCCCACTGTATATACCAACCTAACAGTGCGCCGAAAAGGGAAGGGGTCAAGGCATGGGGTCTTGCTGTATCTAGAGGTGAGATGTGTTCCTCCAGTAGTCTGCTAAAGGCTTAAAAGAGCAGCGCATTTTTAGCTTAATCACCGTGGGCAGAAGCTCCAGGCACACTTCTGCCTTGACTGAACTTGTTAAGATTTCCTTCCACAGCTCAAAACTAAAGCATTTCCCCCTTTTCAGAACTCATGATAAGCCACACTCACACAGAAAAATTCACACTCACTCGCATACACACATACGCACATGCACCTGCTTACCCGGTATCTGTTCCTGTCACACATGCACACCCACCCGACAGCACGAACTGTGAGCTACACATCTGCATGGAAAAAATTGTGTTTTGTTGTCAACACTGATGGTTGCAAAGAGAGAAATTCTCATTCCACTCACACCTCCACAAGCAAAGCTGAAAAATTATGGTAACTGTCAAAATCACTACAAAAACAAGGGTGAGTGGGTGAGAATATACGAGGTACAACATAACCTAGTGTTATTACTGGGCAATACTACTTGACATCATTCTGTAATTTATATTTGGTAAAACACTAGATTAGAGGTCTACTCTGACCCTGCACACATTTACACGTTCGTCTCAAAGAATTGTTTAGCGGTTAATATTCCTTTGTTTGCTTGAATGTGTTCTGATTGTCTGTGTTTTTGATTGGTCTGTTTAGTATGTAACTTTGACAAAAGGCTCATTTCTTGTATGTGCAACAATTTCAAATTACGTATAAATCTGATTCTGAATGAAAGAGCATGGCAGATTCAATGCAACATAACAGCAGAGTGTGTTCCTGAGGGATGGAATCCCAGACTATGTCTAGTCATGGGACCACACTGCTGTGCCAAAGGGAAATCAACATTACAATCACTATTATAGTCACGGTCTGGGCTTAATCTAAGCCCCAAATATGAGAGGTGACATTAGTGACTAGTAACAAGAGTGTGATACCATTGAATTCAAACAGAAAATATTATAGTACAGTAAATAGTATAAAAAAGACAGAATAACTGATTAATTTACTGTTGAGTTGATGCTCACAGGGAGATTTTGATCTTTCAGTTTTTTGAGAAGGACATGATTTACATCACAGATATCAAAAACTCCTCACATGCCTATGTGTCATTTCAAAAATGTATCTATGTAATATTCAATATATTTATATTATAATAACTCAACATTACATTGCAGCAAAGAGACGACTGAGCTACGTAGATATCAAACCATCACGCTTATGCAACATTCGCTTAAAGAGTTCACAAAAATTCATCCATCTCTTTTCAAATAAACCATAACATGGAGACCACTCAGGCCATTTTATGTCAAAATACACGAAGAGAGCCGTCCACCCACACATCTGACCCACATAGACCCATATGAATGCTAGTGGTATAAATGGCACAAAAAAGGTTTTCTCTGTGTACTTTGAGCTCCTATTTTGATTCCTCAGATATTTTCTTATTAACATGCTGAGGGCAAGACTCCCTCACTTATCTTTCATAGGCTAACAGCCGGCAGCATTAGCATAAACTTCAGATCCAGCTTTCGGTTCATAGACTCCAGGTAAAGGATCTGCGGCTATGGATTATACATGACGTATGTCTCTGCTGAACACATTGGGCTTTTTTTTTTTAGGCAAATACTTTCACAACAAAGTCAGGCATAAAAACACTTTTTTAATGGCTCATTTCTTTCAAAAAATTAATTTATTTCAACGTTGATAGTTGGGACTTTATGTTGTGAAGTTCTGGAAGTCAAAAGAACCTTACATTTGTAACGATTTGCTTCCAATTTAATGTTAATTTTCACTTTTTGGCTAGACGCATATATTGCCATACCATGCTTACTTAAAATAGACACACCATCAACATTATGTTAATTTTATGCAACTTGGAGAAATTAAGCTTAACGAGGCTTAAAGGCTTAAACTAATTCTAGATTGAGGGGAACAATACCGTATATTCAAATGCAGGGCTTGTCATTCAAACATCTACCAACAGAAAAACTGCATGTTTGCGATCACTAATTCTCCTTAATGTGCACTTCAGGCAACATGGGAGCAAACATGCAATAGCACATACCCTCAACAAGCTCCGAGTGCACAGCCTCAGTCTGCCTATTTGAATCTCCTGTGGCTGTTTGACATAAAATTATGTTCAAAAGCAAACAGTTAAGTTCACCACCAGAGCAGATTAGTCCATATATCCATGACGCCAGCCAAGGCCCATTTTGCAGAGTAAGCCTGTTTTCTAAGCCGTGATTAAAAATAATTGTAAACTAAGTCTATGGGGGCACATACAGGCTTACTCACTCAGTACACAGGAAGAACTGTACAACGGTTATGGATGTGGTTGTGGTCTGAATTATCCTATGGTTAATGTACTCAGTAATTTGAGGGGAAGCTAAGGTAATGTCTCTGAGTGCTTTGAGTCCTGTCATTAACAGGCTGAGTATATATTTTCGAAAATAAGTGATATAGCAGTTACGAGAACATCAACAGTTAGTATAGCCCTGTCTGTGTTGGGGAACCAGATAAGAGTTATATGGGGTCAAATAATCAGATGATAATGTACAGATGATTCACTGGCTGCCCACTGGATGAGGCATGAAAAATCATTTAGACACTCAATCGAGGATGATTAATGCGGGGCGAATAGTACATTTCATAAACGAAAGCTCTTTGCTTGGCATAGTCCATTTGGTTAGAAACACTCAAACACTCATTCCTCCATCTGTTCCAATTCCCTGTTCTTAACATATTTGTCTGCTATGATGTCAGTGACATGCAGAACATATTACTCACTGGCAGTGGGTATGCACATTTTTTCCAGATACTAAAAATGACCATCAGGGGGCTTGTTTCTGGATTCCACTTTGATATAAAATTATGTTTTCACTATTTCGATACAAAAGAATAACTCGTAGGACCTTCCGACAGGCCATAATATGTGAGGTCTCATTGTTTCTTTGCCTTTTTATTCACAGTGAACGCGACAACTGAAACCCATAACTGACACAGGCTTCATCTCGGCTCCCCGAACTGATTGGCTGTCTGAAGATTGCTAGATCTTATCAGAAAGGATGTGGGGAAAAAGAGGCAGAGGAGGAAGAAACGAAAGAGAGCCTTTACCGTTATTCATTTTCAGGATAAGCAGTCGAGCATGTTCTCAAACAGCACAGAAAAACTCCCGAGAGTTTATGGATGTTCGTCAAAAAAAGAAGCTTCAGTAATGTTTAATACAAGAACAGTTAGGATGTTACTTACTGCTTTTGTTAAATCTCTCTTTTTTTTTTACTGAATCAGCAAAACAGAATAAATAGCAATTCAAACTAAACGCAATCTGTTTGATTAAGAGTCTTAAGGCAACAACAAACAGTTCCATGACATATATTTCTGCCAGAAGATAATAAAAAAGAAGCTCCAAACTGGTCAAAAGCCCACTTCTTTTCTGAAATGTGGTCCTGGGTTGGTCCAGCACTCCATTTTAATAATCCACCACTGAGCCACTGAGCCACTTACATCAGCACTTACAAATGTGAAAAAAAGGAAACCCTCCCTATATCGGAATAGAGACGATGGTGGGCAGCTCTCCTATGGGGGGAGGATTGTACTTTTCAACTCGCATGAGCCGGCGAAGGATATCATCTCTGTCCCTGGGCCAGGAGAAGATGTGTGTGTTCTGGAGCCACGTGGGAACATGGCACTGATGATAACAGATTAAAAAAAGAAAACAGATATGATTAATAACAAATTGTACTTCTCGCAAGTTGTTGAGGGTAAAGCAGTACGACATTCTCTTAATGATGATTAAACCCCTAAACCCATTATTCACTTATTCATCTTCAGCCATACTACCCATTAACTACCACTACTATGCCAGAAGCTGCACAGTTTTTGGGATATGGAAATCTTTTTCATTAGCATCTGCTGTTGCTTCAGTGTGACGTTTTTCATGTTTTCAAAAAAGACTGACAGCAGAAGAAATAGTGACTAGGATTTTAAGAGTTTCATGTGAAAGACAGCTGTGAACTAAATGTATTTAAAGAAAGATTATATATGAATCTTATGGATGTGCTGAAAGAGGACATAAAGTTAGTTGGTGTAATGGTAGGGGATGCAGAAGATAGGACTAGGTGGAGACAGATTATTCGCTGTGGCGACCCCTGAAGGGAAAAGCCGAAAGAGGAAGAAGAAGAATATATGAATCTTACTTTCTTGGCTCCAGGAAACAGCACAGGGATGAATCTGAAATTCCTGCAACCGTTCTGAATGAATTCATTCTGTAACTGAAAGGCAAACACAGCTCAGTAAAGACTAAAACAAGTGAAAAACATACAGATGACCTTTCCACAGAAGGATGTGCTCATAAGAACAAAGGCATTAGAAAGCACAAACACCTGTTTGTGAATGTAGACGGTATTGAGTGTCTCATCATTTTCCATGTATGACCAGGCATTGGTGACAATCTCGTGGTATTTTGGACTGATGATGATGATGATTAGGTAGTCTTTCTGAAGGAAAACACATTTGTAAGACATTATTTGAAATAACAATCCGATCTTGGTTTCAAAACAAGTCTAACTCAAAGTCTACAAGAAGTGCCCATTTTGTATACTAATGTAATTGTGTCCACTTCATTACAAATCTTTCCTTGCAGCCTCAGAAATTATGTTTCTGCCATTCCATTAAGTTGTCAATTTTAAAATGTGTTTTTATACTTAAATTAAGGTCATGACATTCAATTTCTCTCAGTTACAACACTGGCTGTAAACTGAGTAGCCGTGAAAATGACAAACAGACTAACTCAATAACAACAGTGTGCAAGCGGATGAAAATATACCTCAGTGATGTATCTCTCCATGAAGTCAATCTTGCTTATGCTTCTAAACTGTTGTTCAAACATGTCAATCTAGAAATATGAAGCACAGGCAAAAGCATGGGTATAGAATTAACATACAGTAAAAATGGAATCAATCATAAAATAATTATTCTTCTATGTGTAAAGCCCTTTCCCAACCGCATATAGCATAAACAACAAAAAGGGAAAGATCCAGAGAATAGTCTAAAAAATCTTTTGTAACAAAACCACCCAATTAAGAAGAGGAGTTAGGGGGTTAGTTCAGTCTTTAGGAGAAATCTGTGGCAAATTACAGTTCACTGAAAAAGGTATCCCCTCAGGTATAAGACTGGTTTCCTTATCTGAGGAGATTAGAAGTCCTCATAACCCGGTCTTACAGTTCTAACAGAAATGAATCACTCCCCTCAAAATATTCACATTGTGTTGCTTTGAAGTCTGAAATGAAAACACACCAAAAACGTTTTTTTACAGCTGTAGTTACTCAATGCAACTTAACATCCAAATAAATGCTATGATAGCAATGGATTCTCGCTCTCTCACACACACACACACAAACACACACACAAACACACACACACACACACAGTCATGTGCAGGGCTCGGGGAGTGTAGCGAGGCACAGACACAGGGTTTCATTTGATTGATTTTCTCAATAAAACACAAACTCAAAAACACAACACAAAGAAGGCACAAGGGCCCAACACACAAGGCATACATAAAACAGGAGACACATGAAGGACAGGTAGGTTTTGGGTTGACCAACACATGGGAATGAACAAAGGCTTTTTAAATATACACAAGACTTAGATCTAGACCAACCGGTGAACATAATCACTTTCACACAAGCATGACAGAAGACGTGACGTAACACATACTTTTTCAAATAAAGAGTCCCACATGCAAAACTGGAACTATAGCGGCCTCTAGCAGCCATTGTCCAGGAATGACTCTCTCACACACACAAACACACACACACATTATCTGTAACCACTTAATTCTCAGTATAGTTGCAGGTACTGTTAGCCCATCCCAGGGTCAATGGGCGCGAGGCAGGGATTCTCCCTGGATGGGGCGCAAGCCCCCTGCAGGGCAGATAACATAAAGATGAATAAAGGATCAACCCCTATGTCAGTGCTTGGAAACACCTTTTGCTTTAATTACTGCCTTGAGTCGTTTTTGATACTTTTCTACCAACTTTGCTATAAATTTAGACTGTGCAGTATTTACCCCTGCTTTTTACAGAACTGTTCAAGCTCAGTCAGGCTTGATGGGACTGTTGGTGGACTGTAATCTTTAAACCATAACAACTGCCCCAGTCCCTGCAGTCCTAAACCAGAACTCCTCCACACTTAACTGCAAGTATAGCAAGCTGTACTGTTTCCGCCAAATGTACAGCTTGGTGTTTTGGCCTAATCTGGCCATAACTCCTTTTTTCCTCTTGCCAAAGCTCAATTAAGATTAAACATGACATGCCTTGAGGAGTGGCTTTTTCCATGTAACCCTCCCATTCAATTTGTGAAGCACACAATGATCAATCTGCCATAAATTTCTTTAACGTAGTCGCCATAGGCTTCTTGGTGGTCTTTCTGGCCGGTTTCCTCAGTTTCAGCACAGTTTCTGACCAGCCTTTCCTTTCATCCAGTTTGGAGTTAAGGCCTGATCCTTAATTTTACACTTAATGGTGCTCCTAGGGAATGATAAAGCCTTTTAATATTTTGAAGCCATCTCCTGACTTGCACCTGTTCACAACTTAATCCCAGAGATATTTTGACAGTGTCTTGGCACTCATAGTTGATCGTTTGCTTTTAATCACACATCCATTCACTGGAATGTCCCAGGAATGGCTGTTTAATGTTGAACTAATCAAATGATTACAACTGATCACAGGTGGAAGCCAATTAGTTGGTGTCCAATGAAGAAGGCGATTAGTTGCACCTCAGTGAGTATTTTTTTTTATTGTCTTAAACCATCACAATTATATCCTTCACTTGGATGTTAGAAGGTGCATTGAGTTAATGCAGCTGTTTTTTTTTCTCGTTTGTGTGTTGCAGAGCAACAAAAGATGGTCATTCTGCTCTATGATCACTGAATATGAGAAAGAATAAAAATGTCTCTTACATGTGTGTAGAAGCCATTGTGTCTCAGCAGAGCGACAAAATTGATGACATCTTTAACATGCTTATCACTGTCTGCTTCATAAGTGACAAACACCTTCCCTGTGGCAGGAAGATTTGTAAATTACCACCCACCAAAAACAAACAAACAAACAAACAGTCAAGCTTGTGCTCTTGTGTGGGGAAATTATTTCTTAAACTCTTTCATACCAGACTAGCTTGTTGTCTGTTTATGCTCTGAATTGTTGGTATTCTTCACTCAAATTCTATTGCATTAAAAACACAGGCAAGACTGTTTCATGAATTAAATTCGCTCTGGAGAGATAATGAGAGACAATAATTAGAAAATAATTGTCTAAAATATGATATTAGCAAAAACACTCCTAAACACCTGGGCAAAAAACAACCAAAATGGGACCAATAGTAATATTATAATACAGCAATTTAGAACTGTAATAAATATTCAGGGATACGTCTTTCATAATATATTGGTGCTGATAGCATTTTATGCTTGTTGAAACAATCCTTTATAAATATGTACACAATTATTTTCAAATTCATGTCTCTCGTTGTCTGTCCAGGGCTAATTTCAGAAATTAATTTCATATTTATAAAGTCTTACACAGATAAGCATTAGTCATCCGAACGCTGAGGTGAAATGACATATAAACAGACAATAATATCCTTTAGGACAGTTGATGTTTGTTGAAAGTTTATGTATGTTTCTTCCTGTTGTCATGAAATGCCATTAAACATAGGCATGTAGTTTTATGCATTTTAGTGAAATTTTTCATAATTATATTTAATGCAATGTAAGTGACAACTACTGCTTTAAATGGTCCAAAGAAGGAACATATTAAAGAAGGAACAAAACAGAGTTGTTGATTGGAGAAATACATTTTGGTGTATATATTAATAGTCCAGGGAAAATTACTCACTCTGCTCCAGAGAGAGGGGTGCTGTGCTTGGAACACTCTTTGGCTGAGGCTCAACCGGTGAGTGCCTACATTCACACAATCACAGCAATAAAACAAGTTACATTTTCAGAATAATCTCAAGATTTAGATAACTTTGTTGCTGATAACTTTTCACACTCAAAACCAGAGAGAGAACTACCAATGAATGAGCTCTTGATCTGTCTGCTTGGTGTGCCTTTGGCCTGGAGAGAGAGAGAGAGAGAGAGAGAGAGAGAGAGAGAGAGAGAGAGAGA
>JBBKCR010000101.1:12913330-12923850 GCA_037577295.1 Ladigesia roloffi | reverse complement strand
CACACACACACACACACACACACACACACACACACACACACACACACACACACACACACACACACACAAAACCAAATATTATTAATATTAAAACTGTCACCCTAATATTGCAGGTCCTCCTTACTCTGATTAACTGAAGCATGGACTCCACAAAAAAGTGTGAAATGCAGTGAAAAGTTATTACCAACAGATCCTTTAAGTCCTGTATGTTATGAGATGGGCCCTCCATGGACCAGACTACTTTGTCCAGTACATCCTACAGGTGCACAGTAAGATTTAGTTCTGGGGAATTTAGAGGCAAAGTCAACAATCTGAACACTCTGTTCAGGAACAGTTTGATGGACGTTATCATTTTTGCAGTGCGTTTTATCCTGCTGCCATTCGTGTCTGTGTGTTAGCACGTGCAGCGCTTTAAGTAGTCTGAGTACAACACACGTAGCGTTAGTTGCGTTCTTTGAGCTATCACATGTCGAGATTTTTAAAAATTACATTTAACTCTTTGGCTGTTCAGACCAGGGGGAGCATAAGGCGGCCCCCCCAGGCCCCCGTGTAGAACTGCCTATGTCTGAAACTGTGTTCATGTATTGCATTCAATTTCTAATTTAAAAGTAGTCCGAATAATGATATGGGCCCTAAGAAAGAGCATTTTATCCAATGAGAATATAGGGACAGAGCGAGTCCAAGTCATACTCTACCTTAAAGGCAACATTTATATTCCACCATGCCTTGACAATCTCAAGAAGCTTCAAAGATGTGCAGATATGAATTTTGGCAGCGCATCAGAGGAAGTACTTTCTGCCCCCACTTGTTGGATCCTCATGTAGGACTCTTTTCTGAGGGCCATAGACACCCTTTCCTTATCAACCCAATCAGATAAACTCTCTTATGAAAATCCTGTGCAGAGTTGTATACTAAATTGTGTAATGCTGTTCATACTCTCTGATGGTGAATTATTCAGATGAAGGTAAAAATGACTCATATTTAGTCACCTCAAGCCCTAAAATGTGTCAGTGCTAGTAAACAACATTGTTTATCACTCAAGTGACAACAAGCTAAATTAGTGGCTCATTTTATCTGGACCCATACTTCATGTGGACAGGAGTGTTTTTGTACTATTTTAGTTGTATTTAATGTGTGTTTTTATTTTAGTTACATGTCAAACAAGAAACAACTTGCAATGGGGAAATATTTTGCCCTTGAGCACATTACAGTGCTGAAAGATTTCGTTTGCCTGAGCTTGCACACAGGAAAAAGCTCTTGGTTTCAGTCTAACTGTAGTTATGCTAATTACAGATGAGTAAAGAAAAGGATCGACAGAGATGTTAAAATGAACTAACAAAAAAGCAAATGGCATTACTGCTAGGAAAAATACACCCAAGCTTTGGTTTTCAAAATACACATGTATGTACATTAGTGTATGTTATCGTCGGTCTTCTTCTTCATATGGCCTTTGAAATGGGTGTGTTGTGGAAATGCATTCACATTTTTCTTAGAAAATAAGTGTTCTATTATAAGAGACCAGAACCAAATCTAACATAACATTACATATAACATTACATATTCTTTCCCTTTCTTCCCCAGAGTGAAGTCAGGACCGTCTAAATATCATGTCAAAGCACTTTAGAGAATACAGCAGAATGTTTTGTGAGTGATACACAAAACAGTTCCCGTACTTACATGAAGACGAAGATGACATGTGATTCTGCAGCCCACGATGGAGCCTCTGGTTCTCCCAACACATGTCCAGAGGCCTTTGTGAGGGACATGGACATGGGGGTGGGTAGTAGCTGTGCGGAGCTAATGCTGTAGGGATGGAGTGCAGTGAGCGGGGCTGTTCCAGGCTGCTTCCACCTGGACTGTGCCTGTCCCGCAGGGAATTGGAACAACAGGCGTCACTCAAATAACCAGAGAAATCTCCAGATACCAGGCAAGATGGATGGCTGCCATTGGAGTATCCCCTAACCACGCTGCTGTAGGAGCCTGGGTGGAGCCAGTCGTCTTTGTGGGACTCCAGGTTACTGAAACAGCCTTCGGCCCGGCTGGGGAAGGGCGTTAAAGGACTGTAGCCTGTTGGGAGTCCAAGGGGAGGCTGATAGGGGCTGTAGCTGGACCGGGCATCGCTGCTGCAGTAGTCATAGAAATCCGCTGGTCTGTTTCGAGATGCCTCATTGCTTGGCAACATGGGGTCAGCAGGTGAAAGCTGGGAGTCCGCCTGAGGGCTCACATTGCCAACCTCAGGAACAGAATCGGAGTCTGAGCGGCTGTCCTCAGCATTGATCTGACTCATAGTTTCGTCGTTCTCTTCTGGGAAGTTGAAAGACTGAAAATGACAGCTGACAGATTGGGAAATGTTTCTTAGGACTGACAAGAAAAATGCTCTCAGCACAGTCAATCAATGAAAGTGAAAAAGAAAAACATTATTTCAGCAAAGGCTCTTGGGAACAGTAATGGATGTAAACAACAAATTGTGTTCTTAAGTTAAATTATTACTCGTGTTGGGTTTCTCCTCCATTTGTTAAATATTCAGGAGGTAAGCACACTGGAAGACCTTCCCAAATGCTCACAGTAATACTACTGATAACAGAGGTTAACAAAAAAGCATTGAAATCATCAGAAACCACAACACACTTTTCTAAACCAGTTTTCCATGCTGATTTCAGATCTGCTTTAGGTGCTTTTCAGTCACATCAACTTACTATGAGTTCATTTTTGTTACCGCAGGCACGAATTAAGTAACTGTTACAATAGACAAATAGGATCACACTGTGTCATAGGTATCATGCTCAGTGTCAGTTCCTGCAAAAATCCTTATAATATGAATATTATTTGCTAAATATACCTCTATCATGCTATATATAACTAGCTTCATCACAAAAACTGTACATGTTAGGGAGAAACATAACACAGATTTGAAATCAGCATGATAAACACTACAAAACCCACAAAAGTTTTTCTGATTATTTTTACATGTTGACCTGTGTAATCATTATTAATTTGAACACTAAAAGCAAGCTGATTTCTGGTCAGGAAATCAGCGGACTGTACCTGTAGGATGTGGGTGAGCAGCATAGACTGCGCAGCATTGTTTTTCTTATTTGCAGGTTACAAAATTAATGGTGCCATCTCAATTACCCTGTAGATACACTGATCTGTAAGAAAAGATTTCATTTACAAGCACATTAATGCCACTGCCTTAAAGGAATGGTTGATACCCCCAGTACTCCGCTTATCCCAGTATTCCATCAGTCAAGACTTGTTTGGCGTACAAATTTTGCTGCATTAGTTTACAGCTGGAGCCAGGGGAGTAGCAAGCGTGGGGATGGGGGGGTTCGACACCCCAACTTTTGTTAAAATGTGATTCCACCCCCTCCTCCCCCCACTTTTGTCAGATTATATTGTATTAAATGTATTAAACTGTATTTATAACTTTGCATCCCCCTCTTAGAACACCCCAACTTTTAGAAAGCTTGACACGCCCCAACATACCTGCGGCAACCAAATAAAGAACGGTATGTGTTCTCAGTGGGTTGAGAAATGCGGAAAACATTTGAAATTTTTAAATTCTAATGTGACGTAGCAAGACTAGATTTGCAACTGCAACACTTGGACACCATAATTGTCTTGGCTGATCAACTACATCTGGAATGAGTAGAAATTTGATTTTCCACTAAACAATACCATTAATGATAAGTACAGTATTGGCTTAATAGTAAATAAAACTGCAAGCTTTCTGTCTTAGTAAGGGTCTAACAATTTGTACATTTGTCAGTGTGTGTACATTTATCACTAATAATATAACATGTATTTTTATATGTAACATTGATATGTGTACATTTCTTTTTTACATAATTTATAAAACCATGTTTATTTCTTTGTGTCAGCAGCCCTAGTATACATCACATTTCTCAAAAGCACTACACAGCTACATAAAATAACTTGCCATACAATGGATCAGTAGAAAAAAAAAAGGCTTTTACTGTTTGGTAAAAAGAGAACTGTCAGTCGCGTGAGTTAAGGTTGATGAATAAACAGTACTGATCATTTTTCTTTTCTCCCCCTTAAGCTCAATGGTGTACTGTTCTAGCTCACACCATCTGTGGAAACTACCTCAATCCGGCCAAAGTACCCAAGCAGCAATACACAGAACAAGTTTAGTGGGAGACCCAGCTAAGTCAAAGTCATCCGAGTACCTGAAGGTCATGTGGCCTTCGGTAAAAACCCACATGTAGTTGAACAAATAGTATGTCCATGAATGTTTGGGAAGCACGCTGCAGCTATTTATTAAAGCTAGGTGCATTTAACTGTGAAACCATGTCTCTATGTTGTATCAAATCCTGCACTGGGTCTCTGACTGATGCCCATTGATGAATACAAAACAAATAGCTGACCAAAACAAATAGCAGGTGGTGCCACCATACACCGTAAACCACACACCAAATTTCAGAATACTGCTGAGTATTTCTAACTGAGCTTGCTTTTATATTCAACTTGTTGTAAATAAAAAAATAAAACTCCTGCATCTGCATGAATAAGTTGCCTTATGTAACTGTTTTGACTGAGGATATGGTCACTAAGCCCTCGAACATGAGAAATAAGTGAACTTGAATGTCAACTGGAATCAGACTTTAATATGTTCATCAATATAATAGAAAATGTAGTGAAAAATGTGTGTGTTTTGCACAGAATTAAAAATGCCAGTCAAATAATAATTTGGCCTAAAACTGTAATTTGGCCTAAAACTGACCACGGCTAAAGGATTAGAGGATTTCACATCTAAGAGGTGGACCAGTAGGTTAGCATGTCTAACAGAACGGCCAGTAAAAGGACAGTGTTTAAAAACATTGTGCACCACACACACACAAACACGTCACTAGTAGATCAGTATACTGTAGTATAACAATCACCTGTAGTAGGTCTATAACTGGAGTTGATAAAACGGTCAGACTGCACAAACTACCTAATTTAGCAATTCATAGTAATTAAGTGGTTAATAAGGACACTGTAGGCACATGCATATTTAAAATAATGTGCAGTAGACTGTATGATTCAGGAACTGATTTCAGCAGTGTGAACCTTTAATTCTACACAAATCTACACATTATTTTACTGTGGAAAGAATGTGTGGTTTACCTACGGATTACTACTCCACCTGGAACAGCTGGGATTTCCACACCCCTTTCTGACAGCAAGAGCTACAACAACCGTCCCAAAACACTCAATTCAGCTGCACACCTGAGGCCACTTTTACCTGAGGTCTCTCCTGGCTGTCCGTAGCCAAAGAAAAAGCACACAAAATTAACGTAGAGAGACAAACTGTATTACAGGAATTTTGTTTGAGGCTAAAGAACATTTAGACCAGAAAATAAAGGCAATTCCTTCTACAGAAAACTCTGAGCCCCACTCAGTATACTCACTGTGGTCAATTTTATCTCACAGCATGTTAACACACACACACAAGGACACATTTTCGAAACTCACCTGACAGCTACATGAGAGAAGGCAGGTTCAGTGTGTTTCCAACACCACACTCTGAAAAGGAGATAAGTGTTGGGTAAAGCGGAGTCTACTGTTCGATGTGTTTAAAAGCAAGACAGCAGCTTAGCTGCTTTACGGGAGTTTCAGTCCTGCTTTTCTGGAGTTTCAGCTCTGCGTGCTTTCAGTCACTGCACTTAGTAGGTCGGCCCACCCACTTTTCATGCAAGAAAAAAAAATCCCCTTGCAGAAGTGTGTCTCAAGAGTACAATACAGGACTCGTTTCGAGACTTTCAATGAAACTGTTTCACTTTAACCACTGACTCACACAACGTGGCAGGCTTTTAGAGATACTTTCTACCCTAGAAGGTCCACAGGAGCAGCTGCTGTATGTAAAGATCCTGAACAGGGTTCAGAAGTGACTTTTTAGTCTCCCTTTACAGCACCCATGGGGCATTCATGCCCTCAGGAAAGCATGAGTAGAGGCATGCCAGGTAGCAGGCAGATGAAAATTTTCAATCATTCCCCAGTCTTAGTAAAACTAAATAAACAAACAAAAAAAAATATTAAAATAAAAATAAAAAAAGAGTAAACCCTGAACCTGGCCATAAAAAAGAGGCCAATCTGCAGAACATGCAGGTTAAAATGGCAGTAGAAATGCTAGGATAAAAAAAACGCTGATGTTCTTCTAAATGTACGAGCGACAGCACTGAGGTTAAGCGCAGTTACCACAAGTCAGGAAGAAGAAAAAGGTCAAAGAAAATAGATTTCTACCACGGCAGCAACAGTGTTTGTATGACCAAACAGCAAAGCTCAGCTGCTTTAAGCAGAACAGAATGAAGCCAATTGAATGAACACTTTTGCAAGGCTCTAATCTCCGAATGACTGAACAATCAAAAAGTATTTACAGCAAAATGAGCACCTAAAAGGCTTAAACAACTGCCTTTTCTCCTCAACAGCTCCTAATCTCAGCGCAGATGTATCGTGATTTCAATAAATGAAGAACAACCATCTGTAACACAGCAGTTACGAAGTGTGAGTTGCAACCTGCACCAAACCTACTGCTTTCCCACCTGGCCAACACTAATGCATCTGTTCCAGCAAATGAAGGGGTTTC
Source organism: Ladigesia roloffi (assembly GCA_037577295.1). Classification (NCBI taxonomy): domain Eukaryota; kingdom Metazoa; phylum Chordata; class Actinopteri; order Characiformes; family Alestidae; genus Ladigesia; species Ladigesia roloffi. Next base: position 12,917,261 of record JBBKCR010000101.1, on the reverse strand, counting down.
TGAAAAAGAAAACCAGGTGCTGTAGACTGGTTGGAGCTAGACTCTAGGTAAATCACCGATTAGTTCAAACTGAATGCATAAGATCAGCGGTTCCAAATCCGTAGCCTGGTGAAACCACCTGCGCACATGCCCGTTTTGTCTCATTTAACACACTTTAAATCATTATCCACATAACAAGCACATCATGGTCTGATTCAGGTTTGGAAAAAACGAAAAGACACAGAAATTGTGCATATCATGGGGCAGCCAGATTGGGTATAGTCATCACCATTTTATTGTACAAATGAACACCAGCTACCACATTCTGACTTTATTTGTGTAAATTTTATACAGCTCATGAGTGGCAAATCATAAATTAGAGGAAATTTCTTCTAAGAAAGAAAAAATAAGCCATGTCATTTCAGATGATGGATATATTTGGAAGCATTGACTTTTCTTTGGTTGGAAAAGCAAGACTCCAGCCATTTCGTCTTCACTAGAGATGCCTGAGGATACTGATTCATCAAGTCCTGTAATTCCTGAAAGGAAAGCAAACAGAAATGGATCAGCAGAACACTTTAGCCATTTATCACACATTGAAATGTTTCTTATAATCTACAACTTGGCCACTGGCCAGTGCCGTTTGTTGCGATACCTTTATTTGAATCGGACTTTCCACTTCTGCTACAATGTGAGTAACCTGTGAGCTCATAATGTCCTCTTCATCGCCATCATAAGTACAGAAAATTAAGGTAAACATCTGAAAGGAGGAACCATTTTGTGTAATGGATGCATGTCGTACGCAAGATCAGGCAAAGTCAGCCACTAAAATATGTATCAAGATGCAGCCAAAACTGTTAACCCATTTTACTGTATTACATAAAAGGATTGGCCATTGTAATTTAGGTACTCTTGATAATAGCAATAAGCTGAAACATCAGTTCACTCACTAACAATTACGTCTGCACTACGTTTAATGTAAGTAAACTAGTTATTCTGAATACCTTATCCACAGACCATTTTTAAAAAACTACCCGGTAAACTACCCATGTTACTATAATTATTGGCACAGCCCTACACTTATTACTTCTGAATGAATTATCCATGAAAAAATTAACATTTAAAACAAAGTAATGAAATGCTTTTCTTCTTCTTTAACACAGAAGGAAACCAATATCAACCAAAGGATATGTGACAAGGTAACGTGTAAGTTTCTTTTTCTCTGTGGCTCCCAAATTGTAGAAGAATACACGAACACCTCTCATGAAATCAGCCAGGCCTGGAGATTCTCCACACTGGGCTGAAGTGCTGGGGCCTGCTTCCTCTTCATCAGAACCAGATATACTAAGGGAACATGTGGAACCAGGAGATGTTGTGGGGCCTGTTGCTGAAGCTGAAGCACATGGACCTGTGTCACTTGTGGAGGAAGCCTTTGTGGAGGTGCATGAAGCTGGAGCAGTGCCACTTCTGGAGGAGGTCTTCAGGGAAGAGTGCGAAGGTGTTCTCTTATAGTAGTATCTTATAATCACATTAAAGATGTTCATAATCTGTTTCAATGCATCTCTAAAAAACACTGGGATTAGAGGAAAGTAGAAGGCGCTAGTCACCAATTAAAAGTTCGCCTTACCAGAGGCATCCCTAAGCTACATCTTTAAATATTTATTTGAAGCTGACAGGACAGCACATCTAAAGTTTCGAGCTTAGAACATCACTTCCTAAATATTGTTCAGACTCAGGCCAGATTCAAACTTCATGCTCAGACTTTTTATAGCCTGTCCAATACCAGCAATACATTTTGCCATTAACACCTCTGGTTTTTTCCAGCTTCAGGCTTCAGCCCTACATTTATCACTAAATCTGGTATCCTGATTATTGCAGGTCAGTATGAAAACAATACATAAGTACATATACGTTTTTTGTTTTTTTTTAAGGACTGACAAAATTTTTGTATAATTGTGAAGGTAATAATTTAGAATAGCTGATAAACAGGCTTTTTAAATGTTGCTTTGCTCATAAATATTATGCTGATGGATTCAGTTGTTGCATTGTTCTTACCTTAATTAAGATTTTTGATTCTCTGCCCGAACCCGACCCGGCCTGACCCGATATTTCCTGCCCCTGTCCTCGGGCCGTGATCAAGCCTTTTTTTTTTTTATCATCACACGTAATTTAAAAAAATTGTCAGGTTTAAATCGGACTCGGGACGATAATTAAAGTTACTGTGTCGGGCCGGGGTGCACGGGCTCGGGTCTCATTATTTGGGCCCGATCTAAACTCTACCGTAATTTGTAATGATCAGGAATGTGTTGTTTTTATTTACATAGACTGAACATGGGTGTTCCGCTATACACGGATTTGGACCAAAAGTTCTGCCTATGGTCCTAATTTTAGCAATAATTATGCATTTCAAGCATAATGCATATGTTGCAGATTTTCTGCAGACCTTTGTCAGGATACATGAATGTAGGGATGCCTTGTGAGGCCAAGTGCTTGCGGATCAGCCTCTCTGTGCCATACCAGTTGAAACCTTTGGTGGAGTGGCCTATCCGTGGAAGGTGCACACTTGCTGAGGGAAAATCATATAAACAAATAAGGTTTTTAAAATGGCTTTAGCTTTCAAGGAAAAGCAGCAAGAAAATTGTTCTCTATATGATAAAAAATATGATTAAGCATCAAAATGTACAAACTAAATATTTTGTGAATTTATTTGAAACACAGATTTGACACAAAGATTTGTGACTAAGGAAGGCGTTTATTTGATTTTCTCTTCAAATGATTTCATCTCATTCAATTTAGGGATGAGGAATATTTGATTATAGGTTTATTTACACAAAAAGTGCACCATATGCTAAATATCAAGCTATCTGTATGGAATTCAGGCTTTCAACACAAATTTTTGTTTTGTTATGCACCCATGTAGGCTTACATAATGTAAGTGTTGATTCAGATAGAAACAACTGAGATCGTTCCATGAGGTTTACCTTTTTTTTGTTTGGCAGCCCTGTAGATCTTTTTAAGGCCCTCTTCTAAAGAAGTGAGGGAAATGCCTGATGGACTGTTGGCTTTATCTCTCTTCTGAGCAACAATAAGTGCCAGCTACAGCATCATGAACCAACAGAGTTAGAAACAGATATTATGCTGTTAATAAATACGTTCTAACATGATAGTGAGCAATTAAGCATTCCAGAGAAAATGCATGGAATGTACTTTATAGTTGGATAACCAAGAAAAAACAGAGATAGAAAAGTAAAAAGGTAGTATAAAAGCAAACACACAAGTAGTATAAAAGAAAGTGAGAATGAGAGTGATTTCAGACAGACTTACATGGTCTCGTCCACACATTCTTGACTGCTTATCGTCAATAGGAAAAAAGAGAACATGCCCGAGATCTAAGTCTGAAATAGAGCAAATGCCACTTTAGTTATATAGGCAGCTACTTGTTTTGAAAGTGCAAGGGGTAGATTCGTTGATAGAGTTGGACAGTTTCCCACCTTCCATGTCTCCTGCCAATTCATACTGTTTCTTCGCCTCATCTGATCGGACTTCCAAAGCTGTGAAAAGCCCACCTCGGCCCCATCGCCCCGAGTCATCTACAAACAAACGTAAACAAAGTTTTCAAAAAATTGTTTTATGAAGGACTTATTTAAACACTAAAAAACTATTCAAACCAATGACTTCACTTTCAATTTCCACTGCTAGATCATAATGCAGATGATGAGACTATGTCATTACCAATCCATTTAAACACTATTTAAAAACATCACATTAATGTAGCTACATACCAACACAATGGACAATAATGGCATCTTCCTGGTCAGCCTGAGGGTGGGTGACATCACCCAGTATATAACGGATGGCTATCAGAGTCCGTAGGATGTTATCAGAGTCCGTAGAGTTCACACTGCTATCATCATCTTCGTCTTCTTCCACATCCTCACCCTCACTATCAGCA
>JBBKCR010000101.1:12867879-12896603 GCA_037577295.1 Ladigesia roloffi | reverse complement strand
CTTCCATTATATGACTACCAGACTGCTACGGCTAAAGCTAAAAATCTGCGTTTGTGTTCTGCTGAGGAAAAAATGTCGCCTTCGACTTGGATGCCCTGGGGGTAAGCAAATAAACATCAATTTTTCATTTTAGGGTGAACTGTCCTTTTAAACCTCGTTCAAACCAACAACTGAATCAGGCATTTTCAGGCACATCAGCAGGTAAGTGCGAACTGAGCACCGACTGTTTTTCTGCTCACTGGAGCAAATCACTGCCTCCACATGGACGTTCCGCACCAGTGCTTGTTCGGCTGTGCGTTTGGGTAGCGTTAAAATGTTGCATTTACTGAAGGATTACTGCCTCCAAAGGTGAATACACGAAACTACACATTGGGCTGAGGCTGGTGTTAAACAGCGTCACAGGAAAATTAGAGGTCAAGAGCCCAAAATGGAACAAAAGCCCGTTTGGCGTTCAGAGTGCATTCCTTTAACCAAGATTATGAGGTCCATGTGAACGAGACCTTAAAATGAGAATTTTTGACAAGGTAGCATGAATCAGAAATGAAACAGAAAAACAAACTTTCAAAATAACTTGAAAAAACATGCATCAAAAATAAATGTTAGCATTAAATAACGTGCCCAGTAATAGTTTCAATATTTGAAGATTCAAACCTTGATAGCCTCTACAGCTGGTGATCTACAGTGAAATGTGTGGGGGGCCAAAGTTTGAGAAAAAAAAACAACAGCAGTATACCTGTTTCCCACAAGCTTGATGATAGTTTAAGAATTTCACAAAAACTAAACTACTTCTAACCTGACAGGTCTTGCCCAAGCCCATTTCATCACCAAGGATGCATCCTTCCAGGTTCTTGAGGCCCTCTGCCAGCCACTGCACTCCATGCAGTTGGTAGGGTCGCAGATGAATTCCTAATGCAAAATGTGGCCAAAAGAATGGAGGGTCATATTATGTTTTAATGCATAGCTACTTGACAGCATCAGGCATATAATGATTTCTGTACTCAAAAAAGACAAGTGAATTTGGAAAAAAAAACAAAACAAATATGACCGCAGTCATCTTTATATTTTAATGTTATACAAATTGAAGCACAACATTCCTGATTGTTTTAATGTTTACTTGCTTGTCTGCCCTAATGACCTGTCCCAGTTCAGTTTATAACACATATACCATTCACATGCTTTCAACAACAAAAGCTTAAGCAGCAGATACACTGCCTACATAATACTTATATAATATATTATCATCTAACAGATGTGTCCAGAATGATGTACTGCGCAATATATATCTGGCAAAGCAGCAAGAAATGTATGATGAAATTCATATTCATGTAACTTTTTAAGATCGTTATGAATGCACTATGCATACTAAATTATCATTTAACTTGTCAAAATGCTAAAAATCTTATATCTTAAGTTGTCTAACTTAATTGCTATACTGTAATACGTCAAAACAATGCAGATTTATATGAGTTGGCCAGTTTTCTTTATTAAAGACAGAGTCAGCTAGCTACAACTAGTTCTAAGTATTTTTTTACATGCAAGAAATTATTAACAATGACTAAGGTATTGTAAGGTACTGTAATACCTCAAGTAATACTGACCAACAGCCAGGCATGCTAATATACACAAGGACGCCACTGAGAATCATTAGAAACCATAAACACACTGGTGTACTTGAAAACAGAGTACGCTGGAACATCCTGATCAAAACAGCTCAAGGGCTTTCCTGAAAATTGTGATCAAATATGAAAATAATAGAATAGAATAGATTATCATAGTATTTTGCTCATACAGGCAATGTGTCCGCAGCTCAAGGCTTCGTTATTGAAAACATTTTAACTGTATGTGTTTTAAAATTAACTGAGGGCAGACGAGCATGTAAACATTAAAACAAGTGATATACCCCCAATTTGGCAGTCAAGTTGTGTAACTTTCATACACAAATATTATCAAAACAGCTAACTTAGCTCAGTAGCTCTATCCCAATATCTCTCTCTCTCTCACACACTCACCTTGCAATCCCCATGTTTTCAAATCTTTCTCGGTTAGTTCCGACTTGTCTCTGTCCGGCACTTTTCTCTCAACCGTCTGGAGGAACCTTGACATGTTTGTTTCCTGAAGTTTATTCTTTGTTATATAATTGAACTCGCTGATATTGTTAAAAACTGTAAAGTTTACATTCTGCAAATACTACAACGATTTGGCGCGCAGCTTCCTGGAGTGGGCACGGTGACTGAACTTGCCCAATCACTATCCTGCGTCCTCAAACTTTCTCGCATCCTATTGGACAGACTCAAGTTACACTATATGGTCAAAAGTATTGGGACCGTCGACCAATACGTCATCAACAGGGACTTTGCATTTCATTAAATACATAGATATTAAAATGTAATGGGTATCCCTTTGCAAATACAAGAGCTTCCCCTCTTCTTGGAAGGCTTTCCACAAAGTTTGTGTTTTTGTAGGAGTTTAATGCCTATTCACTCTGTAGATAATTTATGAGCTCAGGCACTGATTTAGGACGAAAAATCTCCGTTCCAGTTCATTCTAAATGTGGTAAATGGGTTGCAGGTCAAGCCTCTGTGGCATGTAAGAAGAGAAAAGGTTCTTCTCAAAAGTGTGTCCACAAAGACAACACAGAGACAACACATGATGGTTGATAAATCAATTAAGTCATTTATTTACATTTTTAAAGATGGCAGATGCATTAAGGCATTCATTTTCACATTTCTAAAATCCTACATTGGTCAGAATAAGAAATCATGGAATGAACGTTATATACAGTGAAGAAAATAACAGTAGCCTACATCTAAAATATTCATATTACCATATAAGTTAAACCTAAGACTAACATCCTTTACTCTAATATACCATCACAAACAAATTTCTTAGTGTTTAACACCTTCACAATGGCAGAAATAAAATACATTTTCAATTTTGTCCCTTTCGGCAGACCATGTAGAAGCATATTGAGCAATTGTCATTTCATTCAATACACTTTTCAGTCCAGACCAAAATAAAACTAGAGAGGATCCCTGAGGAAAGGCAGACTGTGATGACGTTTCATTTCATGCACATGGTGCACAGCGTGGAAAAAAACTTCAGAATGGCATCTCTGGTGATCACAAGATAATAAAGAATTAGAAAGTGCAGTAAACACACTCTGTTTACAAAGTAGCAAGAAATGCACCTATGAATACATACAATACCCAGCACTTCAGGCTAATTCACCTAAAGATCATGTGTCTAGCTTCATTTAATAGTCAACTGCTAAGGCTTCTTATTGACAGTAATAAAAAAGGATTTAATTCCAAATATCATTATTAATATTTTCATTAATTTTGGAATATAAGGAATGTGGCTTTAACACATTCAAATGCTTACATTATTTTCACCTTAATAAGGGAAATAGGATTTGCATTTTTTAAAAATATCATTATACCCAAAACTGTTACAAATGTATAGACAACACTCTGTAATTAAACTATTCATTTAAAGTTTCTGAGTTGTCAAAGTCTGAAATTAACACACCTTGCAAATGGGATGTACGAGAGTCCATACCTGTATTCAGGAACAAAATGTGGCCGCAAATAAGTCAGTTCCGATACAATAATTCAATAGTGCAGAAATCATTTTAGTTCAATAAACTGTCAAATGCCACTGAGCACTTACCAAGTAAATGCAAGGACTTGCAATATAACAAACAGCAAAGAAAGTGCAAAAATCTTCCACTGTAAAAAAAAAAAAAGCATAAAAGGTGCAGTGAAAACTGACAGAACCTTGAAAGTTAAATCTCCTATTCCAAATAAATGACTCCAGAATTTAGGACTAGGCCCAGTCTCAGTATAAGGAGAGAAATGTGCAGAATTATATCAGTGCTCGGTTCATTTACTCACCCAAAAAGTTGCACACAGTGTAAGCACCAGACATGTCTATGGGAATAAAAACAAGGCAAAGCAATTAGTTTCTGTTTTTAATTAAAAAATTACCCATTTGTTCAAATTCATTAGCAAATTTAGATTTTTATCAGAACATAAATTCTAATTGGAATGCATAAAGGTGTGATAAATTCACAGATAATTTTGTGAGATTGCCAAAAATACAGTTGCATTAATTTCTCCCAAGACAAACTGAATCAATTCATCAATTGAAGCAGGAATCTGTCACCAACAACACTTGTATAAGTAACATGCAAATGTAGAAAAAAAGTAGACTGGTGGTGTATATAAGTTTTATAATGGATTATATTAAAATTAATAAATATGATTGTTTATGTTCCACTCACTATCATGACAACTGTTGCAAAGGCTCTTGTTTTGTCACACATCCTCTTCAGTTGTTTCACTGGTCCCATTAGAAACATTGTGCTGTTGACAAAGTTTTACCAGTCAGTGTTGCAGCCATTTAAAGGCCAATTCTACCACCTTTACAAAAATACAATGAAATTGTTAGAGTATAGGCAATGTCATTCAGAGTGGTCTGCCCCAAAGGAACTTACAAAGTCAGACAATCCACCATAAGCCCTATCTTAGTGTTTCCAGTTTGTTATATGTCTCTGTTAGATTCTTGTTCTTTTGCAGATTCATTTAGATCATCAAACAAATCTGCATGCACATGTGCCTCAAACCTCCCTTGATCTACATCACATTACAGATAAGATTAGATCATACATTGTGATAGATTTTATGACAATAATTTGTCATATCGCTCAGCCCAAATCAAAAAGCGTGTGTAAACTTGCCAAATGTTTTGAGTAGTCTGTCACCATAATTATAAAATAAGCCTTGAGTGTGTACATTTCTCTATACTGCAATACATCTCACTACACCACACTGAACTTTGTTTACATCCTCAAAATTTAATGATTCATTGCATTCCAGGTGGACCAATCAGTTCAATAAGGTCCAGACATTATCAGTATTGTCTGGTAAGTGAATGCAAATGTGTGGTAGTAAGTGTGAAAGATATTTACCTGGCTAGGGAGCAAATATTCCCAAATGTGTAAAACACGATAAAGAGAATCACACCTATCTTGGGAATGAACAGGCAACAGACTCCCTAATGCACAAGAAACATATAAATTGTTACATACAGAACATTAACTTTATGCAAAAACTAGTTTACAAGTATGTTTGTAAATGAAAAGCCAGGGTGTCAAATCTGATTTTCCAAGAGGCAGCATGGCTTCAGGTTTTCATTTCCAAACAAGCAGGAGCTCACCTGACTGTACTTGTTTAACCAGACGATCTCAATGTGTTGATCATGTGGGTTGCTGCTCTGTCGGAATAACTTTGTGATTAAGATTGGACATCCCTTCTTTAAAGTGCCGAATCAGGAAAGCCATCATTTTCATGCTTTTTTAAATGATTTTAAACATATTAATCACTGATACTGGTATGGTATTTTCAAAACTCATTATCAAAAAAAAATTCATTCCCACAGAAGTTTGACCCCATCCATTAAAACAACAGTAGTTTTTCAGTCTGGACAACTTTTAGTAAAGCTCAGTACAGGGCTGTCATTCACAAGGACACAGCCATATATGTACTAAAGTACTGGGATACACTAGGACATTTTGGACAACACCATGCTTCCAACTTTGTGGAAATATTTTGGGGAATAAATCTCCAGTAAATCCTCCATGACTGTGCCCCGGTGCACAAAACAAGCTCAATAAAGACATGGCAGGATGAGTTAGGTGTGAAGAACCTGACTGGTTCACACAGAGCCCTGACCTCAACTCCATCTAACACCTTTGGCATGAACTGGAACGGAGATTGTGAGCCAGATCGTCTCATACAGCATCAGCACCTGAGCCCATTGGTCCCCTTCATAGCTGCAAAAGGGGACCAGCTCCACATTAATGTATTTGAATGCAATGTCATTAAAGTCCCTGTTGGTGCGATGGTCAGGTGCCCCAATACTTTTGTTTATATAGGGTACGTCTCTGTGGATAAGAATATTTAACAAGTGCTGCAAATGTAAATATAGAAAGGAGAAGAAATGTGTTAATCTCTGGAGTTCAGGGATCAAATCCAAGGCATGTGTAGGACAGGGAACCTTTAAAGCTAAACGCAGACAGTCTGTTTCACATTTGATCTTGTAGACACGTGCTTGACTGTAATATTAAAGAAGGCATTCTTGTTCTGGCATTCCTCAAAGCAGGTCAGACCAGAGACACAGCTCCCTCCAGCCTCCACTCCCACTGAGCTCTAGCAGGAAGCTGTAAATGACCTTTTATCCGTGTACATTTTTAGAGTAAATGTTTAAAAATGATTTCACACCATACTAACCAGAACACTGCAGCCCAGTCCGATGGCCATACAAATTATGAAGCCTTTCACCCGAGTTCCCCATCCCAGAGTGGACGCCTCATTCGCTACCTGAGGACGAGAGAGAGAGAAAAAAATAAAAGTATTTATTTAAAAATAATGCCAATAACATTATCTCACTAAAATATACGGATATCATCGTAATTTAACATTCTTCTAAAATAATAAAATACTAAGTAATACAACGAGGGAAAACAATTTACCTCAAGTACGCTGCGATTTTCATTGTTTCCCTCTCGCCCGTTCAGAAAAGACCTCAGTTTATCCATGGGCTGACCCTGCAGGGTAAATGGTGGGGTAGAGTCGTCGAGACTGTTTGATTTATTTCCTAAAGTTTCTCGGTCAGTGAAGTGTTCTCATCCGGTCTGCAGATAATAAAAAAGTGTCACCAAAAAACTTCACCTGAGAAACGCCACAACGCACCATTTCTCGTGCACGCAGCGCCACATGGTGGTGAATGTTGGCCCTTGCTTAGTCCTCGATTAGCATTTAAGAATAAATGCAGAGGGATTTCTTATCCAGCAAACATAATAAAGCTGGTTCACAGTTGAAGTCAGTTAAGCCTGTTAAAGCAGGAACATACAAAATACACCATAGGAACAACTAATATACAGTATGGACAAAAGTACTGGAACACACCTGATTTTCAGGGTTTGGCCTAGACCCCTTTCTTTCAGTAAAAATCTTAATGCTTCAGGGACCACAGCAAGACATTTGGGACAATGCCATCATGCTTCCAACTTTGTGGACAGTTTGGGGAAGAATGTGTCTGGCCCACGCAGCTATCCAAGACCTTTCAGACAAACTGAAACTCCAAAATCTTATGGAAAGCATTGCAGGAAGAGAGGGACCAAATCTAAATTATCTCAAGTCTCACCTTGCTCTCCTAGAGCTTTCAGCGTAGTCCGACTCTTATTCTCCTCTTGTCAAATGTTGATGACATGCAGCGAGTGTTTTCCGCTCTGGTACCAAAGTGACAATCAGAACAGCTGAGACCCTTTCTGTCTGAAGACCCCCTCTATACTGATCACTGAGGATATCAATTATATGTTCATGTCAATAATATTAGCCAAATCTAAAACTTCCATGTCTCTGACAGGGCATCTCTGGTAGAATTTTAGCTTGCTAACTGCTCTTGATTGGAGTCTAGGTTTATTAGTGCGGGGGACATTTTCTGTGTGGACTACAAAGGATCCACATCCACTATGTTTGAAAGCATCTGCCAATTGCTGGGAGTGCTGGGGCCAATGCAGTGTCTACACTCAAAAGCATAGAAACACAATTCTCACATGAATAAAATATACTTAATACATTTACATGATTCTTATTGCTCATCCTCAATTATATTTATAATATGTTGCATACTTAATGGGAAAAGGATATATACTGACAGATGTTTTGTTAATGATATGTTTTTGTTAATGTGAAATAAATGCATTCTGTGAATCAAGTACATTTGGTGCTTTTCTCTTGTCTCTGAGTAAGACTATCTTTTTACAGTCATATGTTCTTCTCACTCTGCTAAATTAAGGCATATATCAGAACAGTCATATATTCTCACTCTGCTAAACTTAGGCATATATCTAAAATTGATTGTCTTCAATTTGCAGCTCATATGATTATCAGGTTTCAACACTTTGTGTGATAAAGAATGCCTCATATGCAGAGCCCTGCTTTACAGAGATACTATATATTTGTGGTGTTTGTTGCCATTTGGCTTTCACATTGTAATAAGAAAATCTCATACATAAAACTGTCACACACTGGATGGGTGTTGCTTCTATTTTCTGTATAGCTACTATAAATATTGTAATGATTCCAATTTGCAAGAAGGCAGTTGAGACACTGGGAGTATGAATAATAACTATCACCATATGGCACACCACTATGCCAACATAAGTCAAACATAAGACACCTCCACTGGAAGTGCATTTTGTAAGTATAAATCAGTAATATGTGATTTTGGACATAGCCCATTTTGGATGATTTAGGGATGAGCATGCCTACATCTATAAAATGGAAACTATTGATGTTTTTCTGATGGTTGTTTTCTGGTGGGGTCATTCATGTGACACAGGTCAGATAATCTATTACAATCTATTCTCTTTCACACCCAGCATGTTTTCATGAACACAGCCAAAATAATGTTTAGTTATTGAGCATTTAATAACCAAATCTGTTTTCTGGACAGACCAATGAATCACATGCATGACAAAAAAGGTCAAATACATACATAATATTCATGATAAATAAACAAGAAAATTCCAAAGTCTGTGAAATGTGCATTACATTTATGACGGAATGTATAAAGCAATAAATATGCAATATGTTCAAGGTTTCTACCAGATTGCACAGTTTTCCCACAAAGACTAGAAAATGACAGCTTAAATAAGAATGGAGAAATATATTTCGCTACTATCCAATCTACCCTCCATCTCATCAAGTTAGTCAAGAAATACACGATATCTTATGAAACTTGGATCAGAATACTGTAAGTATCCATAGGTAAAGTCGTATCAGCAGCCCAAATGTGACTTATTTCCAATATAAGTGAGTCTAATCATGACATGCAACCATGAATATAAATATTACAAAAAACCTCCAGTCCTCCTATGCAGGCCAGTTATGGCCACCATTTTGATGCAAATCTTCAAAGGCACTTGTGAGGCATCAATATAAAATATTTTGTTAGAACCATTTGACAACACATGTTCAAAGAATACAAATATGCATACAGCATAACATTTATTTAACTGACCTAAAGTAATCATCAGCTCTCTTGTATGGCTTCTTAATAACAAAGTTGTAGGTCTTTCTAGGAATCATCTGTCTATTGATGCACATGAAAAGAGAATGCAGAGAATAGCAAGTAAGAGAGATAAAAACAGAAACTAAACCATTTAAAGAGAGACTAAACCAAAAATGGGCAAATATATGGCAGTAATAGCTGGAGATCATGAGCTGGATGATGATCCCAACACTTGGCTGCAGTTACTCACTATGGAGGCGTGAGGCACAGTGAGTCAGCGCGGTCAGTGTTTCATCATGCGGGTCTACGAGTCAGCTTGCAAGAATGCCTTCACTGAAAAATGACTTGCATAAAGGCCACAAAAACTTATAAAACTTCATCTTCAGAATCCCCCTCTCTTTCCCGAGGTTTTAGGAGACCCATCTCCATCGGTGGCATTCTTCTGAGTTTGGAACGTACCATGCTGGGGAAGAAAATTATATCAGTTACGTACACTGACATGAAATAAGGGCAACTCAGGCAAGGCTGTGGCTTTTGAAGAAATAGTGTGGCAAAAATACCCACATGTATCCATGTGTTCCTGTTCACCATATATAAGTGATTAGCCAATTTGTGCCTTGAAGAACTTTCCATCTTTACTTTTGTCCTCGAGTTAAGATGCAAATTTGACAAACTGGTAGCAGAAATGTTATCCCATCAAATAGCATCTCAAAATGCATGGTGAAATCCCATTTGTTTCATGTCATTAAGCAGATTTCTTACATTGTTTTACTGTATGACAGCAATCATCTTAAAGCTTCAATTTTGTCCATATGATTGCAAGATCTTCTAGATAACAGCACATTATACAGTGTCAGAAGCCACACATATGCGCACACGCATATACATACACATATGCACACACACTGGCCACTTTATTAAGTATACCTGTTAAATTGCTTGTTAACATCAATAGCTAATCAGCCAATTACATGGCAGGAACTCAATGCATTTAGGCATCCAGACTTGGTGAAGACAAGTGGCTGAAGTTCAAACTGCACATCAGAATAAGAAAGAAAGAGGATTTTGACTTTGAATCTGGCATGTTTGTTGGTGCCAGAAGGGCTGGTATTTCAGAAACGGCTTATCTACTGCGCTTTTCATGCACTACCCTTTCTAGAGTTAACAGAGAATGGTCCAAAAACAGGAAAACATCCAGTGATTGGGGGTTGTGTGGATGAAAATGCCTTGCTGATATCAGAGGTCAGAATAGAATGGGCCAACTTGTTCGAGATCATAGAAAAGCAACAGTAGCTCAAATAACCACTTGTTACAACCAAGGGATGAAAAAATACCATCTCTGACACACAACACATCAAAACTTAAAGCAGATGGGCTACAGCAACAGAAAACAATACGGGGTGCTACTTCTGTCAGCTAAGAACAGGACACTGATGCTATAATTCGCCATGGCTCATGTTGGAGAACATTTTATATGACCAAAGATTCATTAAAAAATGATGATTAATTAAAAAGATCCAAGTTCAAAGACAGCTACAGGGTCAATGAGAGAGGGGGCCAGTCCAGCTCTGGTTTACATTTCATTTAGAGGAGCTTATGTCACCTTTTCCTCTTCTGTTTGCACCCACTTTATTCTTGGCCTCCTGCCCATTCGTTTCCTTATTTGAATGCTCAAAACTCCTCCCTTATCAATATCTCAGCTATCAGATATTACTTACTCGGTTCGTCCTTTCCTTTTATGCACAGGCCCCTTCTCCAAATTGCTGTGTGTGTAGATACCTTTAGCCCAATTCTTTTGCTGTGTGTGTATGTGTAGGTGTGTGTGTGTATGCATATGTGTGTGTCTGTGTGATGTATTTCTGGATCTGTTGTCCTTTGCCTGTCTTGACCACCTGTCCAGAGGGGACCCTGGACATTCTATATGAAGACCCAATGCAAATCTCGCGAGATTGGGCGGGTTTTAGGTGTCTGCGGGCGGGAGCAACAGAGATAGTGGGCGGGATAAAAATTTACAGCGGGCCCCAAAATTGTGAGCGTAGCAGGATGAGGATGCAGCTGATGTTGGTAAAAACCTTGCGAAGGGAGATTATAAAAACAAAACAAAAATTGGGGAAATCTGAGATATGTAAAAACTTTAAAATTGTAACAAACAAAGAGGGTAAAGTGCGGGCAGGAATCGTCAGAAATGTAGTGGGAGTGGGATATTAAAAATGGTCCGGCGCAGGGCTTTACACTGTATTTCAATGGCCTCCACAATCAAAATCCCAATCAAATAGAGCACTTTTGGGATGTAGTGACAAATCTGCAGCAAATGGTGATGCTATCATGTCAATATCTCTGAGGAATTTTTCCAAAACCTTGTTGAATCAAGGCAGTTCTGAAGGAAAAAACTGGTTCTAGCAAGGTATACCTAATAAAGTGGCCAGTGAGTGTGTGTGTATATATATAGTGTGTATCTTATTTCACAAACTGCAGATTTGTATTCTTGTTAAGCACTTTAAAGTTGTTTTAAAGAACTTTAAAACAATTAACAATTAATGTCTGACATCCTAGTAAATTGTTGTAAACTGGTACAAACTCTGTTTTTAATAGCATTTTCAATATTTAACATTTGACTGGTGATCCAAAACATAATTATATTAGGTGGCTTTTATGGTTCAGTAGTCTAATAAAGATACTCAAATGGTGAACACATCCCTTTTAGCAAAGAATTAGGGAGTAATGTATATGCAATGTAGAAAACTTTTGACTGTGTATAAATAATCTAAATATGAAAATGTAGTATGATAATCTGAGAGCACTCACCAAAGAACTGTGGTGTGTGCTATGGCCACAACGAGCAGGGCAAAGGCGAGGTGCCAGCTGTAACACATGGTAATGAACATGTTGTTGTTGTGGTCTGACAAATCCCATGTCACCTCACTGGGGGGGTACAGCACAAAGGCAATCTGGGTAAAAGGACAGATGGCAGAAACAAAGAAAGTTACAAAACAGCATGTAGCACATAACAATATTAATTTTCTCTGGCCAGCACAGAGCCACAGGCACTAATGCTGACCTGCCAGAACCAGCTGCCCTGAAGCAGGCACAGAGCAGCCCGCAGAAGCTCAAGCAGGATATTTCCCCTGTGGAAAACCTCCAGGAAGCAGATGATCGCCCCTCCGAAGACTGCATACAGCAGGAGCATGTGGACATGGACATCCAGCATGTCTCTACCATGGAGGTGATAGAGAAATAATAATCCTGCAAGGATATGGATGTTTAGTCCCTCTTACATTCAGTGTCCTATTTACACTGTATAATGTATTTAATTATATATATTTCTTCAGTTACATATTTAGAAGGTCAAGATTGGATTCGATGTTTAATCTATGCAGTATGCTGACGTAGTTTCAAAAATCCAAATATCAGAAAAGACTGTAAAGTGTCTTTGTAGTCCTATACTGCAGTGCAATATACAAAAAAACATACACAGGATTTACCCTGGTGCACTTGATCACAGAATGTGGTTTCACTAAAAACACGGTGTTTAAAATTCACTGCTACATTTCAATAAATAAATTTAAAAAACACGTAAAAAGTTAAAATTATACATATAACACTCATAGTATTTATTAATAATTGGGGTATATTTTCCTATATGGTCTAGTGTTCATATGAAGAGCAGGTTTTGAATTAGTAATGATTTGACAGTTCTCTTTTCCAGGGTATTGTTAAATACACATTTTTGAATACAATATGTGGGGGTAGTATGGAGTATTATCAGTTATTACTTTTATCAGTTGTCTATTCAGGGAGTTTTTGCAAAGAACAAATCTACACTGTTTCCTATTTATATACTACTTTTAAAACGAAAAACATTTCGAAAGAACATATTTGACACACGGTGTAAACCTTGTCACAAGGCACTGCTGACCTTCATTAAAAAAGGCAAGGCCCAGCATTAAGCGATCTAAGGCCAGAGGTGCTCCGCCGGTGCTGTGGACGGTAAGTGAGGTAGCCCCTGCCAGAGCGAAGAACAGGTACATGGTTGTGTGCTGCCAGTTCATCAGCTTGTCCCAGTGCTGAGTGGAGGAGTCGTACAGGTGAAACTTTGGTCCACCTGCTGCAAACTGTTCCCCTAGTATACCTGTGAGAGCAGCAGGTTAAAGATGCATTAATATTACTGTCATGACTGCTAACATTACCAATTATATTATCTTTCAGCTGATACATCAATCAATATTTAATGACAGCCTTTAATTGGAGCTACATAGAACAACAAGATCTGACATAGCAAACCAACAGACCAATCCAGAACCACTGAAACTCTCATCCAAGCTTTGAACAACATTGGAATTTAATTTATATTTTGTCTCTTAACTCTTATTTGGGCATTATTGTAAATTACAATATATGTTATGTTGTAGCATACGGTTGATTACCACAGGCAATTATATTAACTCTGCTTGAAAGAGAACTACTACAACTTTATCCCAGTCTGTCTCTGACAAATTTACAGCATACTGTGCAGGGCTGGACTAGAAAATTGTACTGGGCTTTTTGAGCCTAGACCGACCAACCAGGCGGTCGTTCTGGAGGGTGCAGACGGGATTCCGCGCCAGCCCTGATACTCTGCTTTATCACAGACACGAGTTTGTATACACTATCAGTCAAATGAGTTGGCACACTACATATTTTTAACACCTAAGCATTTTGGAAAGAATATATAAGATGTCTGACATCCCTTTAACTGACTGTGGGGTGATACAGAATCAAATTCTAGGCTGTCCTTTAACTTTAAATGCACAAATTAACAGTTTATCCCACTGGTTGTCACATAATAGCCTGTTATATGTGTAACACTTGTCTGGCCGTTCACATTATAAATATAATTATATTAGGCCCATTTTATAGGTCAGTAGTAATTAGGTAATTCAAATGAACTTATGTTCTGTGTGTACTGGTAGTGTATGTTTAATGAGAACAAATAAACATAAAAAACCCACTGATTTAAAAGTCCATAATGAGTATGTTAAATTACAAAAAAGTACATCTCTTTAGGGTATTCTCTTTTCCAGAGATGGCATTCACCATTGTACCACTGGGCCTTTAAAAATAGCAAAAATGTTTGTTTCATACACTGCACGTATTCAAGCTATTTGAATCTTGAAAAAGAAAATTTTTTAATTTTGTTGCAGTCCAGCAAGTATGTTGTGAGCATGTCTGTTACTCATCCCAGCCATGATATTCAAAATAATATTGACTGCTTTAATAGGCACATCAGTTTAGTACCGTAATAACAACAGGCACAAGAAGTTGTTGTTCAGAAGAGCAGTAAACAATAAATTACCCCACAAGGTTCACAGTATACTTTTCAAGATGCAAACCATTAAAAGATTTAAGGCAGGAGCTTTTAAATCTATGGCAAAATATGCTATGATAAAACTTGGTGACCTTCTGAACACAAATTAAGATCAGTCACGTGTCTTATTCTACAGGAATGTGAGACTACAGTATACCAATGATTGAAAAGGAGAGGGTTACAGCTCCCTCGACGATTTCCAGGCGGTGTTGCATGGCCCGTGTGGTGATCCTCCCTGCTCCAGCACCTTTGTTTCTGCGGGTGGTGTACCACAGGGAGTACTTCACTGCCCACCACAAACCAGCAATCAGGAAGAAACTGCCAGGTAGAGCATGCCCTTTGAAATTTCCCATGGTTTCCTGCAGCCTCTGGAACAGCAATGGAATATGTCTGAGTATATCTTACCCTTTTGTACCCTATCATTTTATCTCAAGAAAATGATTAGAGACTAGAAAAGGTGACAACTGCTATAATAAACTGCTAAGATTTGTAATATACAAGAATAATGGGGAAAAAAAATTAAAGGAAAATTAGAAACTTCACACTGACACTTAGTACACATTCAAGCAGGAACAGGGTTAAACCATAGTTCATATGATGGAACACTTTTTCAGATTTGGCTCTGTTTTGTACAGCCCAGCAGTAAGGAAACAATAGCAAGTCAGAGCGGCAATCAGAAGCAGTGGAAAATGGAAGGGTGTGTTTTGGAACTCGTTGGTGAAGGGAGACGATCAGATATAATGAGGGCCCTGGGGAGAGCCTTGAAGTGTGTGTTTATGTTGTGCGAATGCATGATTTGAAAGATTTAAACCTTCTCAAGAAGGTACACACACAAAACAAAAATAAAGTCACAAACTGTCCTGAGAAACCATGGAAATCGATTCTCTGTGAGATAAGCATTTCAACAACGCCACACCTTCAAACCTCACATTATGATAAATGTAGGTAGATGGGCAGATGATAATGGAACTTGCCATGTAGGGGTTGATGTTACTGGTGACCATATATACATTGCAATGTAGTTAAATAAAAACACTGAACTTGCCTAAAAATCCCTATTTGTATAGTGTCAATCCTAAATAGGCCCCCAAACACTTTATATGCGTTCACTGGCATTTGATTCAGTACTACGCTTCAGCAGTGTTATTACATGAATGAACAACAAAAATCTGTGTGGGAAATGTCAACTCTGCCATCCTCCTTTCCACCCCATTTGAATCTGAGATTAATTATTTTAGATGCCCATTATCAATATCATTTTATCCTCATATACTAAGGATGTATTTATCAAGATGCATTGGATGTATTAAAATGGATTCATGTCAAACTAATAAAAAATGTAAAGTGATTCCTGGGACAAAACATGCACAGACATATAAGGTGGTTCTGTAGATGGAAATGTGATGTACTGTACAGAACAGTTTTGCGTAGGAGAACATGGTATATTGCACACAAACACACTCGCTGTAGATCAGCATCTAGATTCGGATGGGCCAAATAAAATATGATGACCAGGTGGTAAATTAAAAATTTAGATGACATTCTTGATATTTACTTAGTTCCAGCTTTCACTGGAAAAAGTGGGCTCTGCCTTTTTCACAGTGCTGTACATACAAAAGGTGATTATATTCATACAGACTCCAGGCTTTTTTATTTATATAATATTTATTTAATGTCTTTCTGATTTAATGAAAAATATTTCTCAGTGAAAAGTTTAACTGTACATACTTGGAATTTTGAGGGTACAATTACACTGTAAATTGATCAGCAAAAAATGACCTTTTTTCTAGGTGTCTAGGTGACTGAATTATAGACAATTCTTGTTGTGGATTGTGGATTTTTGCCCTGTTTGTAACATGATAGAAAATTCTCTTTCACTTTGTATAGTCATACAAAAATGTTTGTCCTTACAGTTCTAGATTATTAACAAAATATGACTAAATAAACCCACACACCACATACTGGAATATCGCACTATGCAGTCTGACAATTTGTTACTTTGTTTCATCAGTAATTATTAATAAACAACGAATTCCATTATAAACATATTATTCATTTACTAATCTTAAGACACATTACTCACTAACAACTACAAATATTACAATAATGTCACATCCCCAGTAAGCGGATAATAGTGGCCATTGCAGTCCAGGACATTAAGAACCCTTTTGTTGACTCAGGGTGTTGCCCCATTTCTGGCTAGGAAGGTCTTTAAGAGCTCTCAGTGGGCCAGGGATGAAGTACTAACCAGTAGTCATGAGTGTTTGTGTTCCGTTTCAGCATAAATAGAATGCTTTTAGTTTCATAGGCTGTGGGACATCCAAAACATGCACCATTCAGTCTTCTTGTTTTTTGTGTGGTGCTTGGCCACCGTGCCTTTAGTTTTGCATTGGTTAGAATTAAATCTGAAAAGAAGTCTGCAACT
This sequence comes from Ladigesia roloffi, assembly GCA_037577295.1. Lineage (NCBI taxonomy): Eukaryota > Metazoa > Chordata > Actinopteri > Characiformes > Alestidae > Ladigesia > Ladigesia roloffi. Next base: position 12,879,756 of record JBBKCR010000101.1, on the reverse strand, counting down.
GTGTCGCCTTCCTGAAAGGGCACAGCCCGAGTGTGACAGTGTCCCACCCAACAAGACGCAGCAGACTTGCCATGGGTCTGTAGAAACACATGGCCATCTTGGTGAGTGGGACATGGCCCTGGCAGGGGGATGAGCTGACCAGAGCAAGTGGGTACATCCCACAAGAGCTGCTGGGGTATGTTATCTCAAGAGGATGAAGCGGTGAGTAATGGCTGGAGTGGCCGACCGGTGGACAATCCGACGATTTTAGTTTCAGAAATTTTTAAATTTGGGAAGTAGGCTAAGAAGCCACTGAGGCAAAGGGTGCACAGATCGTCTGCTCCCGGTGTCCCAGTTGTCGTCCTAAATGCGGCCCCACAAGCACAAACCTGACCTGTTTTGGGAAGTGAGTCTCAAGCCGGTCCAGCGGGTACCACCTGCACATACTGCAGACCCACTGACCTGTGGCTGCGAAGGAGCCAGAGCCAAAAATGCTCCCAAGATGCCTATGCGGCTGAGCCCATCATGTGGGTCTCGGAGGAGCTGTAGTGCCAAATGAATCGGCCAAAAAGACCATGCAACCCAGCCAGCAGTGGGTCCAAGACAACACTATGCCAGCTGGAATGGCTCGAGGGGCTGATTGCCAACTGGGTTCCTACCCACAGCCAGGACACTACTGCTGTTCAGAGCCGCATCGCCACACAGCAGAGCCAGACCATCTCACCAGAGAGCCAGACCCCTTATCCTGTGCCCCCAGTCTGTAGCTCTTTAGAGGCCACAGCATCGGTTCCTGTTCCAATCTCCCAAGCAGCAGGAAGCGATCCTCCAAGCTGAGGCTCCAGTCCATTTCCTATGGTTCCTGCTCCTGAGGCCCCAGTCTGCAGTTCTCCAGAGGCCCCAGCACCAGTTTCCTTACTAGTCTACCAAGCTGTGGTTCCCATAATGATCTCCTAAGCTGCGGTCCCCATACTGTTTCCCACACTGGTCCAACTAGCTAAGGCGCCAGCCTATGTGGCTCCTGGTTCCGGTGGCTCCTGTTCCTGCAGCCCCGGTTTCAGCCATGGCTCCTTTTCCTGAGGCCCCAGCTACTGCTGTGGCACCTGTTTTTGAGGTCCCAATTCCAGACGTGGCTCTTGTTCCTAAGGCCTCAGCCCCTGCCTGTGCCGAGATTCCTGCTGTGGCTACCTTTCTTGCAGCTGTGGCTCTTGCACTGGCATCTGTTCCTGCAAACATGGCTTCTGCCTAGGCCCTGGTTCCAGCAGCTGTGGTCCCTGTTCCAGCATTAGAAGTGATTTGTCAACCTCCTTCTCCACTGCTTCCTAGGCAGGGCCTGACCCGCCTGACACTCCTGGGGCAAGTGGGGGATAAATCTTTAAATTGAACTCCTTCTCCTTTGTAAGCCTTTAATGATACATTTTGCTGGACAATAAATTGTCCCAGAAATTGTTGCGATAAATGATAATATTGTCATTGTGTCCATTTCTACTGATGTAATGATAATGACACAATAATGCAAATGCACCCTTTCAAAGATCCAAAAACCTTGACTTCTAAAGATCACATAACCCTGGGAGTGGAAGACATTGTAAGACAGTCAGCAAACCTTGATTTTGAGTGGCTTAAGCCAGGTTCTCTAACGAGTAGCAATGTGTCCAGCTGTGCTAAATTGTAGCGCGATGTCACTAAACTTTTTCCAAGGCGATCGTCTGGGTCTTAATAACTCCAGCTCGCCAGGGGGTATTGTGGCAACCAAGGGGTCTTTGTAAAGCTCTCATTGAGCAATATTTAACTGTGAAGATTCCCAAAGATTGGTGGTTGCCCCATCTAGAAAAGACGCGAGCAATGAGTGTATGTTAAAACCGGACTGGCTCTCCACACTTCTAAAGGTCTTTCTGTAAGTTTAGACTCTTCTCATTTCAATAAAATAAATGTACACCTGATTATACTATTACTTGGCTATTATTTATTATCAGTATTACAAATGTAGAGCTTTTTTAACTCCGCAGAACACCAGAGCGTGAAACGCAGAGTGACGCACCTCTCACATCACGCATCTGAGGATAAAGAAGGTAAAATGAGACTCAGAGGTTCTGGCACATTTTCAAAGAGGTGGCGATCTCTGGAGAAAAAAAAAACTTCCCGTCCTGTAAGTGAGACGGCCTTACGCAGTGGCATAAGTGGTATTCACATTTAAAATGGAAGGGGGTGGAGGTATCTCAGTGGTTAGGACACTTGCCTCTGGACCTTGAGGTCGTGGGTTCGAATCCTACCCCTAGCATAACCACTGGGTCCCTGAGCAAGACCCTTAACCCCAAGTTGCTCCAGGAGACTGTCCCCTGTAGTTAGGGAATGGAAGTCACTTTGGATAAAAGGCATCTGCTAAATGCCGTAAATGTGTACCTTGTTAGCATTTTCTACTCAGGCGGCTAGCAAGGCTAACCAACAAGAGAGTTCATGCTTCATTACCCTAAGGTAGCGTTTCTCAACAGGGGCGGGGGGCATTAAGAATGAGACAGCTGAGAGGGGGGCGTTCAGACACAAAATGGGGGCGTCAAATTTATTAGTTAGAATTTTTAAGCATATACAATAAACAGACGTTGTTCGAAATAAGATGTAATAATATAGACATGGAATGATTAGAAATAAATACGCACACCAGCGCATGGTGCTCTGACGTTTCCCTTCGCGGGTTAAAATCTCACATCCAATCAAAATGTACACAAGCATAGTTACGTTTTGATGTTTTGCATGTGACGTCACTTTTTCTCCATGCATATAAAGACGTCCATGCAGGATGGCAGAAGGGAGTTTTAGTGCAAGTGGACGGAAAGTGTTTTAGTAATTTACAAGAGATAACAGGAATCCACAGAAATAGTAAAATAGGTTATTTTGTGCTTTTCGGTGGGCTGTTCCTGATATTAACACATTTTGACATGCATCTAAAATTCTGTATGTACTTAACCCTCTGAGCGCCAAAGTCACAGAACAGCGACAAGACGACATCATGAATAAATTAGACTGTAGTTACAAATATGATGTAATATAGCGTGTGTATTCCCGATCACTATTTAGCAGACATGTAGTACTTTGATTTAAGACCCAAATTACGTCCCCAACCCATTCAAGGTTTCAGGAGAAGCCTGAATCAGACGCGGTATCACTGGTTCTGAGGCAGTCAAAGGATATTACGAGCGGCATAGCTCCGCGGAACGAGCACCAATCCCCGTCAAATTTCACAGTTAGAGAGGGCTTTGTGAGACCTTTCCAAAGACCCCCTTGTTTGTCATAATACCCATGGAGTTTTAGCCAAAAGTCGTTCAAATCGCGGTAGTGTCCGATTACTTTTGAACACAACGGACCTTCCGAGCAGCAAAGCTCGGTGCACCCAGACACTTAAAACTGCACTTCAAACTTCAAAATGCCCAACATTTTCTAATTTACAGGAAGTCTCTATCCTTAATTCTGTTAAAGCCACACGCTTTTGAAACTTGTCAAAATCCAGTATTTAATGAATACTGGCATTTAAACGGGAGCTTAAAGGAATAATATGTGAAATTAACAAAAGTGCATATTTAAAGATTTAAATAGGCTGAACACTTAGGCTGAAGCTGATCTCTCTTTTTCCTGAACTTAAAAAGCTTGCAGTGAGCCACCAAGGACAAGGCTCACACTAACTTGATCATTTTGTTTTATGAAAAAAAAAAAAAAAGCTAATCTATGTGGCTACATTCTATCCCTCAGTTTCCTAATGACTGTAGTTCACCTGTTTTAAATGGGCGATAGCCTGCTGCTGCCGCCTTGACCAAAGACTATTGTTATTGGTCGGTTTAGGCATGTTGTGCACGTGATTGGTTGATGTGATGTGTTACATCTTGGATTTGTTCAGAATGTGAGAGAATTCATAGAACACTGGCATTAAGAGGTTCATGATGAGGTCAGGGGCAAAAAAGGTTGAGAACCACTGCCCTAAGGAAATGAGAGGGGGCAGTAGAGACCAATGTATCACAGTGAAGTCAATTGGAAAGCAAACAAATGAAAATTATTGCAGCCGGAAAATTATCGAACTCATTTTATCGTGCAATTAATTAATTTATTGTTTATCGTGACAGACCTACTCCTGTGTCGTAAAGTGAAGAGAACAGTGAGTCTGTAGGGCTGTAGTTTTATGTAGCGGGACTTTCTACTTACAGAAGACCACACTTTTTAGCCATATTCTTAAAGCGTCTTTACATTATGGCAGCAATTATAGATATTAATTGAGATTTATCCTAATGATCATGAGAGTGTTTTTGGTCAGGAACACTGTGTTGAGTGTTTAATCATACTTTTGGTGGCTGTAATATATACTTTTAAACTATGAAAACAACCATGCTTAAGTACTGGGTGGGGTGAATTGTAACTTAATGTTACAACTAAGTCTACTTTAATAAGCAGTAAGAGAAATTCATGCCCTCCAAACCCTCCCTAATTTCTGTATCCAAAACAGTCTTTTTTTACTTTTCATGCACAGCTTCAACAAAAACAGATAGCATAGCATAGCTTAAATTGGAGATAAAATACATTTCTGTTATCTTGAGCTGACATTTACCTCTCTACTCAAACAGACACAGCCAAATTTCACAGTCTTACTTTTCACTAATCATATTTATTTTGATAGATGTTTATGTATTTATTTGGGCTTATGTATTTAACTGGGGATGCCTGTTTTTGACTGAACTGTTTATAAATGCTTTTGCAAACAAACTGAATCTTCCTTAAAATATTTATCAAATAATTTAGCAAAAACTGAAATCTGTTAGGTGGTGCCTTACTCTTTGCTTACTTAAAAAATATTCCTTTGAGGACTGTGGTCATTTCTAAATATTCTCTCCTAGCTTCTAGCACAATTCATACAACTAATTAGTTCATTACCAAGCTGATCTTGAGCTTAAGTGGGTAAGCAAACATGAAAATGTGCATGAAAGTGTATACCAAGGGCGAATTGGAAATCACTGTTAAGTATAATAATGATATGAGTAGGCTATTCGCCAGGGAGCACACACTATGAATAGATATTAAATAAGAGGACTCCCTTTCAGGCTGCTATTCTGAAGCACAGCTAATGCGACCAGAACTCCTTGAATCATGCCTGTCCCTCCTGGATGTGGTGCCATCGTCATGGAGACAAGACCCATAAGTGCCTCTTCAATGAAGAGCAGACAAGCGTCCGGATTGGCTGATTCTGTTTATTTATAACAGCAGGGCTCTAAATATGCACAGCATCTTTAACACAACAGAAACCACAATAGAATTCCCTGCATCAAAGGCAATGGAATGAATAAGCAGTATTTTGTCAGTTTGACATTGCCCTAAAACTGCGCCAGCTTAACTCAGCTCAAATCTCCAGTTCAATTGGTCTGAGCTCCAAATAAAACATTTTTAATATCGCCTTCTCAGGCAGATTTACCGAATGCTCATAGCTGTGAAGTGTTGTTTTCCTTACTACTCAAAATATTGTATATGCAGTCTTCTTTCAGTAAGTTTCATGCTCACAGCTAGAACAAACACACTGCCTCTACGCATCAGATCTCCACCAGCTGTAGCTATATAAAGCTACAAAAGACTATTCTTCTAGGCCTTCTTTTACTTTTCTGCAACCATATTGCAAATTCATTTGTTTCAATTTATTTCCTATGGACTCTTTCATTTCTTTCATTCATTTAATCGAACATATTTTTTATTATTGTATTCTTCGACAGCACATTCCATGATATCACATAATCATAAAGAACTTTTGTGTAAGTTATTTTATATAAATAAACTTGAAGTGTTTCACAAACATCTATTTACAGTTATGAACAAATCTAAGTTATTTTAGTTCCTTAATTAAACATGGTATGTTACTTTACTGATATAAACATTCAAATTTAGAGTTTTCTAGAAGAAAATAAGTTACGAAGCAAATTAATGTGAGAGTACGTTTTCAAGACTTACCTTACTGACTGGTGAAGAAAAGACACCACTATCACTTTTTCCCAAGTAAAAGTAATCAGCCGATCCTTTTATTTCCTCTCATTTTGAAGTAAAACTGCAAAACAGTAGTAGCTTTCACCACAAACTACATTTTACTGGAAACACGGTCAACATTACTTCAGCAAACGCGTTTCGAGTCAGACAAACCACTTTTCCATCTGTTCCTCAGATTTCCAGCATTCCTCTTTTTTGGTGAGCATTTTAAAGGAACCGCCCTTGCTCCATGGTGATTGGTTCAAAACAATGCATGCGTCATCTTTCTTTACTCTGGTTGCCTGAGTCTTCACTCAATCAACGGGCTTGCCTGAATTCCACGTGTGCAATTTCCCTCAGCCTGTTTGAAGACTTGAGGATATGTAAATACGAGACTCATTCTCACCCGTTATGAGTTTTGTCCCACCTTTCTTCGCTAGGATTGGTTAATGGCAACAACATTCCGTGATTTAATTGGCTAGAATGATCCAACTTTCCCCATGGGAGGCGGGATTAGTCTGAAAAGAGGTGGAATAAAATCTAGAAACTAGACACCCACTCATCTCCAGGAAACCGCTACTTTTAGACGTAGAAAAAAACACGCAGTCCAATTTAGACTAACGTATAATCGTTGTTTTCTGATAGGTTACGCATCAAATACACTTCGAGGACGTGTAGCCCACCTTAATGCTCAAATAAATACTGGTGGAATGTAAAACTTCATGTACATTGGATTTTATGGAATTTGACAGACGTATTCAGGAATTTCTTTGGAATAAAAAAGACAGTGATTTTTATTTAATCATAGGAAGTCTGTTTTAGCACTTAGCTTGGGGAGAGGGTGGAGTTAGGCATGTACGTTTTGCCTACGTGCTTAAAGTCACGGGCAGCCTCACGACCCCTTATCCTAGACCCTTCTCAGGATGGATTTTACTGCCCATTTAACAGTGGGTGCCGCTAAACTATATTTAAGGATTTTTATAAATAAGATTGTTTTTACCTCTAAATTCCACAGGAAACTGGTTGTACCTGTGATTATATAATTTCTCTCAGCTGTGTAGTCTTTTTATGTTTTTTAGGTTTTAAGTCATTTTTAATCGTATTTATGCAACATACAACTCAACTGTTCAATTTGTGAACTGCCTGAATGTTGAAGAATGTTAATCTCAGTATTTCATAATTTTATAGCATTTCGTTTGTGGCATTAAGCCCCTTCGCACTACCTGCTGGCAGCACACTAAATCGTACACAAAGTTGTGTCAGTGTTACAGTATTGTTTAATGTCAGTATACATTTTTTTTCATTATTCTTTCTTGTTTCACTGAGCATGAATATCCCTAAGGATAGATATAGTTGTCTTACATGCAATCCATTACTTACCCATTCCCATACCAGAATGAACCTAAATCTACCTTAAAACAAGGTGTTTACTTTTGAATCACTAACTACACTTCTCGTTATCTTCCTGTCGTGTATCCAGAAAACCTGATCATGGTTGATTGCAGGTAAGTTGTCCCATACAAAAATGATGTATTTTTATATGAGAATTATACACTTTCCTTGTGGGTAAAGCACCTTCATTAAATGTAACAAATTGTAGGGTGTCTTAAAACTGCAGGTTTAACAAACGCCATTACTGAAACTTCATTCGTCTGTATCATATTCTCCTATAATTTTATTGTTTTATAGCATCCTGCTTCACTACAATGACAAAAAAGGAATAACTTCCATCCCGAGCGTCGAGCGAGTGGAGGGTAGGTTGAGGAGAGTGCACAATGGGAAAAATAGAAAAATATAGATTTTCAGCATGAGAAATCAGAGGTGTGGCATGAGAGCATGTGAAGACAGTCAGATGTGTGTGTTTCACGCTCATTGCATGAGAGTTGGCAGCCCTGGTATATGTATGTAAGATATATGTATATCTAGAAATATGATTTATGATCATTTAGATGTTAATACATCCTCATTACGAATTTAAGTAACAACATTTTGAATTTTTTATTGAAATCTGTGAGGAACAATTACAATACTCTCCCATAACTGAAAGAGACCAGTGATTAAGGAGCAAAAAGGAAGTAAATGATAAATCGCTTCTTGGTTTTGTAAAAAAAAAAAAGCTTTTGGAGCATAGTAGACAGAAAAGTCAAGACTGGTGTAGAAGGACTGGAGCAAGGCGCTAAGAAGAGGAAATGAAAAGTGGAGTACAGGTTTAAGAGTACGCTCTTTCATGACACTACACAAATAGCTACCTTATCTCAGACAGGCACCACACACACCAGTGACATCACACAATAATCCTGCCATACACATCCAGATCAGCTACCACACATTCAGATCTGACAGTGAACATGAAAGAAGTACAAGCCCAGGAATCTTGTCCTTTCACTTCAGATCCACAAGACTTGTGTGTGCATGCAATAGGTGGTATTTGCCACAACATTAAGATTAGATTGTAAAATGAACGTTGAAATTGATGGTATTGGTCATTCTCCCAAACTGAACTAGGAAGACTGGACAAGTTTTTTGACATCTAAAAGTATATGGATACATATTTTCAAAGTCATGCAGGTTTATGCTGGCGAGTTCACCAGGGAAAGAGGACCAACAGAGAGGCTCAGACAAGGAAACGACATGACTGCTTATTTCACAGCCACTCTTCAGTGACCTGATAGAGAGGAAGCTGAGTTATGAATAGCAAGTCAGACCGTGCAGATTGCCTAGGCCCCAAAGTTTGACCACCACATTTTGACCCATTAGTGAAAGTACAGTATTTGGAATGGACATGAGCGAGGTATATCATTATGTGATAGGAGCTCTTAATGAGACATTCAAGCCTTGCTAGGGCTTACATGGCATTTGTAAAAAGAAAACAGTGATCTAGTATCTGGAGCTTCAGGAATCTTTAGATTTTCCTGTACTGGCTCTTGTTCTTTCCTGTGCTCACCTGTGCCTGTGTCAGGTCCAATTTTTAATCAGAGTTTAAATACACTCATGTTAAAATTGTAAGCACATACCCTGTAACCTTCCTGGTGTAGAGACTCAGCTTGTGTTAGACAGGGGGTTCCCAAATATTTTGTTTCAAGAGGCCAAAGTGTAATGAGGGCCAGAAAGCTAAAACAGTAAACAAATAAAGTTGTCAAGTATGTGTCAAATTGAGTTAAAAATAAATAATTGGTGGGTTTTTGAATACAGAGTCTCTGTTAGCTGGAAATACTGAGTGGGGTTTCCAGTGTGTGTAATAACCCAAGTTAGTTCATTTAACATTCACAAGGTTAAATGAAAACAAGCACTGCTCACTCTGCCATGCCCCTAAAATGTCAATATCACTGCGGTGCTGAGAATGGTCCAACCACTCTAATAATATCTGGTCAACATTGTTCCTAGTGTCTGAATTTGACCAGTGATGAATAGAGTAGAGTGTGGGCAATGGACTGTTTGTGAAAACATATGAGCTACTGTCTGTATGTTTACCACCACTGTTCATAACAGACAGAGTGAGAGTATAATGTAAGTGTTCCTAATAAAGTAGTGAATGAGTTCTTATAGCTTATACCCTTTTTGTATTTTTTAACAAAATCTAGAGCTCCTTAGCATTACTAGTACATGCTTCTTGTTTTCTGGGCTGCAGGTTTCTTGTTCTCCTGTTTTCAAAATTCAGACCCCAGTGGCCTATCTGGGTTACGATTATCGTTATGGCCTGTAATGCTCTGTCTGTAATTCTCATTATTGTGCTTGAAGAGGCTCCCAATTAATATATGCTCACATCTGTAGGCCCTTTTTCCAACAGTGGGTATTTGTGTGTCCCATTCAGTCACAGATTGTTCTGGCATAGGTCCCAGGTTGGCTACATCTTATCTTATTTAAAAGTGTATTTCACTAATAAAAGTATTCATAATGGTTATATACCTTCAATGTGTATGAGAGTCAGCTAGGATTATGAAATAAAAGTTAAAAATGCTTTGGGCATCCATTGATTTTTGCATTGGTTGTCCAGCAGCCACCAGCTAATTTCCAGCATGTGCGTGTTGATGTAATCTAAATTCTGCACTGACCTCTTACATCTGACCTGTAAACAGGATATGACCAAGGTCACAGTTAACACTTCTGTGTTGGTCACTGTGACAGGAGGGCATGTTAAGGTGCCTGACCTTAAAGTAAACACTGTCAATCTACTGTTTGACAGACAGACAAATTCACAATAAAAGCACAGGAAATATGATTATCACAAAGAAATTGACAATACATAAATAAAGTTATAGCAATCTGGAGTTACTGGTTACAGCAGATATATTACATGTGATGAAAAGGCTATTGGTATTCATAGCCCCCACAATTACAATGAAGATTATACACAATAAGCATTTTCTTTGACATACAGGGGTTAAATTAAGCCCGGCCCAAAGCTATTCCCTAATTTGAGCCCCTGGTTGACAAATGCAATATAATCATACCCCAAAGGCAAATACAGTCATCAACCTCCCACCCCCATCCACTCCCAGATCAACAAAAACGATCGCAACACCCTCCCACAGAGCCCCCACATAACAAATACCAATTTAACCCCTGGTAACACATACACAAGTTTGCACATAGGTTTTGTGCTTTTACACAAACATCAAGGTTACTTTGTTGTTGAGGCAGTTCTTTGTCAGTAAACTGTTTGTGTATGAAGACTTTTTTCATGTTTGAGAGAAACAATTGTCACTAAATACATGACAGTCCTTAAAGACCCCAGCAAAGAAAGAGGTCAGGGTAAGAGACAGAAGGGCGAGAGTTATTAGGACTTACTAAGCCTGCTTAAGAAATAAAGCCAATTATACTCAGAAGAACTGAATGTATTTGATTTGAGCATCATTTCCACAGTAATTAAATATAACATTTACATCTAGTGTATACATCTACACAGTTATTGCCCACGCAACAAAAGAAAAATAATTTGTCCTGAAATATTTTGTTTATGTGGAAATGACAGAAATCAGGTAAATACAGTCCATTAGTTAATGATTGTATTGAACAGAGTACTGTGCATTTTCACTGAGATGTGTTGTGCACATATGTTTCGGCGGAGTTACAGTCTTCAGATGGAGGTGCATCAGCGTTGTCTACGTAGGGACAGCTGGCGGCGTGGCATGCGGTACTCTTCCTGTCCTGGGCAAAATGGCACCTCTTTCCGGCGCTCGCACACCCCAGTGGAACTCCCGCTGCGTGGACGGACACCCTGTTCTGACCTCCTCAACTTCTCAACCCAACAAACAGAAACAAGAGATCTAGTGATACCACTGGACTGTAAGTACCCATAGCAACAACATTACAGGCCAAAAGTCATCTACTTTTGTTATAAAAACCTGAAAATAGTTTTTACTTTAATCTAGAAATTATGGACAGTAAAAATGTCAATATTCAAGAATTTAAGATATCTGACCAGGCCCAATAAACCCCCAATTTAACACAGATCGGCAGTCCAATGCGGATTTTTCATTTTATTAGGTTGCTAAACACCAGCCCAAACCCTGCAGGAGGACAAGAGGGCATGACTTACAAGGCCTGGGCCTGGGTCACAGTTTTTCATGTCAAAATATACATTTTCAAACATTTAAATGTGAAATTATTACGATTTTTACTGTACACTTACGTTCTTGGAACGTAACTAAACTGCACAACAAACTGATCCTTAGTTGGTTTTTCCTTAAAATTCTTTTGCAGATCATCTTAACCTGATTCTCCCACATTTCGCTGCACCTGAAAGCTCGATTACAGGCTTACAAAAAAACAACAAAATAAAACAAATGATATGTTTAAAAAAAACGGAAAAAACACAAAGTGATAACATTAGTGCTGTTTTGCATTAATAGCCTTGAGACAGTATTGTCTCAGTATGAAGTAAAGAGGTCCTTGCAGCATTATGGTTTAGTT
>JBBKCR010000101.1:12828737-12855383 GCA_037577295.1 Ladigesia roloffi | reverse complement strand
CACACACACACACACACACACACACACACACACACACACACACACACACACACACACACACACACACAGAAACACCAATTTCCCCATACTTTCCACTGGTTGAGCACATGAAACCTGCCAATAATTATGGACTTCTGCAGTGAAGACCAGACTGTGTTGGGTATTCTAGTGCAGGCATCATTTACTCTGCCACAACTACACACACAATACTTTCAGTGGAAGCTCTTTACTGTACAGGCAGCAGTCAGGCAACTGGATCATATAATAAGCACTAAATGCAGCATGTTTGACTCTGCATTCACTCAGTTGCAGGTACACTCCACCAAAGCATCACAGCAGTGGAAGGATGTGTTCAACAAAGTGTGCTGACTTGTTAGTAGACACTGGTTTAGTAACCTCCTTTTGTTTCTCACTGGGTATTTCAGTCTGACCCTGTTTTGTAGCATATGACAAACTTTCCTTCATAAAAGAGCAATCTGGGGCACACAGAAGCCTCCCTGCAGCTCTGTCTACTGTCCTGCTCCAGTTGTTCATATCATCATCCTGCAGGGCAGAGGAGTATACACTGTAGGAAGCCAGAGACATTCATAATATAGAGCACCTATTGTGCGTCATGCTGTGCTGGTAGACTATATGACCTCTGGGTCACATAAATAATTGGCCATATGAAACTTAGACAGAATATCAGCATTAACTGAAATGTTTCTAAGCAATCAATTAAGAAAACAGTCCTTGGTTCTGGTCCTGCAGTATTACAGCCCTACATGGCTTACCCAGCAACCTCTGATTTCTAAAAAAAGATATTCAGATATTCAAATGCAGATTTTTAATTATGCCTTTCAAAATTGTTGTTAAGTTCCCAGTTTACCCACAAATGACCAGTGAATGATCAAGTGAATTATGCATCAGAGGAATAAGTTAAATTACCTTACAACCATAACCTTAACCAAAGTACTTTGCTTGGTGTAAATATTGTTTATTGCAATTATTAATAATGCCAGAGGCATATCAGAGCATATTTTCATTTCATGACATTTTATAAAAATTATGTTTTGCATCATGCCTTACCTCTTACCAAGGTACGCTTACATTTGAAAGAGTTAGAAATGGTCGGTCAATGATGTGAGGTGTGCTGGAGCAGGAACATGTGGCACAGTACTACAAATTATTAAGGCAAAAACCACAGTATCAATCACATAAATATACAATACATATCATGTCCAGATGTATCTCTCAGCCCTTTAAATGTGTGAATCCGATTTTTATTAAGTTTCAGTTGCACACTCACAGTTTAATTTTCACAGAAATGTCGTGCTAATAAGAATGGGATGTTCTAGAACATGTTGTACCATTGGAAACATGTAGAATAGTTGTTGAGAGATATTTATGACTATCGTCTAAACAGCTATTTTACATGTTTCTAAGGGTGTTACTCTAAGAAGACTGAGTGTACTGAGAACAACAGACATGTCAGTGGCGAGAGCCAAAGCTCTATCTCAGAGGACCAGGCCAGAGAGGAAGACATGAATCCAAAAGTTTCATCCAGACATTTGAAATAAGTGCTGAGTAAGGTCAAAATGAATTTCTGGATTGCAAAAGTCACTCCACCCCCACACTGAAACAAAACAACGTTCTTCCAGGACCAGGGTGCAACCCAAAAACAGAACAGAACAACGAAAGTGCAGTCAGGATGAAAGAAATACACAAAAGTAACAATACAACTGGACAAGACAACATTTAGTGCTTAATCTGATAACACTTTTCAGTAAAAATGAGCTGTGAGTGTGCAAATAAATGCCTGTGTTTACAATAAGTGTATTATCAGTTCACTTATTAGAAGGCCTGTGTGGAGAACAGTGAAGTTGCCAAAGGCCTTTTGCTCAATTTTTTTCTTTCTTTTATTTACTTATGCTTTTGGTTGATGATTTGATATTCTCTGACTTTATTCAAATTAAACTTGGCATGCTGGCAACACTGATATGGAATAAGAGCTTTGTGTCCTTCGGTGGCCGTCCTACCTGAAAGGCAGGTTGACTTCTAGGAGGCACATTACCCGGCTCATTATGACTCAATTGCAGAGTAGTGCCACCTAGTGAATAACGGTGCAAAAATCTGGATCTTCACTAATCAATATCTCGTGACATGAAGGTTTAAACTTGACATAAATTGATACACTGCATCACCAACACATTTTTGGAGGCTAAATCTGTGCAATACAATCCACAGAGGGCTTTTATTCCCAATTGATTATCTACTCCTCTGTTTAATTCTAAATTCCTATATGAGCAAGAAACCTAATTTAATAAACAGGAGTGGGTTAAGCTGTATACATTTTCTTTCAGCATGCTTTCTCTCATTCAGAATCCAGAAGCTCATATTAAGGGCACCTAAATGTGGAGATGCTCTGTGATGGCTTCTACATGTTGTTTATGATAAAGTGTGAAGAGAAAGAGTATGTGTAAACATGCACTTATTTCTGGCTGCAACACAAGCAGACTTGCAGGCCTATTAATATCTGAGTGGGCCCAGGCCTCTGTGGATGTTTACTTAGACCTTAAAAAATCTCTTGACACAGTTCACAGCACTGCTAGTTCAAGCTCTCGTGCAAAGCATACTGCCAAGACAGGAATATCATTGGATGTCTTTATTTGGACCTACATAATTTAAAGCCTGGGGAGATAAATCGGTTTTGTCTGGCATTTAGAATGGGAATCTGACCAGACTATCTACACTGGTCCTCTGACACGTGCTTAGTCGAGACATCATCCCCGACCCTGTCGATTATCATTTTTTAAGCACAAATATAGATTGACTGTGTCTCATGTTCTAGCTGATTGAGCAGAGATGTCCATGGCGTGTGTGGTGTATTGAATTGACATTCAGCATGTGTCAGCTGGAGGCTGTAGATACAGTATTGGGGACAAGCTGAACTACTAAGCACACTTACTGTCTGTAAAAATAGAAATTGACTGATACTTTGTTCAAATGTGGAGACCATTTTGAATAAGCTATATTACAGCAATGCAATATCTGTTAAACAAACATGAACTAAAGGACAAACTGTGTTGATAAAATTAAAACTGTGTGCCTCTAAAGTGTACTTATTTTTACTTATATATCCACTCTGTATATATATGCATACAAATTGCCTAAGTCTACATTTAGTTCACATGTAGTTTACATATACAAACATGTATAAATACATTACAATATTGATGTCCATATTTATATTTCTAGATTGTATCTTGTACATTTTATTCTGTACTGTTGTTGTAGTATTTTATTCTATTGTTTTCTTCATTTTTGCTGCACTTATTTTGTACAGTCCACTTTCTGCCATGACAAAGCAAATTTCCCACTTGTGGGACTTATAAAGGTTTATCTTATCTTATCTTATCTTATCTTATCTTATCTTATCTTATCTTTTCTTAAAATTATGTAGACTACACTTTTGAATAGAGTGGGTGGAGAATATTGTATTTGCCGTTCTGTACTTATGTGTATACCAGTTATTAACAAAAAAGCAAAAGACACATTAAAAGAGTATATATTTACAGATTTGGAGTTGTTTGTTGCAGTAGTGGCTAAACCATTTCTTTGAAATCCTCTGAAGAGATTGCGGTCACCGGTGGTTTACGTTGACGCGTGAAGGTTGATTGTGTTGCATAATTAGAGTGGAAAGATTGCTTTGAAATCCTTGTGCTAAAGTTTTGTTAAATGTTTGAAGACAGCATCTCTTTGAGGACAAGTGGTGTTTAACACATAAATAATGGCCACATGGGAGACTCTGTTCCTCTCCACAAAGAAACAATGCAATATAAACAAAAGCTGTGAGCTTCACCGTGAAGAATACAGAACGAAACTATTATTTGTCAGTGGTAGCCTTTAGCTTTTAGAAGCCAGCAGACTGCTGGAGCTCATTAGGATGGAGGACAGAAGGCCTCGGGGTACAGGGATTGAATTGCTGATCCTGACTGCTCACACTGGCACATGAGTCATGTGTAACTGATGCTAGACTTATAACACATAATCATTTTAGAATGAATAAAGTATGAAGACTCACCAGTCAGACTCACAAAATCACTCCAAATGTTTAGTCAAGTAACTGTATTATGTATTTAATAATTAAAATTAAATGCTAGCCCTATGCTACAAAAATGACTAAGAATGTTGTATCTAAACAAAGTAGCAAATGACTGAAATCTGTAAAGCAATGAGAACAATGTCATACAAATTAAGCATTTAGAATGCCACATATTATTAATGCTGTTTTTGGCGGCCTGACTTAATTTTAGTTTTAGTCTAGTCTTTGTATCAAGCTGTCATTTTAGTTTTTATTAGTCTAACTAGTGTCCATACTCTTTTTAGTCTGGTCAAGTTTTATTCAACTAAAATCTGAGCATTTTAGTCTTATTTTAGTCAGAATAAGAGAATAACTATTTTCATCTAGTTTCAATTGATAAAAACGGATGACATTTGTGTCTAGTTTTAGTCAATGAAAGTTTAGTCATTTTTTGTCTTTATTAATGCTAAAATAGTATAAAATACTATTAAAGTTAAAATAGTATAAGTACTTAGTAGAATAGACAAAATCAAAATTTTCAGGCAAGCCTATTTCCCAATTCAAATAAGGTTATCTGATTACACTCTGATTTGAATTTACGACATTTTTTTTTTACAACCAACTACATATTAAATAAAATAAATGAATAGGCTTGACATCACATCACTTAAAAAGTGCAAATACAATGAAAAAGTGTGTGTCTCTGTTGCCATAAAAACCACATTTGTAAAACTGGTAACATTCTTCACCTTCATGTGTGGGCCTGAACTGAATATATTTTTAGTTCTAAGCATAGATAGTCTACACAACAACACAAATCAGAACAAGGCTCAGCCGTTTTGTATGGATATGGAAATGGCTGCTTAAATGCTGTGTGTGAGACTTTGTGTGTGTCCCAAAACTTTTGTCCACTCCACTCTTGATACATTTCATATACTTTAAAGCCTAGATCAGGCCCAAAAAAATGAAACCCGAACCGAGCCCCTGCACTTGTATCCGAGAACAGCCCAGCCCCACAAATTAACTGTAATTATTTAAATCCGAATGTTACACATGGGCCGTTATAACACACATTCTGAATTGTGGGTGCGTTCCTACACTAACACCCCGCGCTGCTGGAGTTCCGAGCAACTCAAACGCTGGATCACGACCCGTTCCGACTCGAGGGTAATGCCAGGCAATACATTCTGGCAGAGAATCTAACGTCTAATTCACAGTACCTCTCAATGGACAAAACTATTGGGACGTAATGTCATACAACTCTAAGGTCGAGCGTCTTTAATTTGTTCTCCCCTCCTTACAGGAAATAACGTCTCGTCTCGCTTTAGTCAACGAAAATGAAGAGACACTTTAACACAGGTTTAATCTCGTAAACTACATTTAGTCTCGTTTTTATTTGTCAACAAAAATACATTATAGATTTTGTTTTGTTATCGTCACATTACCAGCATTAACGTCGTGTCTCGTCTCGTTTTTGTCACCTGAAAAATGTTCGTTGACAAAGTTATTTCGTCATAATTTTCGTTGACGAAAACAGCACTCCTTAAGGCAATTTTTCAGTGAATAAATATTTTCAGAGAATAAATATTTTTATATTAATATGAAGGAGTAATTACAAATTAATACAGATTTCCATGTTAAATTCTTAGGTGTACAGTGAGCTGAAATAAGTATTCTTCACCAAAGACAATATAGAAAGTGCCAGCAGTGCCCAGTTTCACACAAGTCACTTTTTGATGGAGTTTGGTGTCGCACAAGTCACTTCTTGAAGGTTGATGGTGTCTCTGAAGCATGACAGTATAAAACCACAACAACAATATATAAAGATACAATGAACAATATCCTGAGACGTATAATATACAATAATGAACAATCTAAAATATTAATATGTAAAATGGATATACATTTATAAATATAAAGATAAGTGGGAGTATCTATTCCGAAAAGCGAGCATGTGATGGGGGTGGGCCTGGTGGTGTTGTTGGTGGTGGTGGTGGGTATCCAAGAATACGTTTATTGGATATTTTATCCTTTTAACACATTTTAATAATGCATTATTCACACATTAATATCTTTACACCAAGTTAATTCTGTGAATATCTGCTTCCATACTTTCCCATTTACAAGATGAATTCTTGATAAACTATCACATTTAATCATTCAAAAGTTTCCCTTTATGTATTTGGTTTTCAGTTTGAGGCAGATTTTAGTAGAAGGTTAGGGTTAGAGTAATATGCTTCTCCATTTTGTGGCATTCCTCACATTACTCACATATGTCTTTGCATAATATTTGACAAAAAAATAATTTCCATGAACTTTATTTGGTGTGAAATGTATCCACACACTGGATGATGTTTGTGGCATTTTTCTGTTAAACAAGATGCCAAAAAATGCAAATATGTAGACAGTTAACCAATGGAAACTAATAGAATGGTATCTAAGAAGAAACAGCACTGTATTTTGCAGTAGCTAACACCATTTTAAGCCACCTTCTTTCATTAAAAAGTTGCTAGTTAGCTTACATTTAGCATATCTGCTTTACCAAAGCTAGCAACAGATTTTGCGTATTAAAAATTTAAGATCATAGATCAAATATCATGTAACTTATAATATCATCAAAACTTACTTGTTTGTATATAGTCATTTGGCTTAAATCTGTACATTCAGGTGTCTGTGGTGTCTCTCTGACTCTACTTTAGTGGTTCAGAAATCATTGTGCATATGGTGGAAGCATGTAAAATGCATGCAGGGGGTGTGGCCTCGAAAGCCGTGCTTTAAGCAGTGTGCTGTGTCCCTGTGATTGAGGAATAGCAAATTATTCTCAACTGTATTTACATCATATCTGATTGGTTTAGCCAAGATTATGCTACAGTTTTTTGCTTCTATCAGCTATCTTTATGTCTTAACTTTCAACTTTGATAATTCCCAGTTTATTCCAGTTTATTCACATTAATTCCCATACATTCCAATTCATTCCTGATGAAAATTTCCAACTTTTTCCCAGAATTCTGCAACCTTAATAGAGACACACACACACACACTGCAGATATCCTCACCTATTCAGAGATGCATGCAGGCTCACTTAATCACTCTTGAATGCAAAGCTGAATCCAATAAATAATTGAATTATTTCTGAAATTACTGAATTAGTCTATTTACAGATATCAAGTGAAAAAAAAACTGAAAGGACATATACAAAAAATCTGAGTGAAATCTCTTCTACCATCAATAAAAGAGAAAGTTGTGATTTTACTGTAACTGAAACATTGATTCGTGTCAGTCAAACTCAGTTTGGATGTTTGATAATTGCAGCTAAAACTGATTTTTGGACACAGATTCTTCATATGGCGTGACACCATGTCATTTGGTGTGACATTCAGTATTTAGAAAATAATTAGGACTTTTTAATTATTAATCATAAAATCATTCATGTGACACATAGGGAATAGTGCCAACAAATGTTACAGGCATTTTGGTACTTTTAAAACAAGATTTTCCTAAATGAATTTGCCCTTCCTTGATGAACTGTAGTCTAAGCTCCGAACCCAGAGCTGGTCCTGAAGAACCTGGGGTCAAGTTCACATTTTTTTTGTGGTCCTTTCATGAAACAGAAGGAAAAAGGGTAAGACAAGACTCTTTCCTAATTTGTGGGACCCTAATCAAGTAGTGAACATATAGGACTGACCAAAATAACAAGTCTAGTCATTGCGGTATAGTTCATTATTACATTATCACTGGACTATGTTCTATTCAGCAAATATAGTGCCATTCTTTGGAGAAAAAAAACTTGACATTATTTGTCTGTTATATATTTTTTCTAATCCTTAATTAAATTCAAATCGTTAAGAAATGTCAAATATTTTTTGCACGGTCACTAGGAAACAAACCCTTTAAAATTACTTTTTTTAATTAATAGATAAAATGCACAGCGTGTTCTCCCGCTTTAGCGAGGACTTTTATTTTGATAGACAGGAAGACTCTGCTCCTGTCTGGTTTGACACTGGGCTGTAGGCTCGCAGTGCCCTTGTTAGCGAGCAGGCTATCTTGAGTAAAGATGAATAACACTTCGTTTTAAAAAAAGCTAAAATACCCGTATACCTCAGTTCGAATCCTTAATAACTCAGCATGTTACGAGCTGGAGGTGCTGTTGCCTGGTAAGACCCTGTCTCCTCCATGCTGCTGCTATGGTGTGTTATGTAGCCTTGGAGCTAACTGCTCCACATCGGTCAGATTTACACAAATCACGCTGGATAGCTCGGACGGTTGAGCTGTTTGAGGTGCTGGCAATATAAACATGGTCCCTCAAGTCATGCCATGGTGCATTTTGGGGTTTGAAGGTGTTTAATGTCTCTACTTGCCTGGTCTAACATGACAGCTAGCGGGCTAACTTTAGCCCTTCAGCAGGAGCACAGCCTCACACCCTTCTAAACCCACATGACAGACCCCTTCACCTCTGTCAATAATGGGGGGTCGAGGCTAACGGGTCACCGTGCAGAATAAATCTGTTTTACTCACGTAAGCTGCACCTGCACTATAATAAGGCAGTTAGTAAAGGGGCATTTGGTGGTTTAGTCGGTTAGGGAGATTACCCTGCAATTAGAAGGTCGTGGGTTCTGGGACTGCTTGTGGCACCACTGAGGTACCCTTGAGCGAGGGTACCGTCCCCACTCAAAGCTTCCTGGGGGATGTGTTCCTGACTGCCCTCTGCTTCACTTGGCTGAATGGGTTAAATGAAGTAAAAGAGTTCCGTGCTATTCACACCGTCGTGTGTGGTGTGCTTATACATGATACACATAATGCAATGGCTATGGCTATTTGCTTATTGTAGGTGCAGTGTGTAAAGTGTGTCATATTTATCCTGACATCCTATTATCAATCCAAATGTTATAGTTAAACTGCTGGTTGATTTCAGGATCAGCTTGGATCAGCTTAGTTTAGCATTTATGTTCAGTCATCTGGGGATTAATAGTCAAACATAAATGCATACCTGTGCAATAGGTGTCAGGAGTCTGTCTGAGCTGTCAGTCATAACTTTAGATATCCTCTCGGGTGATCAGTACTGCTTACTCTTCACTGAGACTGTGTTATATTGACCTGTGTGAAAACTAGTTGAAGTAACCAAAGTGGACCTTGAATCAAATTCAGCTTATGTAAGTCATAACTGATAGTCTTTTTGCCTCCAGTGGAAACAGAATTGGATGATATTTATAAGTGTGGAAATGTAATACTTAGAAGCCTTGGTTTGTTTAGTTTAAAACACACAAAATAAAGCATTATGAACTTGTAAATGGCAGTGAAATGATAACTAATTTTTATCTGTTTTCCTTTTAGCACGGCTTGCAGGAATCTGCTCCCCTCCAGAATGGGAGTGAGGTTTCGGCTGCCATTGCAGAAACTGCACCCTTTCTCTCGTGCCATCCATCACCGCTACTCAGCCAACAGCAACCCCCAAAGACCCCCTCACTGTTCAGCAGCTCGTCATTTTACATCCCTCTCCAGGCTCCCCGTGCGTCCCCCCAAGTCTCGATCAGGAAACCACGGCTACCAGCAGCAGCGCTCATTCTGGGTGGTTCGTCTGGCCTCTCGGCTGCTGAAGCTTCGTTACATTCTGTTGGGCTCTGCTGTTGGGGGAGGCTACACTGCAAAAAAGGTGCTGTGAATCTTATTAACTTACTAATTTACTATAGTTCATTAAATTCAAAGTTAATTAAAAAGACAATGTGTTTTAGATATTGGTAGACTGTAATATTACTCCTCTGATGCATAAGAAATATGAGGAGCTTTTGAAAATCTACATGTACTTTGAGAGGGTTATGGAGGTGAATGCAGAAGAAAGCCAGGTAACTAAAGTTACTGCTAGGAAGCCATATTACTGTAGTAACCATCTTCAGATCTTTACAGTGAAGAGAATGGTTTGTTTAGAGTTCTCATAGGATGAGAATGAGAATTTTAAAAACATTTAAAAGGTATGTTTTGTTCTTTTCATTTCTTGATAAAAACACTCTAGCTACACATTATCACATGTTTCTTTATCATGTCGCCTTCTGGAAGAGGGGTGTGTTGAATTTCTTTCAATAGTTTATCACATGCTTTTGTGTGAGTATCATTTTCTAAGAGCCATTAAGAGGTATACATTATTTGTTAATTGTCTATGTTTCACGTTCACACACGTCATTAGAATTTTGTTTGTAGAACTCCTTTACACTGCAGTACTGTTAAATACTAAATAAAACGTGTTAGTGTGGTATCTCTGTGTTGTTATTTGCAATTTGATTTTACAGCCCACAGACACATTAGTGAACACGCTGCCTTGTGTATATAACATTGTCCTTAGAATCTTTTTCTCTATCCTAGAGCTAAAGTATTTCAGTTTTTTTAATATGAATGACTAATGGTATCTCTACCCAAACGTACTTACATATGTATGTTGTCATAAATAAAAATTCACCAAATAGTCATTTAATCATAATGCTCAAATCATAAAATGCATTTTGTTGCTAATTAATACCATATAACACATTAAATATTAGTCTTAGGCTGCAGTAACACAATAAACAGCACTGTTTCTAAACAAAGTTATTTCATACATTTACTTTGAGAAATTTTTAATCTTCATAATAATGAGACATTAAATATATGGGTTGTCTGTGTTTTTACTTCATTTAGACCTCACCTTTTGTTTGGTCTACAAGTTTGATTTAAATCTGCAAATGGTGAAACCTTTGTTAAAAGAATGATAAACTATGTCATCCAGGTGTTTTTTCATGTTTCTGTTTCATTTTCCACCAGTTTTCAGTTTAGTTCTACAGGTAGAGGCTCCGTAATAAAATACTTTGAATGTATTCACCATAACAAAACAGTATACAATCTGTGTACAAAACAAACTGTGTGGTTTGACCTCTCCATCACTTTGTCTAGCTTGTGTTTGCAAAGTAAACATAACAGCACAGAGAGCCTAGTTCTGATTAAATACTGCATTCAGAAAGTGAAAAGTTGTCATGTGAGAAAGGACTATTTATATTTATTAACAGAAGCTGTTTCAGGTTTTGTTCTTCATTTGTGAAGGTCTCTCTGTGCAAGTATATTAATGAGATGTCTTGTAAAGGTGAATAGGAAGGTTATGTTAGGTAATGGTCTTGTTATGTAATGTGTTTGTTCTTGCCCGTTAGACGTACGATGAATGGAAGGACATGCTGCCTGATCTGAGCGAGTACAACTGGATCGTGCCTGACTTTGTTTGGGAGCTAACTGAAAACATCGATTTAGGTAGCAATACACTGCCTAGAATTACTCTTTTTTTTTTTTTAAACAGTATGCCTATATAAATTGTATGTCTCACATAAGTTCAGAATCAACTTTATTTATTCATGAGGCAATTGCTTGTTGTGACTACACAAAGACTCATAGACAAGAACAAAATCTAAATATATCCATAAAAAGTATGCAGGAAAAAAAACAATATGAAAAAGATTATGCTCTATCTACAAATGCTTTGAATAAATACTGTAGATAAGTAACATACTGTTTAGTTGCCACTTGAATGGCTTTGCAACCACATGCTTCACTAGAATATCTATTATGTTGTTCACAGCATTGTTCACTATAATAAGTTCATGTTGGTATAGATAGACTTTTTATAAATTCCAGTGGTGTAAGTATTAACAATGCGTTCCTTGTTATTTAATGCAGACAAGCTGGCCAGTGCTTTGCCGGAAATAGAGGAGATTGCGAAGCTGCTGCCAGACATGGAGAAGATCGGGGAGAACTTCACCTTCCTCAAGAGTCTCCTCTCCAGTGGTGAGTGACATGTACATTCACTAATATTTCAGGAAGGAAACATCCGATACCGACATTGACGCTCCATTCATTTGAGAGTTCTTGTCTTTGGTACTTCAATAACATGGGGTTAATGGTTTACCAATCTACTTGTTCCTGAAATCACAATCGTACAGTAGATCCATGTTGTTGGTTTTACTTGTTTTAAATTATTTAACAACATTTTGTCAAGATGACTTGACTAAGCCATGGCTTTGTTGTCCAGTGCTGTAACCTGTAAGCTTAGAACATTCCTAATAGAAGCAACATCACCTACACAGGTTTTGTCCTTAGCTTTAAACAAATTAAACTGGATATTTGAAGAGTCCACTAAAGTGCTCATCATTGTTTTACAGAAATAAACCAAATCCAAACTTACAGAAAAACATACCCAGATTATATTTCTGTCAAAGAGGTTGTCCAGATGCTTGCTATTCTCATGGGTTGCAAATTTTAGTTCACTGAAAAGTGATAAATTTAATTAAATCATTTATCTCTCAGTGTCATAGCTCCATATCAGTGAATACTGAAGTGTAAAAATGTTAGAATTATTCAGCTTCCACATTATGTACAAAAATTATATTGCGCTGATATTTTACACAAGATGACATTGTGAGTGTATAATGTACATTATAGAGAGTGTAAAATTACATGTTTATTACAGTTTGCATGCATGCATTTCTGGATTGTTTTGACTTATTTACACAATAGTTTCTTCTGTGATTTTCAGTGGAAAATGTAGTTTGGGATAATATAGTATTAGTGCTCAGATATTATTGTTGTATTGGTGCACAATCATTTATGCAGATTGGATTTTGTGTCTCCTAACATGCTCTGGGTTTCTAGTTCACAATGCTGCTTGTCTGCAGGGGCTCCAAAACAAGATTTCAACACTTTTGCTGCCATCTTTTGATTTCTTTCCCCATTTCATTTTTGTTCCTCTTGTTTCCCCCCTTCCCTCCCCCCTTCCCTTCACGTTTTCACAGGTGTGGGTAGTGAAGTCATTGGAGCTTCTGGTCTGCGTCTGTTGTTAGGTGTGTAAACCACACACAGTGCTGTTCCCCCTGCACTGTTTGAAAACTTCTGACTGTCTGCCGCCCCCTTAATGTAAACGGACTTCTGTCAGTTGGGTGTTTTCGATTAAGATCTGGACAAAACATCCTCCCAACATGTCTTCAGTTTTCTGTTGTTTTAGAGAGAGCAGAACTTTGGCTTTAAATTGTTTGATAAATTGAGACTTTTACTGGATTTACTGGAAGCAAATGGTGCCATTGTCATTAAGCCATGTATGGTTTTAATGGTAATATTATTCTTCATATTTATTTATTTGCAGATGTAATAAGCAGACCACAAAATTGAGTCTTCCGGTGATCACAGTGAACTGAACTTGGTTTTACAGCATAAGATGTTCACTTCCAACCCATGTGAATAGTCAGACATTCTGTAGTCTTTTTCCTAAAACTACAGATACATTATTCACTGTTCTCTTTATATTAACACTTTTAATTTGTCTTGCATTTCCATGTCTTTACATTACTGTATAACTTACTTTGTCTTGTTTTTGTTTTTGTTTTTTTTAGAAAAAAGCATCTTTTAAGCCTTTTGTGTCACTTCTATTTTCTTTTCTCACATTGTCTCACAACGCTGGTTTCTACTTGAAAGACTAACAGCTCAAATGTTCTGAAAAGTGCAATGACTGATATCTGCTATGCTTTCTAAACAAATCAAGCAAATCAACACAGATTATTATGTGCAACTGCAGTTGAGTATGTTAATCTGCTGATGGTGTAAAGGCAGCTTTTCTTTTTTAGTAGGTGTCATATTGGGGGTCTTTGCACAGTGTATTCACTGTGTACCAGATGAATTAAGGTTATGTGAGACATACATATACACAAAAAAGTATTACTGCAGACTTTTCAAACGTTTGGCTGTCAGTTGGATGTGGTGCCTGGGGAGAAGTAAAAAATGACCTGAACCGTTCCTTCCAATGGCATGTGAAAAGATTTAATAGCTTAACCTGATGTATAATTTGAATGTAAACGTAATTATTATTGTTAAATAACCCACTGGCTGATATTTTCTCAGAAACTGCAGTTGATCCAACACTTAAAGCACCTGAGATCCAACCAGCGGTGGCAGGGGGCCCTGAGAGTGGTGACAAGCAGTTTAAAAAGGCAAGTCCTTTCTCCTTTCCCGTGTTTTCCTGCTGATGGGCATGGTTATGGCTGCAAAGGAATGTATTAAAGAGACATGTGTAGTGCAGCTGGTTACGTATTCCATTTGGGTTTGAGCTTATAATTTGCTGGGAGTTTTCTTTAGCCAGAATAACTCCTGAGATTCCAGACAAAGATACTTGTCCATCAGCGTCTGGCAGGAAGTTTGAATTGTCTATTTGGTGTCAAGCGTCCTGTTTCTTTGGCTGTTTTTACACACCTCGTTTTGTGAATACGCTCAGTTATGGCAGGGTTATACTGTATTTAAAAACGGTACAGACGTGACAACAACTGCCTGTCAGTTTTCTTCCATTTCTTTGTGATAATTTTCTTACGAATACAAAATAAGTAGTAAATATGCATATTTACACAATTTTCAGCTAAGAAGGACACGGTTCCAAAGTTTAGCATTTAAAATATTAATCTTTTTTTGGCTGGTAGAGTAAATGCACCCTCAAAACTTCTCTCAATCTGGTCAAACCATCCAGTCCTATATTAAGATGGCACAGAATTATCAGTGTGGTTTTGGATATATGATGCACTGTGAGCTATAAAACTGAGCAAAATTGGCTTCTGGTATTATGCAAAAGTACTGTGTTATCAATTCTATCTGTGTGGCCACTGTGTATGATTGCACATGCAAAGGTTAAAAACAAGTATTGATATGTCAACCAGTGGAAGCATGCATGGAGGGGCAATGATATAATTTTGATTTGCAAGCTTGAAGTGGAACTGTACAAGCCCAGCCCCTGTGTTGTTGAACATTCTAATGTGTAGGGCCTTGTAGGTGGCCTCTTGCTCAGTTTACAGTCTCATGTTCAGCTGTAATAAATCCAAAGATTTTAGATGCTTTGTCAGCACATATTGCTGCTTCATCAGGGCACATTTTCTCCTGCTGTTCTAGATACACCTGGCATTTTAATTTGATGAAGTGTAGCTTAGGCTAACATTGCAATCTTAGTCATGCAGCATACTGAATAATGGTTTGGTTCATGTTAGTTTCCATGTTTCATGTCATCAAGAAGACAACCTTATGCTTTTAACCAGTCACCTCATAGCTCTTTTGCTCTTGCTGTTTCAGCCTTAATCATCCGTTCAGGATTAACCTGTACATAAAATGACCATATCCAATAATAATCAGCTTACTCAATACTGATGTTATAGCTGTCTGCTCTTTTGTGAGTATTGGCATTAGATGCACCTCTGATATAATATCTCATTTGCTGTATGTATGTTTGTCCTTGACAGCTTCCATGTTAAATGTACTTGTCATACCATTTTCTGCTGTTGAGTGTTGTCCTTTTGCTTATTTTTGTCTACAGTAGTTTCAAAAGCATTTCTTGAGTTTCTTGTTGATAATTAGGCACTATAGATAAATAGTCATTGGTTTAATAGTATTTTTATAATGTCCAGAAATAAAATGCTAGGTCCTTTTACATTATGTGTAAAACAACAGCTCTTTCTGTGCACCTGTGGACAGGAGCTTTGCTTTCCCCAGCTTCAGTCAGCTTTGAATTTCTCACTGCATAAATCACTCACTCTATCCATGTTGCATACCCAATGAAACACTAGCATGTATCATGTGTTCTGCAGGTCAGTCTCTCTTTGTAATTTTTAGAGCATTGTAGTGTCAGAATAGTTTATGACACTTAGATGTTCTTGTTACTATATGAGTTGGTCAGTGGCTTATTATATTGGGACTGAAATAAATTTCCCCACCTGCTCTTAAAAAGATACTTTACAGACAGAAGTAGTGCCATGGCTGCTGCCACAGACTGTCCTCGCTGCCATGGCAGTGGATATTTGTTCTGTGCCCCACTGGCAGAGTTCTGCATTACGGTGAGATTTATCTAGAATGTCCTGCCCATGATCAACAGGCTGATTGACAGTTGTCTCCCCGTCTCTCTCACTGTGCCGTCCCTCAGCAGGGGCTGCTTGCCGAACTCATTCTCATTCAGCAGCAGATCCAGCAGCACGAAGAGGAGGTTCGGCGGGCGGCAGACGCTTACGCGTCACCCCCACCGTCCCAGCCCCGTCCCACCCAGGCCCCGAACCCCAGCCCCTCGCGCAAGGTGACGGTTCCCCCACCCATCAGCTGTGCTTCTCAAACCAGTTCTCAAGCGACTCGAGCTGTTCTTTATAGTTTCTCATGTTCAGTCAGTTCAGCTGCACTGCACAGACTATTTGGATTTTTAACACATAGATTCTCTGAACTGTTCATTTGTATGCCATTGTTTTCATTATTGATTTATGATGTTTTAATTTAATATATCCTAATTTAAATCCAAACTAAGAATAGCAGGAGAATTAAGGACTGGTGTGAGAATCACAGTTTTGAAATAATCAGAGCTAGAGCCTGGATATGTAGTGCTTTCCCTTAAGCATTTAGACTGACACACCCACTCCCCTTTTATCGATCGACAATCTTTAATAGGTGTGTTGAATAGATTGACAGGTACTTGAGACCTTGAATGCCCTGCCAATAGTTTCCGTCGGCCAACGAACTTTTAAAGATCTAAGGATCTTCTTAATGCACAGCTGGAAAATCCAATTATTTTAGGTCTAAGGAAACGTTTGGCTAAACATTAAGTAGTGCCTTTAAAACTGATCCATTTATCCTAGCCTTCTGCCTCTAACTGAAGCATTTCCATATATAAGCATGTAATTGCTGCTTTGTCATGTTAGCAAGCTAGAACCCTGTTAAAGTATATTAACAGGTTTTCCCTCTTCTGCATGGAGTATTGTGTCCCTGCTGCATGGGTTGCAGTGCTCCGGGCTGCCAGAACTTAAACTCTCTGCCTGCAGATTTAGCCAGCCTAGCAGTCTGTTATAACACATTCAAGAGACCAATCATCACCTGCCATCCTCATCATATGTTTGTGTCCACTGTATTTGTCCTGTGTCTGTCTTCTCCTTAACCCCAATCATTTGGTTCTGTGTAATTGATTGTCTTGGGTGTGTTGTCCTGCTTTATAAATCCATTACAGGTGTGGAACTGAATGATTCTGCTGTTTGATTTGTTATTGATGATTCTACCATCTTTTGCAGGGCCTCAATTGTCTCTTGTAATGTGATGATTCAGTCTTGTAATTAGTGCAGACTGAAAATGGGAGACTAAATGGAATCCATGTTTATTTCCTTCGCATTAACTTGACTTTGCTCCACGGGGTATTGGTGTTTATTGCATGAGGTTTTGTATTGCTGCAAAGAAGAAATTCTTTCCAGCTTAGAAAAGTGCAGCAGCAGCCCATTTTTAAAAAATGACTTTCAAGTGTTCTGTAACTTTGTTTTTGTGTGTTTGTAGTCATCAGATAAAGAAAAAGTTGACCAACTTCAAGAAGAGCTTCTTCGAACCCAGGTGTGTTTCTTTTCTTGAGGGTGTTAAATTTAGATTTCAGATCTTGCCATTTTACAAATGCTAATAATATTTGCATTCTTAAAGTTCAACAACATCGGAATCATGTCTTTCTCAGCTTAAGTACCAGCGGATGCTTGAACGTCTGGAGAAAGAGAATAAGGAATTGAGGAAGGTAGTGCTGCAGAAGGATGACAAAGGAATTCATCAAAGAAAAGTCAAGGTCAAGACACCTGCTTAGCTGTCCAGATAATTGTCACTGTACAGTCAAATGAGATTTATTTTAATCTGTACTGTACTGTACTGTCACCATCTTCATCATGATTTTTTTTACCACTCCCTGTGCAGAAGTCTTTGATTGACATGTACTCAGAAGTCCTGGACATTCTCTCAGATTATGACTCCAACTACAATACTCAAGATCACCTGCCAAGGGTCAGTCCACTTCCTCATGTTGTGTTTCCTGTTTAAATTTTGCAAATTTAACACTAAAAGCACATGCAAATCCCTCTTATATGAAACCACAATAATTAAAGCATTTTTTTGCCATTTGTTCAACCCAATTCTGTTTTAAACCCTGTTTTGTAGGTGGTAGTAGTTGGAGACCAGAGTGCAGGAAAGACCAGCGTGTTGGAGATGATCGCTCAGGCTAGGATCTTCCCTCGAGGCTCAGGAGAGATGATGACCCGGTCTCCGGTCAAGGTGAGAACATTGTGAAACAATGGATAGTATTTATTTTTGTTTTTCCTCTTGTTTTTTCCATTACAATGCCAAATGTGTGCTGCAATTTTCTGTAGGTAACCCTCAGTGAAGGTCCTCATCATGTAGCCATGTTCAAAGACAGCAGCCGTGAGTTTGACCTGGGAAAAGAGGAGGATGTAAGTTACTTGTATGATATAATATGCTGCTCTCTGACTCAGTGAATTACTTATTACAACCTTCTATTGTCAAAAACTACAAATGTAAAATAATATTTTTCTCCTTTAGCTTGCAGCACTGAGGCGGGAAATAGAGCTGAGGATGAGGAAGAGTGTAAAGGAAGGCCAGACAGTCAGCCCTGAGGTAAGCCTAGAGCTGTTAAGACACACAGACACACAAACATACACTCTTTCCCCCTTTTTGGAATGTGCATTTATATCTTTCTCTTTATTCTTAGACTATCTCATTAAGTGTAAAAGGCCCAGGCATCCAGAGAATGGTTTTGGTGGACTTGCCAGGAGTAATCAGTGTAAGTTTAAATGTAAATTTATCTGTAAAGTTATATATGAATAAAAGGTTCCAGGGAATATATTAAAAATATAAAAAATTTGTTTGCATGGTACCAAACATGTTGCTAATTGAAAATAATACAATTGAAATAATACAGGGTATCCGCGGATCCTTAAAAAGTCTTAAAAAGTCTTAAAATAGATTTGACAAAATTAAGGCCTTAAATATCTTTAAAAATGACTAGTAGTCCTTAAATCCAGAGTTCAAAGGTCTTAAAATACCACAGATTTTAGCGAATTTCTAAATGGTGTTTTGCCTTTTTGTGTATTTTGGTGTTTTGCCTTTTTTGTCTCAATGTGATTGGAATGTTCTTATTTTATTCCCTGTATTCACTTCATGGAACTTAATAGTCTATAATAGTCTATAATGTTTTTTTGTTTCACTTTCAGTTATTTTTCAGAGCTTTCAGTTCCAATAAGTGTTCCAAATATTTGTAAGGTCACATGCTGTTTGCCGTTTTGTGAATGTAGGTTCTTACATTTGATCCAAGTGGCCTTAAAAAAGTCTTAAAATGTCTTACATTTGGCTTCCTTAAGCCTGCAGATACCCTGTAATAAAATATGTTACAAGCCTAGTACTGTCCAATATTTACATTCTGACAAAGTACATATAGGCATTTGCTAGTGAATTAAAATATTGATCTAATTAGTAGATTGTGGTTTTAGATTCAAAATGTTGTTGTGTTCTAGATTTCATGACGTGAAATGAGTTTTAAATGTTTAACACATTTATTTGGTATAGACTGTTACTGCTGGCATGGCAACAGACACTAAGGAGACCATCTTCAGCATCAGTAAAGCTTACATGCAAAACCCAAATGCCATTATCCTGTGTATTCAGGGTAAGCTTTTAACACCTGTCAAACCTCAATGATGCCAATGAAAGCAGTATGTTCATCAATTCTCACAGAAATCTCTCTCTTTTTCCAGATGGCTCAGTCGATGCAGAGCGCAGTATAGTGACTGATCTGGTCAGTCAGATGGACCCTCAGGGCAAAAGAACGATTTTTGTTCTGACCAAAGTGGATCTAGCTGAGAAGAGCCTAGCAAGTCCAAGTAGAGTGAGTTGTGTGAAAAAAAAAATTATTTAGGGATGGTGTACACTTATGTATCCACAAGGTGGTGCTGTTTTATTATTTTAGATGCATCTGCTCAGGCTTGCATAGCAGGGCAAGTGACTTATTCTGCAGTACAAGCAAATACAAATATTCCTCTCTAAAACGAACAGTTGTTTTCTGTCTATTGTAGATCCATCAAATAATAGAGGGCAAGCTGTTCCCCATGAAAGCACTGGGCTATTTTGCTGTAGTGACCGGCAAAGGTATTTTAATTTAGTGTGTGCACAATTTCTAGACAATCTTTTGAAGTGTGTCTCCTAAGTTGTTGTGTTTTATTTTCTAGGAAGCAGTAGTGAAAGTATAGATTCAATCAAAGATTATGAAGAAGATTTCTTTCAGAACTCTAGATTAATAAGGTGAGGCTCAGCATTAACGGCATCATTTTTTTGCTTTCCTACTAGTCATATGTTACAGTGAGTGTGTCACTAAAGATGTTTACCTGATCATATGCAGAGATGGCATGCTGAAGGCCCACCAGGTGACTACAAAGAATCTGAGCCTGGCGGTATCTGACTGTTTCTGGAAAATGGTACGAGAGTCAGTGGAACAGCAAGCAGATGCATTCAAAGGTAAAGGCACTGCCCAGTCATATTTACATCCTCTGTTATTTTGTTTACCTGCAGTCATACAACTGCATTGTTGAAACTCACATGGACAAACTTTATTATTGCTGCATTTTAACACAGGCTTCACTTATTGCCTCCTCAATTCAGAGACTTCAGAGTCATCCTCCAACTCGGTATACTCAGTAAATTCCAAAACAGCAAGATGATGGCCACCTACTTTATAAACTAACTTCACCATCAGAGCTTTTATGTTGTCTGTGATTCTTGTCAAAGTTCACCTCACCTATGTTCCCCCTAGAGCAGCCAGAACCAATCCAGCATGTAGCACAAGCTCCTACCTACCAATTAACTGGCCACTCCCGTTAATGGCGTGCTGCTAGATTTATTGCCTGACGTGGGATGCTCGTCGACCCTTTGTGTGGGCAATCGATTGCAGCCGCTGTGCTTGGGGCCAGCCCGATAACCGGGGCAATTAGCGTCATCGCCATTGTGCGGGTGAGACAGCTGGCCCGTGTGTTGTGGGAATGGCAGCTCCCAGGGGCCACTGGGACGCTGATATAGAGCACGCCCAACTCCAGGTGCATTGATCATGGCCGTGGTGCTAGATCTTAAGGTCTCCGGGGAGAATGCAGTGTAGAGGGTGTTTTTAGGGAGGAAGTTTTAGTAGTAGTTTCTACTTACTCTGATGAGTTTGGGTGCCTGATTTGTTTTTGGACTGGTCATCCAGGTGAATGTTTTCAGGCATGTTTTTATTATATTATACATAATACAGTAATGCTTAATTTTTGAACACTCTAGGAAGTGAAAGGTTTTGAAATATATGTTTAATGTGATCACTAATTAATGTCTTAATCAAGACTTTACAGTTAAATTGCAATATTGACATGAGGATAATGAGAATGTATATCTAAACCTGAAGACATCATTGGACATATCTTTGAATTAACTTGCTTCTCCTCACTGAACAGCATCCCGCTTCAACCTGGAGACGGAGTGGAAGAATAACTATCCGCGGTTGAGAGAGCTAGACAGGGTAAGGAGCACAGCATGACATGCTAATTATTGTCTTAACCTTTTGCTCAGCCATGTCAGTTGTGTAGCATTACCATTATTTTACCATTTCTTTCTCACATTAAGCCACTGTTGTTTAATTTTAGTTTAGCTTACAACAGACATCCAAACACCAAACAGCTCAAACTGAAAAAAAATGTGATCCATTTCACAGAATGAGCTGTATGAAAAGGCCAAGAATGAGATCTTGGATGAGGTGATCAGCCTGAGTCAAGTCACACCAAAACACTGGTGAGTATTGTCTCTTTTTAGTCACTATGTTCCGACTTGAAACGTTAAAGCCAAATATGTCTATTTTATAGTATGTTTAATTTCTTAGCTGCTAGTTCCAGTGTTTTATTTTCTTAACTGCTTAACCGCGTAACAGTTTAAAGCTACATTTATGCACCACTATGTCTGTTTCTGAATCAGAGCTATTTGACAAATTCCACCAATTATGGCACAATTTTCCTTTCACTTGATGGTGGTGCCTTCCTACTCCTTCATGCCTTTACAAGGGGAATCATTCAACTTAACGCCAGGCTGTGTAGCTGCTAGCAGTGTGTGGAGTTTTGAACCCAAAGCTCTGAGGAGTGAGCAGAGTGGAATAGATCAGATGTTTGCAGAGGGCCCCAGTGCGCTCCATCAGCCTCCCTGATCAATGCTATGATGAATAGCCAGAGGGCGGCTTCTCTAGTTGGCGGTATTGGAGATATGTGTATTGATATGCCATAGTCGAACAAAGCAAACAGAATACTATGAAATATGAGCAGCCCTTAAAGATAAATGAGCCGGGACATCAGCCACAGAATATTCTGCTGTTTGTGTCCTTGTCAAAACATCTGCAGTCAGAATGTATTTGAAAATTATGATGAATTTCTGCTGCAAAGCCAAGCTGTTTTTTTCAATAAAAAGCTTTTCATGTCTTTACTGTCAGTGCACACCTTTTGTACTAATGAACCTCTTTGTGGTTTCATTATTTTTGAAGAGCATGTAATATTGACAACTATCTGAACTATTTGAAACCCTAATGTAGGGAGTCCATCCTCCAAAAGAAGCTTTGGGAGAGAGTCTCCACACATGTTATTGAGAACATCTACCTGCCTGCTGCTCAGACCATGAACTCGGGCACCTTCAACACCACAGTAGATATTAAACTCAAGCAATGGACAGACAAACAGCTCCCACACAAAGCACTGGAGGTAATCATTGTGTCAGCAATTCTGTGGAACTAAGTTGAGAATAAAACTTTGGATCATTAAATGTTGTAGAAATTGTGCAGTGCTTTTCAAATCTGTGTTTATTTCTGAACTCTGTTGAAGCTGTAATTACTGTTACGATCTTCAAAATGCAAGGTCAAATCATAACTCAATAATATATTTTATTATTGGTGTTTATTCTTATTATAATTGATGTTTATGCTGCATTTGTGATATTAAAACAAAAGTTATTGATTGATATCATGGGCATCACATGTTCGAATATCAGTACGATCACAAAAACGTATTTTCCCCACTGTTGTAATCTTTTTAATTCTGCGATTGTTTACCTTATCTATTCCTGTGCAGGTTGCCTGGGAGACATTGCAGGAAGAGTTTGCCCGTTTCATGGCAGAATACAAGGGGAAAGATCAGGATGACATTTTTGACAAGCTCAAAGAAGCAGTCAAAGATGAGAGCATCAAACGGCATAAGTGGAATGAGAGGGCCATGGACAGCTTGGTAAAGACATCATAGGCTTGCATGTTTACTTCTGCTTAACTTGATAAAGTAATTATGTTCCTGTGTTTCTGTTGCTGATTCTGTAGACATTTTGTTATTTTATTTTGACCTACAAACATTTATATTTATGTAGTTGTTAATATGTTTAAGACAATTACACTTAACACAAAACACTACAAGGCTTGATATGAAATAAGTAAAAAAAAAAACATGAACAGCAGCGAAAATTCGAAAAAGAACAAATCAATATGTAAAATATTAGTAGGTAGGGGTCCACAACAATAACAAACTGCAAGTCTATCCTATGCCAGCAAAGTACAACTCAATTAAACAAAGAGTCTCTTGATGTTCGTTTGCAACTTTCTATGAAGTTTGACAGTCCTAGTTAAAAAAAAATTAAAAAGTAACTCCAGTTCTCCTTTGGTGCAGCGAGTAATCCAGCACAACGCTCTTGAGGATCGTTCCATTACAGATAAACCTCAGTGGGATGCTGCTATCCAGTTCATGGAGGAAACGCTTCAGTCTCGCCTTAAAGACAGTGTGTTCTACATTTTTCCATCTGACTCACCAGTGTTTGACCCATTTCTTACACCGTTCTCTTCTCTTAGTTGTACTGACATTCTTGTTTTCCTTCTCTAATGTTCTCTCTCAGCTGAGTCAGTAATAGGAGATATGGTAGGGCCAGACTGGAAGCAGAGATGGATGAGCTGGAAGAATCGTACACCAGAGCAGGTTTGAATGCTCTCCCACTGTCAGCACATCAGTGGAATTACTGAGGTTTACTACTGCATTGGACAAAACAGCTTTTATTAAAACATGAATCAATTCACTTTTCTTGCAGCACATTCGCAATGAAACCAAAAATGAACTGGAGCGTTTACTTAAGGTGAACGAGGACCACACTGCATATCTGGCCAATGATGAGGTCACCACTGTCCGCAAAAACCTGGAGGCCCGAGCGGTGGAAGTGGACCCAGTGCTGGTAAGTGAAATCTTGCTATAGAAAATCTAACATTATACACATTTATTGTTTTGACTTGCTACCGTGTATTTGTAACCTAAATAGTAGATTAAAAGTACTGTATAAAAAAATGTATCAATCACCTGAAAAGTTTGATTCCTTTCTTGCATTAGATCAAGGACACATGGCACCAACTCTATCGGCGTCACTTTCTTCAGAAGGCATTGTTCCACTGTAACCTTTGCCGAAGAGGCTTCTACTATTATCAGAGACACTTTGTAGACTCAGAGGTAACAGTACAAGCATTTAATTATATTATTATTATTAAAAGTGGTGCTTTAATCAAATTCCCTTACAAAACCTAAAAAATGTAGATTTCATTGCACTAAAACAATTGGAAAATTATGTTGGTGAATCCTGTCTGTCTGTTTTAGCTTGAGTGCAATGACGTGGTTTTGTTCTGGAGGATCCAAAGGATGTTGGGCATCACAGCCAACACTCTCCGACAACAGCTCACCAATACTGAGGGTATGTGTGAGGAACTAGGACTCTGCTATAAGCTTTAGTTTTATGAAGGCCTTCTTTTTGATGATTCATGATGACCTAGGTGTATAGCCATCCCAGGAATTATTTTGTCAACCTTTCAGTGCGGCGCTTGGAAAAGAA
This sequence comes from Ladigesia roloffi, assembly GCA_037577295.1. Classification (NCBI taxonomy): domain Eukaryota; kingdom Metazoa; phylum Chordata; class Actinopteri; order Characiformes; family Alestidae; genus Ladigesia; species Ladigesia roloffi. Next base: position 12,830,587 of record JBBKCR010000101.1, on the reverse strand, counting down.
TGTGAAGGAGGTCCTGGAGGACTTTGGTGAGGACCATGAGAAGAAACGGCAACTCATCACTGGCCGGAGGGTCCAGCTGGCTGAAGACCTCAGTAAGTGCAGTTCATCGTTCATCATTTCAGCAGCCAACAGCAACTTTCTGGAGCTTTACCTGGTTCCGAATAGCAGTAAGTCAGCGGCACTCACTGTGCACAAAGGGGGTCTCCAACTGAAAACGTTTACAACTACTGGTTTAAGGTGTGCCACTAGAGGGCAATGATGGTCTGAAAAATTAATTTTAGGGTTTTTTTTTAGGTAATGTTGTAGGATTTCACTCTTGGTTGTGGTTGGACTTGATATTTATTGATAAATATGCACTTACAGCAAAAATCATTGTCTTTTGAATGTTTAGTTTTTGAAAATTGACTCAAGTAAAATTTCTAATTTGTTACTTCTTAAAAGAACCGCCAATGCCTTTGTTTACAGATTGAAATCCAAACTTGTACATACATGAATCTCTCAAATTCTTTTCTTTTTTTTCTTTAGTTTCCTATTTTGGCTATATCATGTTAGATGGCATTAATATAAGTTTCCCCTTTCATTTCATTCTCTCCTTTTATTTTTCCATTTTCTACTCTGTTGTGGCTTGAGTCCTTAATTGACATTCAGAGTGAGAAAGTGTGTGAGGGTGAAGAGAGAGAGTGAGATCTCGACTACGTGCTGCCTGCTGCCTGTCATGTCCATGGATTTGGTTGCTGTTAAACAGCCTGTTGATTAGAGTAGCAATTTACAGATGCAACACTGACAAGCCCAGACTTGACTACACGCACAGAAGCGCCCACGGCCAGCCAAGTGCCGTCATTATTGTGATAACAGAGAGTGAGGCAATGCTGCAGCCGCTAAATTAGTGTGTGCCCACAGACAGTAAAGGCAAAGCAGCTTCTCTGCACACTTCTATGTTTGGTTTATGAAGAGTGTATCTTTTTGCTCAGTGATGAATTGCCTGGCTGCTGGAGAACAGCCCATTGTTTAAAAAAAATCTCCAAGCATACACAGGAAAGGAGAGCTCACTCTGTAAGAGAGGAAGTGCACTCTTTATCAGGCAGGTTAGCCAAGTAGCATTACTGTGGGGCAGGTCAGGGCTTTAGAGCAAAGGCTGCAGCTGAGTAGCAAGGCTTGTCTGCTTCTTGTTTGTTGGGTTCAAAACTAGCCCAGGCATCCAATGGGCTCTGCATTCTCCTAAATCTTTTTTGTTCAATTCTTCAACTAATGTTAATTGAATTAAGATATTAATACTAGCAATGAAAGAAAAAGCATTACAGGTACATGAAGTGATTTCTAATATGTTGCTAGCACAACCACAAGTTTCACATGTTTTCATTTAATGCAAAACCACTCAAAATGCAATAGTTAAGCTACCTGGTCCTGCATTCCTATGAGCAGCACCTGTTGCTTAAATGAACACTATTGTTAATTTCATTGTGTTCAGAACCAATGAAATGTGATGATCAGTAACAGTAATTACATTTTTAAATGGTTATACTAACTATGGTGAAACTAGTAACTGTTACTTCTTGAAATTGCCGTTCAGGACAAACTAGTGTTTCTCCAAAAATAAGTGTAATTGCATGGATTATAGTATGCCAAATTTCTGTCTAATGAGTGCCTCAAAGGTTAATAATGAGATTAATGCAGATCCAAAGGAAAAAATATATATAAAATGTGAAAGAAAGGCCCATATAGTATAACGAGAGCACTGGTGCTTGCAATGGTTTGTGGGTGCATGTCGAGTGTGAGAGACAGAGACAGAGACAGAGACAGAGACAGAGACAGAGACAGAGACAGAGACAGAGACAGAGACAGAGACAGAG
>JBBKCR010000101.1:12797484-12814478 GCA_037577295.1 Ladigesia roloffi | reverse complement strand
GTGTGTGTGTGTGTGTGTGTGTGTGTGTGTGTGTGTGTGTGTGTGTGTGTGTGTGTGTGTGTGTGTGTTAGTGCGTGGGGAAGGTGCCACAGGGTCGAGTTTCAGAGGCTGAAATTATTTGAGAGATTGTGCACGTGTGTATATGCGTGTGTGAGGGGTCAGAGTGTTGTATTTCAGACCACAGAGGTGTCAGAGGGCCTACAAAGACTGGCTTATTCCTTTTATCCCTCACCTCTGCACAGAAAGGAGAACCCCCGTGCCATAACACTCATAAAACGGCCGCACGAGCCTCGCATGAGAGTATTCAGTTACAGACACAAGCTGGGAATTGAGTGTCCAAGTGAAAAGCCAATTGAAGCTGCTGTGATTAAATTATGTGAGAGAGTAGAGCAAGTCTAATTGATTACACTCATCTTGAACATGAGTCAGAATGTACTATCTGATAATTATATTGGTAATTAAAAAACATAATAGAGGAAAAAGAACATTTCCACAAAGTTGCACTGTCACCAATAACATAATTTAAGGACTAGTTTGGTAGAATCTAAAAATATTCTAACATATTTTATAGCTGAACCATAGGAAGCTATTTAAATTTTGCCCAATATTTTGTTAGGGTTGTAACTTAACACTATTGAATAGTATTTTTATACTATAATCTGTAAGAAAAATACAAGTTTAAGACATGTTTCTCTTGAATAGGAAAACCAATTATTTCTATCTTTTCTTTCACTTTTCTTAAGAAATTTTGCTTGTTACATATAAGCTGATCATTACGTTTGCTGTTTTTTATACTTTTGAAACAAATTTCACTGCAAATAATGAAAAACACAACACAGGCTGCTGTGATGATTGAGTGTTAGTGATGGAGTACAGAAGACCTTTTTAGGTGTTGTATTACAAATAGTTGTTTGATCAAATCTGGTCAGTGAACAGAGGAATTATCAAGGATCAAGTGTAGAAACTGGAAACAGCAAACAGCAATTAGCCATGATGCTCCCAATTATTTTCAGGAATAAACACAACTGGGCACGCTGTAACACGGCACTAATCTAGAGGCTTAGGGAACTTCATTGAACTGTAGCTGGAGGTAAAACCAGTATGATCATGGGTAATTGGTAAGATAATGGAGTCTCACAAGCTGTCTAAATATTCTTGTGTCCAGAATGGCTAGGAACAAAATAGCATTTAACTATAAACATTGGTCTAACAGAAGTGTCTGAATTCATTAAAGTGATATTTTCCTCAAAAATATTAATTATTAATTTAATCGAACATTACTGAATATTTGTTGCAGCTCTAATTTGAATAGTCTACTGTATGCTGTACACCTTTTGGTGTTATGGAATCTTAGTCCTCTAATCTTTTTTCTCATGTCACTGACTGAATGCCAGCCTGAGCCTCTAGGGCACGGACTTTGAAGTGGTGTGTGAAGCAGAAGCACTGCAATGGAATACCACTACTACACCAGCTCTGCTAACATAGACTGATGAATTGCTAGTGGTTGCCATATGCTGTTTGGGTAACTGAGAAGACGGGCACCAAACCACAGTGGCACATGACAAGACTATTAGTTTATTCTTCAAAGAACTGAAATGTTGTCTTAACTGTAAGCTGGGTAGTGGGCCCAAGGCTCCACAGGCTCAATAGGTCACCACTGGCTGTACAGAAAGGTGCTATGCTCCTAAAAGGTTTATATGAATGTAATATGTACATTTTCTCTTATTCTGCAGAAAAAGTACGAGAAATCCAGGAGAAACTTGAAGCCTTCATAGAAGCTCTTCATAAGGAGAAATAGTGCCACAGGTAGTCATGAATGCATTATTTTCACACCGGCAATGCATATTCTTTTCTAATACTTTTGGAAGAAATGTAATTTAAACATTGATTGTGACTCATAGAACATGCAAAATGAAATTTTGAAATATTATATAATCAAGGTATTTTTTTGTTCCAGAAACGATGGATGCCATGTCCTCCTTCAAAAATGCACTGAGCACAGAAAATGTTTTTTTGCTGTGAAACTGATGGGCCTCCCTGCTTTCCTCCTGTTTTTAACGTTCACTGCTTTAGCTCTCTGTCATTGTTCATGAACACACACACTTTTAAGCCACGGCAGAACTCTGCCTCGGTCTTTAAAAGCTGCCCCTGTGAAAACAAGTCAAGTGCGTAGGAGCCCCTTAAAGTTTGTTGAACATTTGATCGCTGTTGGAAAGAAGCGCTTGCACGAGTAGAAGTGGTCCCGTCACAGTCTCATGCTTTGTTCTTTTCTCCTGTAGCACATAAAAGCCGATGTGTTCACCAGAACTATCCTTCATGCACAGCTGAAGAGAGGTGTGTGGGGGGGAGAGAGAGAGAAAGAAAGAGAAGCACATGCATGCACTTACAGGCTTTTTGTGTCTTCTCTTCCTTTGTTTCCAATAAATGAAGATTTTGTACAGTTTTCATTTTTCTTTATAGCCTTCCTTAATAATTGCAGTGGTGTTTATGCATAAGACACTTGATGAAGCTAATCTGTTGTTGATTTGGCTGCTGGAGCACCCCAAATGTCTTTTTTAGTTTTTTTGGCCAACACCATCTCTGTGGCTGAAGAGCCTCCTGTTTTGTGACCTTAAATACACACAGCATTGTATCTGAAATGAGACACCTTCATGATGTCATCTATATCATGTTAAAGTTCTGATTCTAACTTAATGGAACAACTAACTTGGATAGTGTTGGTGTACATAATTCTACATGCCCCTTATGAAGTAAAGCACTTAAAATAACTTCATTTTATTTTTCATTCTAATGTTCACAAAAGCATCTGGAATCCTAATTTTAGGACCTTCTGAATCTAGAAAAGAATGAGGAGGAAAGAATGAAAAATGAAAGAATTTATCAGCTCAGTCTTGTTGGTAGTCATATTTCATTTTTTTACTTTTAACCACTGAAAACTTCCCTAACTGCACTGTTGTCCTCTTTTTCTGTAGACCAGCTCTCTATGCCTACCATTCTAAACATAAGGGACTTGCTATATCTACTTAATTCACACCGTTTGGCCATTCTGTCACCTGCTGTCCTATATCCCATTTCTCATGCATACCTTCCTGACACAGCACATTTTTAATCCCCCTTACATTTGTGCTGTTTACTTGGATTTTTTAAAATCCACTTTGATGAAAAAAGGCATTGTTGCAAACAGTTCATATGTATAAATGAGTAAATACATTGTGTACATGTAAGCATAGTTGAAATCATAGTTGTCATCACAACTGGGGGGTGGGGTGGGAGTGGTCAGAGTGTGATGCTTGTCAGAATAATATATAAACATTTTCTCCTATGTTGTAGATTGTAATGTTTGCATGTTGTATGCCATCGAATTCGGTTTATTTATTAAACTGGTGTTAAAATAAAAAAATGGGTATTAATAATCCAATGCTTCTGGATTGACTGTTAAATGAGATGATGGAGAATCATTCATTGAAAATGTCTCCCTCTTGAAGTTCTCAGCATTGTGGTGATCATTAATGTGAGCTGAAAGGTTCAGTGTGTTAATTGCATACATTCCTTATCAGACAGCAAGCAAGTAACATTGTTCCTGGTAACAAGGTAATGTTTCTCTGCAGACATATTGCTGGATTGACAGGATTTGACTCATTGTATTGTGATCAGACATGGGAATGAAAAGAGGCCTGTTTCTTCAGCTAGTATTTGCAATGTGAGGGGAGAAGAGACTAGAATAATATGAACAAAAAAAGTTATACCTAGGAATGCTGACTTTTCATTTGAATTCCCTGTGTGAACAAGCTTTCTCTAATTATTGTTTTAACACAGTTCCGTATTTTCACAATACATAGTGCTTGTTAACATAGACAAAACTCTTTTTTGCTGTTTTCTAAATAATTTAACTAATTCAAGGTTTTTTGCATAACTTTTGATGTATGGTGAAGTGACTGGGGAAAGACCATGGGATTAGTAAGATTTGACATTGAGAATTTTCAAATTTTATATATCTGATCTCAGACTTGCCTCATTCCTACCTGCTGTTCCACTGTCAAAACACTTTGTAAATTAGGGCACAATCATATGGGGCGCTGTTTGTAAAAACAGCTTCACAAATTTAGAGGTGTAATTTTTTCATCATTTAGAACCGTTTAAAAAAACAGTGTTAGGTTTTGGTCCATTTTCTTGTTAAATCTAAATCTAAATGTTAAATGATCAATCTAAATGTTAAATGTTAAATGTTAAATCTAAATGTTAAATGATAAATCTAAATGTTAAATGATAAATGTAAAATCTAAATCTAAATGTTAAATCTAAATGTAAATATTAATTCTAAATGATCAATCTAAATGTTAAATGATAAATCTAAATCTTAAATGTTAAATCTAAATGTTAAATATGAATCTTAAATGTTAAATCTAAGTCTAAATGCTGCTTTTACAAACGGCGTGAGATATGCTAATTAACCACGCCCCGTGATTACAATTGGCTGGTCCTTAGCAGGGGCTGGACTGAGTGCTGTGATATTCCCTCACCAACATGGAGGACTTGATCTCAAATCTAAACGACAAATATGAACAATATATTTCGTACTCTAACTGTGAAACTTCACAGTTAGATGGGGCTCAATTAATCAAGACCCCTTGTTTTTTTTTTTAATATTCCGTTGATCCGGTTATAAAACCGTTATGTCCCTATACTTTTGTCCAAATCCATCGTCATTGTCTTAATAAATCCGGCTCGCCGGGCGGTATTATCGCAAACAAGGAGTCTTTGGAAAGCTCTCATTGAGCCCTATTTAACTCTGAATTTTCTCGGAGATTGGTGGTTGCCCCGTCTAGAAAAGATGCAAGCACTTTCCATGGGGAAATAAAGTACTGTACCCGAGTAAGGTGAAAAGTTATCGGATAATAACTTTGTTCGCTATCATGTAAAACAAGGGGTCTTTAATAAGATGTTACCAAGCCCTATCTAACTGTTAAGTTTGACATTTCATTTGCCAGATAGATATTTCGTATTTAACATTTTATTTAAGTTCAGTAAAGGCAGGTCCTCCATGTTGGTGAGGGAATATCACAGCATTCAGTCCAACCCCCTGGTACGTTCCAGCCAATTGTAATAATGGGGCGTGGTCAATAAGCATATCTCACGCCTTTTGTAAAAGCAACATTTAGATTTAGATTTAACATTTAAGATTTTGATTTAGATTTAACATTTAGATTGAACATTAAAGATTTAGATTTAACATTTAGATATATCTTTAACATTTAGATATAAGATTTAAGATTTAGATTTAGATTTAACATTTAGATATAGGATTTAACATTTAGATTTATCATTTAGATGTATCATTTAACATTTGGATTTAACATTTAACATTTAGATTTATCATTTAACATTTAGATTTAACATTTAACAATTAAGCAGCAAGAAAATGGACCAAAACTTAACACTGGTTTTTAAACACATTTAACTCTAAATGTGTACAAATTGTGTGAACGTTGTGCTAAATGTTGAAAAAAATGGCACCTCTTAATTTGTGAAGCTGTATTTACAAACGGCGCCCCATACAATCATCTTCCGAAACACATACAGCACCTTTGCATCCTTTCTGACTGCTGCTGTGTGATAGCTCACTATAGTGTTAGAAGAATGCTAACTGCCATTTCTGTACTGTCAGCTTACAGACCCATGTGAGTAAAGAGGGAGAGAGAGGCCAATTACACTGCCTTTGACTTCTGGCTGAGGATAGTTATCGCATCACTTAGAAAGTCATGATTTCACAAATAGAGCAAAGCTTGGACATTGGAAGGCCACTCAGGAGCCCTGGAACTCACTATTTCTATAACTGAAAATGACTATAAATACAACAAGTCTTACAAAGTGGGTGCTGATGCTTATATATGTGAAGGTTTCATTTGTTTAAACTTGCAAGATAAATGAAATATTTTTTTGGCATGCATGATATAAAACACTGAGAAAACCAGTATGCAATTAATAAAAAGCAAATCAAGCAAATGCTCATTACTGGCCATAATTAATTTCATTAATTCAGTTCACATTACACTTTTTTGGGAAAAAAAAAGATGCAAGGATGAGTAGATATTAAGTGAGAGCACATGTCCCTTGGATTCAGTGGTTTGAGTTGCTCATGAACATATCCTGCAGCTAATGTAGTGTGAACATGACCTGTGTGTGGTGCAGGTGGTTACCAGCTCCCTGTTTTCTGCCCTGTGTACTTATAAGACCTATGGGCTATGTGTGTAAACCTGTCAAGGCCCTGGAGTCCAAAACTCCAGTCTGGCCTGGTGTATATAACGTTGGGCAGTTTGTGTGTGTGTGTGTGGGGGGGGTCTTTAACTCCTGGGCATCATCTCCCATTTCACAAGGGCCTGATTGTTCCTGGCATCGCAACCTTGCCGGAGGGAGGCAAAGGGAATTGAGGAGGTTGGGGGATTTCTGTTGTTTTGAGAGAGAGGCACTATATTCCTTCCAGCACCTGAGGGCCATATACATGCATACACTCCAGCCTTGACTGACTGCCTCTTGCATGCCTTCAGAGAACGATTATATTCCCCTGTTTGCTAAAAAAAAGAGAAAGACAGAAAAAGGGGCGGTTTTGGGGGGTTGTTTGGAGAAAGAGGCTTTAACCTAATGACTCCATGCAGCATCTCAATAGGGGCGAAGAAGAAGTCAACCTCCAGCAGAATGCCTTTGTGCTATCAGATAACCGGCTTCTGAGGAGGAGGGGGGAAAGGAGGACACACTATACGACCATTAGCATCTCCAAAGGCCGTCACGTTGACTAATAGCCTGGGCCACAACGCCACACTGGCTCAGTTTGTGTTTTTTCTCCATTATGCGACGGACACAAAAGAGCGGGAGACTGGTAAAGACCTGTCAAATGTGCCACCGCTGCCGGCGTGCACAAAGCTTTATTTCTCCCCTCGCCAAAAAAGGACTGACTTGTTCTTTCTCTGACTTTCTTTTACCGTGCTCCCACCCCACCACCCGGTCCTTTTTTATGAAGGGGGGGGTGGGGGGGTCGCATAGAGGGTGGGCACCGAGAGTCACTCGGTGAATAAAGCCTTGAGAATAGGAAATAAATTCAGGAGTTCAGCGCTTGGGCAGATTGGGCCATGTTACCATTTGTTCGCAGGCTTGTCTGCAGCCTCGAGCCTTCCCCCTTGGGCTTTGCAGTGTCTCTGTCCCGTGCGCCTGCAGTTGATGAAGCACCATGGCTAGGGCAGGGTTCAGCTTTTCATGTGCCACCCACAACGATGTGATCAAAAGCTGAGAACAGAGCTGGGCTGTTTGCTTGCACCATACTAGCAAGGTTATCTTTATATGTTTTTCTATGTTGTGTTTTGTGTTTCAGATGTTCAGTTTCAGCTGGAAAATGTTATGATACTTGAACTGAAGCGATGAGCTGGTATTTCTGTAAATAGGCCTTTTCCTATATATTTTTACTCAAGAATGGGAAGATAATACCACCTCTAAGAAATCTTTTGGGGCTCTTTTAAAAGGGTCTCTCTTTGACTTAAATGGTAAACGCAGCTTTTCCAAATCTCCAGAGTTTAAATTTAATATCCCTTTCTTTGGTAACATAGACTCGCCCAGAGCAAACCAGCCAATCCACCACTATCTTTACACATGCCGATTCTCAAAAGGTGCAGTTTACTGCCTCCACTCTCAATATAAGAAATCTTTATATTTTTTGTCATCTGATGTGATTTAGGTGGGCTAGTAACACAATTAATACAAAAGCCAATATATAGGTCTGGGAACAATAAAAGACTACTGCACTTATTTTTTAATTAGCATCACTATGAGTATGACAACCACTCCACACTTATATCAAACCTCATTTAATGCTGAGAGGTATAAAAAAAAACCCTGCTGTAATCAACACTCTCCTGTTCCAATGTGACCGGTTAGATGGTGTAACAGTACTAGATGTATGTCAAGTGTAATTACTGCCATTTTGTTTGAGGAAACGAGATTTGTTTTCTTTTTAATTATTCAAGTCCTGTTAACACTGCACCATTTCTCTCTTTTGTTATTTCCTTTAAAATTATGCTTTAAAGAGCAATATTTGAATTTGAAAATTAGGATAAGTATTGTCAATAGTTCTTTAGAATCTACGGTAAATCTGCAATGTTGAATACTTGTTTTATTGTTTAGTGTTACTCCAATGCATAACTTAAAAAATGCTAATTATTGAAGAAAGTTGTTCCATAAACCCCAGCTTTTTACAGTGTAATCTTTAACTGAAGCAAGCCAACTTGTTTCTCCATACCATCCTTATATTTTTATAACTCTCCATCTTATAATTCTCTTGAATGACGGGCTTATGTCAGGTACATCATTAGCTAACTGATAAGGGTATTATCCAAGGGTAATTTAGGTCCTTCATCATGCTCCTTTTTTTTCAGAATTGCAAACAGCTGACAGTGGCTTCTGCATTGCATTCTCTACTTGATTTTGTTTCAAAGTGATCTTACAGACATAGCTTTACAGTACATAACAGTGCAAGTGCCTCTTAAATTGTATTTGCTGTCGGTAAAGACAGATGAGACCTCTGCTTGATTGCTGAGTCAACATCTTCCTTTCCATCGTTGAGCTGTTGTCCAGCCTGAGAAAGCAACAGGCTGTGTTCTCCCTTTACTGTCCCCTGGGCTTGATGCTTTAAGGAAAGAGAGAAACCATGGCACAATTGCCTATTGTGTGCCATTATGTTTGAGGCATCTTCCCATTGCTGCTGTGGGGTCCTTTCCCCTGCTGAATTAGGCCCATGGGGATTTTAGCCAAGTCACAAAGGTCAGTTATCTCCCTCCCTGCCCCCCTAGCCTGCGTCGTGAGCCATAAATTACTATAACCATTTAGCATTAATATTAGCCCCTGTTCGCAGCTTTCACCCTGAATACATAAGGGAGAACTTGAGTGATTCTCTGGTTGCAGTTTCTCATGTATTGGCTCATGAGGCCCTGCCTAGACTGGGAGTTCTTTTCTTCCTCACACTTCATCTGAATGGGAAAAGTGGGAAAAATCAATAAGATGACCTCACCGTCTCATGGCCTGGAATGCCATAAATGAATTAACCCCTTTGTTGGAGGAGCGAGGCCATTTAATGGATTCCCGATGGCAAATCTATATTCCGTCTCGCTAATCTCTTCCACGGCCGCTTCCACACCCAAGACAAAACAAGTCTGTCATTTTATGTTCGTTCATAAAGGGACACTAACGCTTACTGTTAGGGGCTTAATTTAACACACCAGCCGTCCTCTGGCAGGGGAGGTAAACACAGCAGCCTGTGAAAGCCTTTGAAACAGCAGGAGAGTTCTGAGGCGGAGGTTGAGTTTTCGCCTCATGACAGGCACCCACTTTCATGCAAAGATAAGAGACGTTGCCATGGAAAGCAGACCCGTTACAGAGTGCTTCTTTTTTGGGGGCCTAGGAACTCTAGGCTGGGTGAGTTTGCATGGACTTAGGGGGATTATTGGGGTATTCATAGCAACCCCAGGGCCAGCAGGTGAGGTCCTGCCTCAGCTCCCTGATCCTTTAGGTAAACACTGCTGTTTGGGATGGAGATGGAAAGAGTGAGGGATTCGTTGCCAGGATGAAAGTGTATCCACAGGCTTGCTGATCCCTCCCGCCAGAGTGGCTTCTCTAGGGTCCCACCACTTGTTCCAGCATGGGGGTATCTGAGGGCCGCATTCAATCTGTAAGTGGTATAGTGTGGCTGTACCAAACATAGTCTGGTGACATTACTTGACTGGCAAGAATGGTATCTTAGCAGACCCTAAAACCTTTGGCAAACAGGCACAAAGCTTTTGCTTTGCAGCTGAGGCTCTCAACGTGTCTACACGCTTGTTGTGCTGCATGTGCAACACAGCCGTATTGAGGCTAAACTAGAAAGAATTAAGAAAACATACCTTTCATCTGTAATTGGTTTTGTGGTAAATGGGACAAAATAAGATACAGAATTTTTGTGTAGCATCCCCATTGCCTGTAATTAAACCATTTGGCTGATCATTCATTTAATTATTTAAAAAAACTATTTGAAGTAACTACCATTAATCATCCGGTAGATGATGAAATGTATAAAAACATGACAGGTAATTTATATGGTCAGGCAAACAAGAAATTGAAGTGAAGAAAACCAAACACATGTAACTGTTACAAATCTGTATTCCAACAACGGGTTTCCCATTTCTATAGGCAGGCTTTTGATCATAATGTCTCTGAATCGAGGCACACAGTGTACTTTTTCGATTCAGGCGAGCCAACATGAGATTACGCCAAGTCCTCACGAGACAGAAAATCACACTTTCAGACATGCAGGCATGGAGCCGACAACTCCACACTTGCATTTCCATCATTGATAACCAGTGTACTCAGTGGATAAATGTCATTTTGTGTGCCTGTGGATGTGTGTTTGTTCACCTGCTTGTCAGAAAGACGGAAGAGCCTGTTTGTTTGGCCTGGAATGACACGTCCCTGCCCCTGCCTGCCCCCCACATTGCCCCATTCGTGGTCAGCACGCCCCATGAGTCTGCTCAAATATTGGCCTAGGGTCTTGGGTTTGGATGGTACACACCCTGCAGCCTTTGACAGTTACTGCCTAATGGGCATTGTCCTTATTGTCCACGCTGACTCTTTGGCCCCTGCCATACCAGGCCCTGCCCTCTGCAACCAGGGCCAGAGAATGGACCTCTGTAAACGCAAGTGTGTGGGTCAGTGTATACTGAGGTTTTGTGTGTGTGTGTGTGTGTGTGTGTGTGTGTGTGTGTGTGTGTGTGTGTGTGTGTGTGGGGGTGGTGGTGGTGGGGGTATTGTGAGCTTGTGTACTCATCGCTGTGATCCTGCGTTCTGGAATGTTTGCTCTGACAATACACAGCAACTGTAGTCATTCTGCTCCGAGCCCTCTCCAGCCTCAAATCAAACAGCACTTGCGAGGTGAGAGGATCTTCTTTATCTGGGAGACGTTGGCTCTTTTTATTTAGAGGAGGAAGGTAAATAATTACAGCGCTTTAATAGGTGGATAATGTGCTCCCGGGTGCTTGGACTCACCCTGTGCAAACAGTTCAATCCACTACCACAGCATGTTCTACACATGCCGACTCTTCATAGTAACAATCTACTGTCCTTCACTCTCTGTCTAAGAAATTGTTTTACTATCTAATGTGAACTTAGTGGACAAGTAAAAGTTTCATCCTTTGGTTAACACTGCCTTAAAACATCCTGAGAACTGAAGAAAAAAAGTGTGTTACAATTTCCATTTTTGTGTGTTGTATTTTAATAAAACATTCCTTGAATACATTTTTATTTTAATTTCGCAACATTTCCACTGTAGAGGGAAACATAATGATTTCCATGTGAAAATAGACCTGAAAATAGAAAATGAAAAATTTATATTAACACAAAAACGCATTCAATTTGATAAAAACAATACAATGCTGTATAACTCTTCTCTGCTTGTTGCTTGCAAGGAAAATTAAACATGTATTCTAGTTCAACAGTGAATTACAAGTCATAAACATCCTCTGGATGTTGTAGGTGTGATAGTCCTGGAAGAATGTTTTTTGTTTGGTTGTGCAGAGGAAGATTTTACATCTGGTGCACCATATAATCTTGCCATTGCAGTCCTTGTTCCCAGCATTCAAACCCATCACATGACATATCACTAGAAAGCCCGGGAGGGTTTGATGTGGTAACTCCAAATACTTGGGCAAGATACACAAGATACTGGTTATCATAATGTCCTTTATGAAGGACATAAGTGAATAGGCAGTGTCTCAGGAGGTTAATAAACTGACTGTGCAAAAAGATGTTCATACACTGTTTTTCAGCCTAACAACAATCTGAAGCAAAAATGCAGTGACTCCATTTATAAGTGAGTTTTGTGTTAACATGTCTTTTGTTCTGTTACGAAGTACAGGAACAAAAAGGTTTTACAAAAGCTTAAGATCTTCTTAATTTATTTTCTAAAATGCTGTTGGGTATCCCAGATCAGTTCAGTTAAGCAAAATGGATTTTGCAACCTGGTCTGAGAAACTAAAAACTAAAAACAACAAATTAAGACACAGATACCCACCAAACACACATTGTAATACCTCAAGCTCAACCAAACAATACTGTGATCCTGTTTATAAACAGTTTTTTTCAATTGCTTTTCCTCATTGTGAGCCTGAATATGTGGCCACAAATTCAAAATGAAGTCAAGGAACTCTGACTTCTGGGCAAAATGATGAATTACTATGTTATTTAGAGGGGATTGAACAACAGCAGTGATTTTGTTTGCTGTTTACATTAATAAAAAGCAATTCTAATTCTGAAGATTCATTTCTGTCCTTTGCTTTTAATAGGAACAAATGGCAATGCCTATTTGTGTTCATCCAGCTAATGGAGTCATTTGCAATGTTCACTAGAAATTATGAATGAAATGTAGGTTACTGTGGTTCTCTCAGAATCACTATGAAATATCATACTGTGTGCTGGACACATCCTACATAGTACTCTAAAATACTGATAGGGATTAATTTCAGATCCATCAGATCCATCCATTAGACTGCAGTGGGTCAAAATTCATTATGAATAATATTGAATCTTACTGTTCAGTGTTAAAATAAAATTGCAAAACTGCAAGATCTTAATTTCATGTGTATCAAATGACTAAACACTAAGGGGACCACACATGACCAGTTTTATAGCTTTCAGCTGACTTATGATAAAGAGATGCTCTGTTCTCAGGGCCTTTATAGGAATCTCATTGGTGACTGTAGCCCAGCTCTGACCCACTGTCTTCCCAGGCCTGTACAGATGCAGACTTGGGTGGTTAACGACCTGAGAGAGGCTCTTCTTATAGAGCACTCAACGTGTTATGGAGCAGCAGAGCAATGTGACAGTATTTATTACTCTCCCTCTCAGAGTTGCCTCTACACAGCTGCATATATTGCCTTTCACACACACACTCACTCTCTCTACGCAACACATTCCTGTCATTCACTGACAGAAAAAGAAGAGAGACACCACCACACCCCCTCCCCTTCTCTGGCTCACTTGCTCTCTTCCCCTCTTCCCATCCTCTTGCAGCTGCAGCTCCTCTCTTGTTAATGAAATTATCCTGAAGTCTGTGATGGCTTTCTGCTGAGGTAATGGCAGAGTTATGTCAACAAATTGGCAAGGATGGATAAGGAGGCTTTGCAGGGATGCGTGGGAGGGAGTGCGTGTGTGTGTGTATGTGGGAAGGGGGTTAGCAGGGATGTTAGAGCCCATTGTTTGGCTGAACAATGTTAGGTGCTCCCTCAGTCAGCCCAGCTCTGGCCAAATTCATCATGGTAACATTTCCTCTTCATCTTCTTGCAATTTTCTCACAGGGCTAATTTTATTAGAGTGCATTACTTTCTGCTGAACCTTTCTAAGATTGGACTAATGAATACAATGTATTTGCTCTAGTTGTTCACCTGGTTTTCAACTGTCTAACCTTAGCATTAATCTAATACTCAACCCAGGGCCTAAACCTAATCCTAAGGCTAGTCCTAATCGGAACACTAGCTTAAGCTCAATGGATTAATTAAACAGTTACTTAATCATCAACAGTGTTGAAAATGTTTATTGCAAAAAAGTTTATTTGATGCATATGGTCAATCTAATAGTTTTCAATCTACTACAGCAAACAATTTTTTTGCAGTAGAATATTCACAGTGATCAAACTTGAGCGATATTTGAGCTGTAAATTTGTCAGGAAGGCAAAACAATAAAAGACAAAGGCTTGCATAGTTGAATAATGACTAAAATATTAACTGATTCGAGCAGTAACTGGTCCTAGGGCCACCTTGTGAAATTATAGTTGCTTGAAATTTACATGAAACTAAATTGCACTTGACAATAGTTGCAAGCATTTAGTTCCGTAAATATGTTTACTGGAATGTCAAGTCCTAAGGGCTGATAACACATGACGTGGTCATTTAACTGGATTAAAGGAAAAGTAGATAATAAATAGTTTTTATTAAAGATGAGATCCTCTGATTATGTTTAATGTTGGCAGATCCCGCCCCCAATACTGTCCTTGTTTTCACCAAATAGGTTTAACAGTGTAAACATTAGTAGAGCTAAGGATAATAAAATTAATCCAGTCTAATCAGTATAGTCCCAGTGCATTCCTAGGATATTACTATCGTAATAGTTTTAAATGTATCCAAAGCCCTCTAGATTGCTCTATAAACATGAAAGGCCAAGAATTTGGGTCCACCTATATATCATCATTGCTCTTAAATTTTAACCTGATAACAGTTTCTCAGCTGTTCAGTCTATATCATTGTGTGCTGGAAGTGTACCTAGAATCCATCATAAACCAGATCTCCCTCGAAGGCTAGAAAATTCTCCATGGGCCAATTAAGAGTCTACCTGCCCGAGGCCATCCCAGCCCCTCCGCACCCATGAGTGTGACCTTTAACCCCTGACACACGACCTCTGTGTTGAATGAGAACACACATGAGCGTCAGAGCGAAACCCTGTGTAACTCCCCCTCACCCAGCATGCCTGAAAGGAAATGAACGCGGACCACTAGCTCACTGGGATCGATGGCCCTCACCACACTGCCAGCCAGGCAAGCCCAGGCTGCCGCTCACTTTGAGCTGGGATTTCATAAATGCTGATATCCATAATGAGCTCTCTCTTCAAAATCCTTTCCCTTAAAAAAGCCCAATTACTGAAGAACACAATTAGGCTTTTTTGAAGCACATGAAAACCCTTCTAACTGCAAGCTCATATCAACCCGATCTCATGACTTTTCATGCAGCCATCACGATATACAATGAAATCAAAATACGTGCTGCAATCACGCTTTAGAGGTTTTTTTGTACTATGACAATGCTTCACTACCCGGTGACTGCCAGTATCTGAACTGACTTGTGATTGTTAGGGTTAGGGACATTTCCTGTCTCACCCTTTGTAAAATAATGCTTTAAATAATTAACTCATCATTTCTCTCCTATTGTTTTTAAATCAGCAATTACTACTGATACTGTCAATGTTACGCACTGCCAATTATAATGCATAGGGCAATGAAGCGTTTTCCTAGCATGAAAAAGCCCTAAAGAGTGATCACAGCAAATATTTTAATTACATTGCAGATTGTGGTGGCTTCACGAAAACTCATGAAACCGGGCTCTTTATATGCTGGAGTAAAGCCTGTTTTGATAGTACTGTGGTAGTTTCCATAAATGCAGTGATAAAGACATTTAAGTTTTATATGATGTTATGTGACTAGTAATTTAAATTTTAAGTAATTGTTGTACCTTAAAGTAAAAATTAGTGCTTGCTTGCTTTACTGGCAACAAAAATTGGTGCATTAGCTTGTTTACATAAGCCAATTAAAAAGTTGCATACTGTTTGCATGTGTGCATATTTTTAATTATCTCCAGCCAAATTAAAGTTTTTTTGGCTAATTTTCTGAGGGAAAAAACCTGAGCAACAAACCTTTGACAGACAATATACATTAATATTGCACTTTTTTTAGTGTACAATGACTATTTATTTATTTTATAATGTTGGTACCCCTTAAATTGTTCCAGAAAATCAAATATTTATCACAGAAAACTATTGAATTAGCACTGGTGTTCCACATGTGTATTCCCTTAGTGTGCATTGGAATAAAAAAAAAAAAACAACAGGAGGATAAAAAAGCTAATTTGACATAATATCACACAAAACTCCAAAAATGGGCTGGACAAAATTAATGGCACCCTTCATAATTGTGGGTAAAAAAATTGTTTCAAGCATGTGATGCTCCTATAAACTCACCTGGGGCAAGTAACCGGTGTGGGCAATATAAAAATCACAACTGAAAGCAGATAAAAAGGAATGAAGTTCACTTAATCCTTGCATTGTGTATCTGTATGTGCCACACTAAACATGGACAACAGAAAGAAGAAAAGAGAACTGTGTGAGGACCTAAGAACCAAAAATGTGTACAAAATATCAACAATCTCAAGGTTACAAGTCCATTTACAGATATCTAGATGTGCCTTTGTCCACAGTGCACAACATTATCTAGAAGTTTGCAACCCATGGCACTGCAGCTAATCTCCCTGGGCATGGATGGAAGAGATAAAGTGATGAAAGGCTGCAATGCAGGATAGTCTGGGTGGTTGATAAGCAGCTCCAAAAAATTTCCAAAGAAATTCAGTCTGTCCTGCAGGTTCAGGGAGCATCAGTGTCACCGTGGACTGTCCATGTTTAAATAAAAAAAACGCTATGGCAGGAGACCCAGGAGGAACCCACTGCTGACACAGAGACATGAAGATGCAAGACTACAGTTTGCCAAAATGTACTTGAGTAAGTCAAAATCCTTCTGGGAAAATGTCTTGTGGACAGATAAGACCCAGATAGTGCTTTTTGGTAAAGCACATCAGTCTACTGGAATGAGGCCTACAGAGAAGGACACAGTACCTACAGTCAAACATGATGGAGGATTGATGATGTTTTGGGGTTGTTTTGCTGCCTCTGGCAGTGGGTATCTTGACTGTGTGCAAGGCATAATGAAATTTGACGACTGGGTTGCACTGTAGGGCCCAGTGTCAGAGAACTGGGTTTGCATCCGAGATCTTGGGTCTTCCAGCAGGACAACGATCCTAAACATACTTGAAAAAGCTCCAGAAATGGATGGAACAAAGTGCTGGAGAGTTCTGAAGTGACCAGCAATGAGAGCAGATCTAAATCCCATTGAAAACCTGTGGAGAGGTCTTAAAATTGCTGTCTGGAAAAGGCGCCCTCACAATATGAGAGATCTGATGCAATTTGTAAAGGAAGAGTGGTCCAAAATTCCAGGTGAGAGGTGTAAGAAGCTTATTAATGGTTATAGAGAGAGACCTATTTCAGTTTTTATTTCCAAAGGGCGTGCAACCAAACATTAACTTACGGATGCCAATAATTTTGTCCAGCCCATTTTTTAAAGTTTTTTTGTGATATTATGTCAATATGGCTTTTTTCTCTCCTGTTTTTGT
>JBBKCR010000101.1:12751090-12770309 GCA_037577295.1 Ladigesia roloffi | reverse complement strand
TATATTTAATACAGATACTACAGAACTCACTGTATTTACAGGAACTATATTTAATACAGATACTACAGAACTCACTGTATTTACAGGAACTATATTTAATACAGATACTACAGAACTCACTGTATTTACAGGAACTATATTTAATACAGATACTACAGAACTCACTGTATTTACAGGAACTATATTTAATACAGATACTACAGAACTCACTGTATTTACAGGAACTATATTTAATACAGATACTACAGAACTCACTGTATTTACAGGAACTATATTTAATACAGATACTACAGAACTCACTGTATTTACAGGAACTATATTTTTCCCCAGTGAGACAAAATGCCCCCAAAATTGTTGATAATATGTTGACAGTATATGGGAACAATCGAAATGAAACACGGACAACAAAATGTTATTTTGTGGCATAGTTTCTATTGAGAAACATCTACAGGAGAATCATTGTCATCTTTGTAATTATAGTGTAACAATGTTGTCACAGGTTTAATTTTATAGCTCAGGCTAATTACAACTCTTTAATGTGGAACACTGTAGGTGTACTCATGATCATGAATGTAAGGAGGCTGCCAAACTTAGCCAGCGTTGTGATGTGCAATAAAGATGTAAACTGATCAGCTCCAGGTTTTCTCATTCCAATGTGCCGTGCTGACCTCCTGTTATGGGGGGCAATTGCATAAAAATGCGCAAACACCCAGGTGAGCCTGGAGGCCTTTTGAGGGCATGAGAGTGACTGACAGATCTCCACCTCCCCATTCCTGCTCCCCATCAATCACTCCCACTCCCCTGTACACTCCCCTCCTCGCAGCAACACATAGTTCCTGCAGCCTGTAAAATGGACAGACAAGCCCATTCCCCTCCCATAGCCTGTAGCACTTGTGCACCAACAGCCTTATACACTGCTTTACCTTTAATACGTAATTCTATTTACAAGTAGAAAAGCTTTGGAAAGTATGTTTTCTAGATTTAGCATGGATTTTATTCATGTCTAATGCCATTACTGTCCTTATGCAACATTTTGAAAGACTCTAATTTTAATAAAAAATATCTAATTTTACTCTATGTGGACCAAAGAAGCATAGATTGAAAGTCTCATAGGCTTCATGGTATGCATACTCTAAGGTTTAGTATTCAGCAATGTAATGGAAAATAATGCAAAATGGAGATACAGGAGATAAGAGAGTAAAATCTGGGCTTCTAGATGTGTTTGTGAAGGTTAATCCTCAGTTTCAGGATATTTGCCTGTTTCACTGACCTCTCAGTTTTAGCAAATTACAACAAGCTTCTGTTTCAAACCCAGACACTACAACATAAATGCCTTTTGGTGCCATGCTGCGGTGCAATGAAAAGCGTATAGATTAATCTAAGATGAGATGTTCTTCTGATTATGAGGATCAACAGGTGCATACAGTGTGAGTGATAAAACAGATGTTGTTGTCTGAGTCTCACTAGCAGGCTGACCCTTACACCCACCCACCTCTTACAATGTCACTGTGATGGTCTTTTCATGGACAGACTGTCCTGGGCAGATACACAAAAGGAGACACATGTCACAGATCCACCAGAGCTGCCACCAAGTGTTGAGGGGAACACACAGCTGTCCATCTACAGCTGCTTTATGTTAAAAATCTATCGGCTGTAAACGGACTGGAATTGTTTGGTGCAAGTAAAGGAATAAATCCCCTTAAATTTCAGGCTTATTCAGTTAAAATACTATTTAGATACTGCTATAATTTTCGAATGACTTAAAAACTATTTTATTTGTCAAAACAAAGTCATGCATGTCCCTCTAAGCCTTTTAAATAAATTCTTAACTTAGGATTTTTTGTACTTTCCTATGAAATTACCATTTCAGAAATAGTCATATTTTGAAGGTGTGTGTTACGTAGTCATGACACTAATCAGCAAACAGCAGTATTGTTTATTTCAGATTGGCTGCTATGAACTCACAGGGTAGTTTCACAAGACAATGATTTGGATTATATATAAAAATATCTCACTGAAATCTTTCTGTATAACAGGTCAGTCTCTCACGCCGTGGAGAGAGGAAGTGCATGCACATGACTCTTTGTGCCTCCTTCAGTGTCTTGTTTAGACAGGACCACCCCCTGTGTAGAGCTAATGTAAAGTCATGAAGGAACCTCGTGAGGGGTAACTGGCTCTTGATCTCCTCCCAGATGTAAAATGCAGCCCCTTTGGGAAAGTCCCCTTGCCAATCTGACCCGACCCCTTTTGTTCATCGGGCCCATCATTTTGGGAGTGACAACCAATGGGAGACTGCTGACAGTTTTGTATTGAGCTCAACTGCTGGGAACAGAGCTGGCTGGACAATAGAGGACATGCCCACATCCAGGCAAGTTACAACTTGTCTCATCACATCACATGTTTTCCTCACTTAAGAGAAAAAAATATATACATATATATATATACTTATCATACTGGTCTGAAATATATTTGACCAAAAAATCTTTGATATTGGATCTTTCTGGATGTGAGTCCAATGACTTTATTTATAATTAATTTATTTATATCATTTTCCATTTTTTTTTAACCAAGGAAGTTAATAAATAGTATTTTATTAATAAAAGCATAATGCAAACATGAATAATTTTTGGATCAATTGTTTGATTGATATGTTTTGCTAAGCCTGAAAGCTAGACATCCAGCTTGTTTAAAAAAAAGAGGAAAATTATTCAAACCAGTGTCCTCGCAAAGTACACTACTATGCTTTGTTTTTTTGTTCTTAAAGAAAAATATGTCAAATTGAGACAAGCATCCGTCTTTATGAGCATATGTTCATTAGAGTACATGTATATTTGTGTTGACTGTCAGCACTAGTGATGCAGATGTAGGATACATCTTCTCAGACTCCACAAATGTATCTTCTGTCATCCCCTTTCTCACATGGCAGTTTCTGCTATTGAGCCCAAACATCATCCATGTTCCACTGGGGCATGATCAGTTTGTGGTTTTACTTTTAGTTGTAGACGCAAACAAACAAACACCAGACTATTTAAAGTAGTATTCCTTCAGCAAGAAAAGGAAGAGGAATATACTGAGTTATTTTTCATGATTTTTTTGCCTGTTTATTGTGAGAGAAGTTTAAAATAAATCACAAACTGTTATCCACACAAGCCTTAGTTCTGCTAACACCAGTTCTTCTGGGTCTTACACTACTGTAGGCAGCCTGTCTGCACCAGTCTTTTATTCTTTTGCTCTATGTTACCCCTGTCACTTCTATGCGAACTTTAGATTTTTTGTTAGCCCACATCTGATAAGATGATCATGAAAGGCAGCTACATTTTACACCATTTTTAAATGAATCAATATGCCTTCACTATTGTGAATCACTCAAATTTCAGCTTTTTAAAAAGTAAATTTTACTAAGCTGACGCTTCACATAGTTAAGGATGTATTAGACAGTATACATCACTGATTGTGCCCTTTTCAACCCTCTGGATGATGTCACCAGACCCAACTCTATGAAACCGCCTAACTATAATAGAGTAGAATCCCTGGCAGCTAACTCCTAATTTAATAACTACATCAGTTGATTCCAACTGAAACAAGACTTTTCATCACAGCCCACCACAGTCTTCAAAAGAACAGCATAAATGCCACATGTTAGACATCATGTGTTGCACATGTCCCTGCAGACAGAACCCATTAATGACCCAACCTTGTTTCCCCTCTGTGCAAATAGTTCCTCAAATACTAGATAGAACAGATCCAGTCACATCGCCGAAGTGCATTTTACATCATTCAAAGGGAAAGAAAAACTTTTCATTCTAGTTTATAGTTAGATCTATTAACTTTTCATAATCTTGCCTATGCCTTACCCACTAGCCTGATGAACCTAATCCAGCTTGTTATGAAACTCCTCATGAACTGGAATAGGTCTGATCAAGTTGGCCAGAGGTGTATTTAGTATGTGAAACCTTTATTTTCCATATGACGTTCATAGAAGAAATAATGTAAATAGGAGGTTTCTCTTTAGGATAGATTTTTGGTCTAAAACCTAAATATAAAGCTTAAATATGAGAGATATGAGCAATGGCTTAAGTCAGAGGGCTGATCCAATAGAAGAAAAGGACAAAAGAATAATTAAAACATGATTAATGCAGTAATATAACTGAGCATAACACTCACAAATGCACTTAAGTAGAGGTAAATATATTTCTTACAAATGCATCTCACAAATGCACTTAGAGGTAAATGTATTTGAAGTAGTGGGAAGGACAAATTCATTAAAATGATCCTTCACACAGAGTGAATAAAGCTAGTTCTTATGGCAATAAGCAGCTTAAATAGTCCAAAAATGCAGTTTGGAAGTCCTGGCTTATAACACTGTTTTTCTTCACACCCTGGCAAAGAATGTTCAAAATGTTCACCTCCTTGCTTCATGCGTACAATTCTGCACTGCTGAGGCCGAGTGTTGGGCCCCTCACTCAGCCTCTGTCCCCTGACCCGGTGCGACTGTGCGAGGGCTTTGCCCGGTTGAATAGCTTCCCCTGTCCTCTTTCACTGTGGCAAAAACAACAGCGGCTTGTGCTTAGCCTCCATGAAGGCATTCCCACCTGTGAAGGGACTGGTAGGGACGTGTGAAATATCAACTTGGGGAGCGTGGGCCCCTGGAGTAGGGCAGCTGTTTATCCAATACCACCTATGGGTCCTGGGAAGAGACGTCCTTAATATGATACACATGTGCTACATCCTGTCTGGTGCTGCCGAGCTGCGGCCGAGCGTGTGTGGGGCAGCGGGGAGCTGCAGGGTTGAGTTAGCATGTGTGTGTGTGCGGACAGCTGGGACATGGCCTTGTGCCCTGTGTGTTACAGAAGAAACATGACAGGCTGTTCAGAAGGAAGCCTGCATAAAAGAGCAGAATAAATGCACAGCTCTGAGACAGAGACACATTTTATTTTTACTGTGTCTAGGAATGGGTTTGTGACTGGTTTCGTTGTATAATGCCATTTAAAAAAAAAACACTGACTACTTTTTCTCTTGAAATGTCCTTATTTCCAGTACAAAAAACCCCCAACTTGAATTCAGTTTGTAAAATTTTGTGTATTTTTACTGTGTACAATACTTTTGGCAATACTTGTATTAATGTGCACATATCCAGGGGGTAATGTAGGCATATATTTAAATAAATTAATTCGGTGTATCATTTACATTCATCCATTTGCACTAACACACATCAACTTATAATGGAATCATATTATTTTTGCAGGTGATTGTAGTTTTAGGATCCTTGTCCACAGACACTTACTAGTGAAGTTTGGTGTGCTTGCCCGGACACAAAGTTTGCTAAAAGTAGCACAGATTACACTCTATGCTAGAACAAATGTATAGTTTTAAAAAGATGTTGCAGGCAAATTGTCTGCTATTACAGACACCTCTGAAGCACACATCAGGACAATACTGATTCCGTAGTATGTCTTTTGGCAACTAGTATGCTAAAATCAATGGTGAAGGGAGATTCTTATTTTTTGTTTTATCTGTTACAAAGAAATATATTTGTCTCTGTAAAATATATTATACAATATATTACAATACACTATAATAGCAAAATTATTTCCTTTTGCTTTATAGACATTTTCAGGACATATCATGTTTTTGCTTGAGGATTTTATGTCAGTTGAATTTTTCATCTAAGGAAATGCAGTGGTTACACCTCTCAATTACGGAAGCCTGATTGCAAAGGAAAGTTAAGACACTTATCAACTCCTATTCATAATCCTTTCCACTTTATTTAATTAATTCCCAGGTGAGCTGTGATTGAACCTACCTGCACAAGTGCACAGGGGGGGCTTCCTCTTGGCTGTTTCATGAGAGATCAGGCCTTTTGATATAAATCCTCTCCGAGAGCCTTACTTAATGAGCAAGATAAGGGGAAATGTGGCTCTTGACGCTAACAAAACTAGATTTTTTCTGAGAATAAATCAGCGAAGAGCTCTATCCAGGCATTAATTCTAAATAATTCCTCCCTCTCTACCTGGGACCAAACTGTTCTAACATTATCATTACAGAAGCACAGTGTTAATTAGGATTTCTACTTCTCTGGTTGACAGCAAGCCTTATGTTGAGCAAATTCCCTGGCCTGGCAATTTGGGATGTTAATTGAGAATTTGACTTTTACCTTTTGATTTTTGGCTTTACTGTATATACTGATATAGACTTTTTTGTTATACCTCAACCAAAGCATATTATAACTTTAGTAAAAAAAAAAAAAACATAAATTTTGTTACAATTTTGTTGCATTTCTGTAATGTAGAATATATATATATATATGTGTGTGTGTAGGAAATTCTCCTGGGATAGATGGTATAATGCAGGGAATGTGTGTAACTTTCTTTTCATATAATTAATGATCATGTATATTAGTTCATTCATTATGATGTGTTCACACCATTGGATTTTCAAAGGGTGTAGAAAAGGCTTTGATATGTAGGTGGTGCCATGTTTATGATGTTGTTTTTATTAATGTAAGCCTATGAGCACTATTAAAGCTAAAGTTTCCTAATTGGGGTTGAGGCTATTATTCAGAGAGTGCATCCATCCTAAGGAGAGCAGCTTCAGGGGTCTCCTGGTGCTTTAGATGCCCTCTGCCAGCATGTCCTGCTTCCTGAGGTCTAATCAAGTTATCATTTCAACTAATTTCTCATCTAGGGTCTGTGTCTGTCACCAGCAGAAAGAGTGGCCTGCCGACAACTAATTTCCAGCAGCGGGATGCTCCTGAAGACCCTGCCCTCCAACAGAGAAGGTCTGTCACCCCAGGAACCATGCTGGCCTTCAGCCGGGATGCTCCACATATCTTGTGGAAGGGCATTATTTACCATGACACACAATGGGCAAAAGACACAATGCCGGCAGTATATCACACAACTGTCAATAATTTTTAGGGCCAGCCCACGGCCAATTAGTTGAAAGACCGAAGAACTTTTGAGGCCCGACTCCCAGGTCCATGGGAGACAAACAGTCCACCCACACACAGCGGCAGCTGCAGGGGCTGTATTTCGATAAGCTTGGAAAAGTTTGCAATGTCTTTACTTGAATCTGAGTTTCTGGTATGACTCACATTGTGACTCACGACAGCTCATGATAATTGTATTAATTTTGTGTACTTCATTTTGAAATCTTGCTAAAAGAGGAAATTCTCAAAATATATGTTGTTCTTTCAAAATAAAATGCATTGGACTGGATAAATAATGCAAAAAAGATTCATCATAGTGTTTGCAACAACAGAATGGCTCCTTTGATTTAATTTTCATGTGAGATAATTAAAAACAGATTTGCTTTGTAGGTTGCATGTCTTAGCATCTACGTTCAAGTAAATGAAAATAAGATCCCATCTGGTCATAATAGTCTAACGAGGACAAAACACCCTTTAGGGCAGCCTCAGTTTGCTTGTCTTCTACTACCAGAGCACAGAGGGCCTTACACTTACTTCTGAAGTGTCTTAATATCATGGATTCACTTAGCTGGCCTGGCATTCGTCTGACTGTATTGACTATGCAGAGACACAATGTTATTGCTTAACTTGGCCTTTGGAAATTTTTCATAGACCACATCTTTAACAGATGAAAATGCAATTTTTGAACATCAAAGCCAATTTGCCTCAGTGACTTGCATATGGTTTTAACATACACACGTGAATTTCATCCACGAAAGCAAATTTCACTCAGAGTTGCTTTCAGTGAAAATATCTAATCAGTGCCTTGCAACGCAGTGTTAAAGTGGAACATTTGAGCGCAGGTTGGCAGAAACATATTGCTCATGAGGGGAAGGCAGAATGTCATATGACAAAGACGTTGCTGTTTCGAGCCCCATGCCCAGCGGCTGTGTCATGGCACCGCTGCTGCCTTCAGCTTGACCAGTCATTAATCACCCTCGCAGCCTCTCTGGACCCCATTAGTCAGGAGCATGGCCTCTGTTCGGCCAGGCCAATGACCCATGGCCTGGTCAGGGATCTTTAGCCAATTGGAAAAGATGGTCAGTGCAACGGCCAAAGCAAGTGGGCTACCTGCTGCTGTGGATCAATACGATTGGACACAGCTTTCAAGATGATGGAGGATGGCAGATTTGCCACGCTGACCAATATACTGGAACTTCCTGGCATAAGTGAAGCGATAGTGGACAAAGAAGCGGATCTTTTTTTGTTATTTTCATGGTGAATATTGTGTTTTCATTTCTGAGGCTTAGGTAGTGAGATTCCTTAAAGCAAAAGGCCAGGGGGATCAGGTCTTTTGTAGTTGAACACATCTGCCATTCTTGAATGTATTTAGTGATATTTTTTCAAAAGATTCCTGTTTTCACTTGCAAGCCTCGAAAAGTCATCTCAGAACTGTTTTCCTGTGACCAAAATCAGTGGTGTGACTAAGTCCACAATTCAAGGCAAATCATTAAAGGCCTTCCATACATAAATTAAATGTTCACAATCATGGTATTGGTCTGTGAGTCGATTGGTAACAAGCTGCACAGAAAGGCAGAATTTAAATAATTTTATTTTGAAAAAAATGCTCGTCTCGGTCACATTTTATGGTACATGAAAAAATTAGTAAAAAAACAAATGCACTTTGTTTTTAGCTGTATCTGTCCATATTGTTTTAAATTAAACTGGTCTGTGGGGCAAAAAAGATTAGGGGGCCGCTGCTCCAAAGAACGTTTGAACTTTTGACTACATAATATAAAAGTTTATGGAACATTTATATAAAGAAGTTTTGGTAAGGAACTAACTTGGCTCTTCTATTCTACGGCTCAAAGGTTAAAAATATTAATCACTTTAATTTATTTAAAATTACATTGAAAATTGTTGCTGGTGGATGTCTCCAAGAAGTTAGTGTTCTCATATAGGATATTGTTTGAAACCTCTTTTAATGATCAGATTTTTGTTACAAACATCTATAACAGTCTAAGAACTGTTTTTCATGTGGTTACAGAATGATAAGTGGATAGTCCCACTATTTTGTCTGAAGCATTAGGGCATAATAAATCCGAAATTAAAAGGAATTAGTGCTTTGAGCAAAGGGTGTAATACTGCATTAGAGTCTCCATGAGGGATCTAATAAAGATGACAGGGCTCAATTGTCAGGAGCCCCCTGCACTACAAGCACAAGTATGTCTGCCTCACCTACCCTGTTGGTCCATCAGAGACCAACATTATGTTTCAAACTGTGTGTAAAAACGCGAAATATGTTCGCTGGTGATAATTTTAGAATATGTAGTTGACAGGTATGCACTGGAGTGTGATGAGTGCTCCTTGATTAGCAGCAGACTTACACAATTAGGACATTTGGGAAAAAGATAACTTTAAATGTGATGCTCTGGCTTTGCTTGATTTAAATGAATAATAAAGTAAATTATATGGACACAAATACTGGCAAAATAAGTAAACTGAAAGACTGATATTTTGGCATAATATAGATTGAAATAATATTTTTTTTCATGTGATGATAATGCACTTTTTTATGTGAAGCTACTGAGTTTTATTGAAAGTTACAGGAAATACTAAAAGCAAGCAGAGATTTTAGCAAGCTCTGCAGGTAGTATTAATTTGGTGCTGTATTTCTACCTGGCTGTTAGTTAAGTGTTGTTTGTGGCTGTAGCCACATCCTGACAACATAATTACTAACATGAAATCTAATTGTGAGTAGCCCTGCAGGACCCCGGCAGCATGAATCTCATCCCCTGCTTCCTATCTTTAAGATAATTGTGTTTGTGTGTCCCTCCCCCATATGACGGACCCCTGCCATGGCAATACAATCACCTTCCACCTGGCCAATACAGAAGATAAACTTAAAATGCAAATGTGGGGATGACTGACACCTTCAGGGGCAACCAGGTAGAACCCTAAATTAATTTTTTAAGACAGCGTATTATCCCTTCAGCAGGGGATTATTTTACAGTTCCACCTGTTGCTTTGTAGGTTTTCTTGCATGTGAACAAGCTTGTTGTGCTACAATTTGAATTTCATTGTATTCTATTCTGGTTTTTGCTCCAGTATCATGATCCATACACTCCTCTGTAACTAGAGATGGGCTGAATCATCGAATTAAGAGCAGCAGTTTCATGACTTTCAGACCAGTGAAAATACAGAAAAAAAAAATCTTCTTGTTTTTGATGTTCATCCATTTTTAAAGAAACACATTATATAAATATTTCTAACTACAATACAACAAGTAATGCATGAATAAAGCAGGAGATGTTTTGATGCATGATGCAAAGTTGCACAAAGTAACTAGTATTGTTATACAAAGTTGCACAAACAGCAAGATTCTTAATTGCATGTGTCATGTTCTCAAGTGCATATTGCCTTCCATGACTGCATCTTAATATTCATATCAAACTGGACCTACAGGCTGGATCTACAGATCAGGTGAAATCAGGACATATTGATCTTAAAGGAAGCTATTTGGATGCAGACGATGTTTTGTGTGATTTAGTAGTGAATCAACTGTTAAACGTAGAGAAGTTGTTATTAAGAAGGCCTGTGCATTTCATTTATAGTCTTGAATTGCCATTTTCTTGAATTGTTATAACAAACATTAACCTCAGTGTTTAACATTCCAAATCACACAAGTGGGACAATATGCTCCAGTCGAAAGTATACACCGGATCAGCTTCTTCATGTAAAATGATTTCATATGCTCTCCATGCCTCATAAACTACACATTAGTAGTCTAATTCAACTGTAGTAAGTCATATTCTTATTGTTGAATATGTATGCTGTTTTCTCAAGTAGAGTTTAAGAAAGTCAATAATGATATTAAAGCTAATTCTAAATGTGTTTGATGTTCCATTGATTCTAAATATTGACCAAATACTGATCTCTGGTTTTAAGAAGAATTGAATCCTGAAATACTGAATTAACTTCACAGTGGAATATGCATTATCTTCATCTTTTTTTGACTATTATCAGAGATGATAAATCCTTTAAAGTCAAAGTTTTACAATATCAATATTTTCAGCTGTCTCTGTCCCTCTGTACTTAGAAAACAGGCCCTCACAATGATCTAGAGCGTAGATGAAGAAAGTTTGGTGTCCAGGGCTGAATAGACTCTTTCACAGGGAGTGCTGATGGTAGCATCTGTTGTCTTTGTTTTGTGTGGAGTGTTTGATGGAGGAATCATGCCGCGTGTGTCTTGTAAAGGAAAGAGAGGACAGAGATTGATTGCGATCAGGTCATTTGTGCTGGCTGCTCAAACTTCCACTAACCTATCTATGACCCCAGCAGCCAATTGATTTGCTTTAGATTATAACTCATAAGATTGGCCTGCTCCATTTGTGCCATTGGATCAAGACCTAAAGCATTGTTTAAGTATGCATATGTATTCATATGAAATATCTGACATATATGTATTCACATTAAAAATAGAAAGAAAGCAAGCATGTCAAGAGTCATGAACTCAAGTATGCTTTAAAAGTTGGACATTTCAGAATAAATCTATGTGGAGCTCCAGAAACCACTGTGGCCGGTCACTCCTACGGAAACTGTCGGCCAGTGGGCACTAAAGCCCAGAGTGAGGTAATTGCATGGTTTGGGGGGGCAGATCCTCTTTGGCTTTGAACATAGCTCCAGGGCTGTGGACACAGGGCCTGATGCCCTGTGGGGCGGCCATTATAGAAAAACACTGGGGGATGGCTGCCCTCCAGGGGCCTAATCTAGACTCCTGAGCTGTCCACCGGAAAAGAGGAGTTCCTGAGCCACTGAGCTATCAGGCAGGTGCTCTAATAGGGCCAAAAACACAGTCTGGCTCCCTTAGAGGTTGGATACTTTTGTCACAAGCTAAGCCTGTTCGAGCATTAGCTTCTTGCTACATTGACTGTAATGTAAAAATCAGCAGGGGCATCGTTTTCGGCTTGGATAGCTATATTGTCCCTTTTTGTGGGAAAGAATTTCCTCTCTTCCTGAAAGTCTGGATTTAGACCCAGGATATCGTTCCACTGCATGTCAACAAAACATTTTAACAAAAGTTACATTATCACGGTACGTGCAGGATTACTCTAGGCATTGTATAGCCTTACTAACATTCTGAAAAAACACTGACTGGTAAAGCAAGGTCATCCTCCTAATTAACAAGTAACAGAGCTGAAACTTGGTTTGCATATTTCCAGTCAGCTGACAGTCATATTCCAGTGATTTTGCAGGTTTGGTTGATATATATAGGAAACAAAATGACCACAAAAATGGGCTGTAGGTTCCAGTTCATTTAGCCTATTCATATTAACACATGTTTCTGTTTAAACTATAATCATAATTCCTAAAGTGACCATGCTCCATATATCACACCTGTCTAACACTGTTTAATAAAACATTTTGCAGGTGTAATATTACACTTACAACACATCCACTTCAGTATCTTCAGTATTACTCTACATTCTAACAAGAAAAATTGCAAAATGTAGATCCACCTAATTAGCAATGGCACAAGAAAAAGCCAGCAAACCCTAGCTACCACTTTGAGAAACCAGCTATACCTGTCCTGAGTGTATTTATGTTATTTATACAATCAGCATTGACAGTCTTTTTTATTTAAGCATTATCTGTCAAGGCCTTCTCTTTTCCTTTGGCCTCTTCCTCACCAGTTTTTGCCTGATGGCATCTGTTCAGTGCTCATTTTTACCTCTTCATCACTTAAGCTGGGACTGATACTCCATGGCCTTATCTGGGCCCAGACTTTGCTGGCAGAGGGAAATTAATTGTGTGCTAAGCAGAGTGGAATTAGCAGCTCGTGCTCAAATCCCTCAAGGGCCGGGGCTTATCTCCCTCCGATCCCCCTCCTTATCCCTTCTTGTTCCGAGGAGCTTGTCATTGTCGACGGGAGATGATTGGGTGATCTTTTGGGCCTTGTGCCTGCCTCCTTTGTCTTTGTTGGCGAGGGGATTCTGTCTTTTGTTCTTCCCTCGTCCCCTTTCATGGATCACCACAGATGCCCTTTTCATTCAGCTGATGACCCCTCACCCAGGGGTCTACTGTAAGAAGGAGGGAAAGAGAAGGCACAGTGATAGATAAGACAATTTAATCAGGCTAGGAACAATTCTGGTGTCAAAGCTTATACGTGTTGTTGTGACCCTTAGCACACCCCTGTTTGTGGTTCTCTTTATTTGGGTGTCTGTGTGGGAAAGGCCTTTATGGATCACTATAAGCTAAAGCCATCCTGCCATCATTGTTCAGGCCGTTTGGCCTTGCTGACATTGCAATACTTTCTCCTGGTCCAGTAGAGTTTTGTACAGGGGTTCATTGAGTTACATTCCTTCAACAGTGATGTCGAAGTTAAATCACACCATTGTCTAAGTCACTCACCAGTCCTAACACTATTCTTAAAAACACAAAAAGAAAAAGGAAAATGAAAATGCCCTCACTCTTGTGGAACGTTCCTGTGTAGTCTTTCACTGCATGCAACCAAACTAGGTCACCCACATAGTCCATAAGTATGAGGCTAATGGTGTGTCGAGTGACAGTTGGACTGAGTGTCTTAGCCTCAAAATATTGAATGTCAAGACTGTTGTAACTCAAGGACCCCCTGTATTTGTAAATCTAGCAATTGTCAGCGATTTCTATTTATTAATTTGTTCATGTGTTTAGATTATATTAGTTCCAACATGCACTGTGTTTAATTGGTATTATTGCTTTAAACTCTTGCTTCTATATGCAGCATCATTGGAAGGTTTGGGTGAGGTGTCATACTGAAGGACCGATTCAGAAATTCATGGCATTTGTTGAGCGGCCATCTGTCTGCTCAAGAGTTACTTACTAACTGAGGTCAGCAGAAGCCACATTTCAAACAGTGGAACAATTGCTCCCTAAAAGCTTGTTAATGATTTTATGGCCCAAGGAATGACACCTTGCAAAATAAAACTACAGGCTTCCCACAAAAACCTTACATGGCTGTAAATATGTATTAACCAGAAAATGGGCCTTGTTTGGGATCATTTAAAAGATACAAAGGCTGACTTTGTCTCTAAAGGGTATGGCACAGGGAGAAAAGAGGGGGTTCTACTTAGCTAATGACTTGTCCCATAGAGATGTAAAGAGGTGGGTCTTTAGGGAAACTGATTGCCCCTCTGGTTGGGCCTGATAGACTGTAAAGTGGGTGAAGCTTGCGCTGTACACTGGCCTACTATTGTTGGAATGCTAATGCAGCTCAGGACAGTTGTGTTTCAAAGGCAGGTTATTGCAGTGGGGAGGGGGAGAGTCATGTCATTACAGGGCAACGTTTCGATCAGGCTATTGAGATAAAGAACCTTTGTTATATTTTCCCTCCTTTTTAGGTTTAAGGTTTTAAAGAGGTGCTCCTTCACTCAAGAAACCTTCGATGGTAAGCCATGATAGTGGCCAGCATACTCACAGGCCCTCAGGATACAAGCACCTCTCAAACACTTTACCCATTTCACATACTACTTACCTATCTTCCGGAAAAGTGGCCAACTATTTATGGAAGACATAGCCTACATTAGTTCACCTCAAATGAGCAAATACCCTTCTGTACCCTTGCTACTTATTGTAACACCACATATCATTCCACTTTCTACAACCTGTGATAACATTTACATTTTTAGTAACAGAATAAATATTTCAGACTGTACTCTCATTTTGCTGTATACATTTGTTGCATGCCAACATAATGCATTAAAAGTCACATTTTCAACTGTGATAAGAACTGTTTTTATTACTCATGACTAGATTTGTATTCTTTGCAATGTCCTTCTACCATTGCTGGATGCAAAAATCATTGAAATTAATATTTTTTCTTCATTCTTTGAAGACTGTGCTTCATCAAAATCTGTACATACGAATGTGTGTCTTCTGGTGGGAATAAGAGGTCAAAGATGAGTGCTGATTAAAATTTAAAACAGTAACTACAATTACCCATAACCTCAATGTGAACCTCAAATGAACCACCGTACTGTTTTCTTAATGTTTGCATTTTAAAAGAGGAAGTATGGCATGGTTTTTTTTTACATAAATGGAAACCATTTCAGATTTTATTCTCATGGTAGACATCGTTTCTCATTAAAAACATGATCAATTTCTTGCATCTGTCACAAGCAATTCCTAAATTCCATGCATGGGTTATATAAAATGTATTTATTGTTAAAGATTGTAACCTACCGTATAGCAGCACTGAGGTGATTCTGGTTCCAGGAGCCTTTGTGTGTATTAAACAGTAATCAGGAAAAAGTAGCCAGCTTCAGTAAATGTTGTCGAATCATGATTTTTTATCGGAAGGCTTACATGGAGCTTAGAAGGGGATTCATTGTTTCACAATCATGTAAAAGAGTCTTATTTCACTGCGAGTTAAGCTTTGGAAACTGATATTAACATTCTAACCCTGCCATTGTACTAGTGGATCACACTTTCGGCCGACAGGTGCTGTATTATTACACTCTTTTACCCCCCACTTTGTCTTTCTGTCTCTTTTTCTTTCTCTCTTTCAGCCACACACACACATACACACACACTCCTAGACTGGGAGTATTTTTGCATTATTTTGTCTTCGTAGCACAACACATACCGGAGCTGATAGAACACACACCCACACAAACACACACAAAGAAAGACACACACATCTAATCTGTCCTTCTCATTCCCCAAATGGCCAGACCTCTGCTACACTCAGCCTTGGTTTTGATGCTTGCTGCATTGCTAATTACAAACCTTTATCGCTTTGTATTGCTGCAGGCTAAAGGCCAGCTTCAGTCCACTTGAGAGAGGCCAATCCCTCAAATCTGGTGGCCCAATGGCCAGAGCACAGGGGACAGATGTGGGATCAGAGCCAAGCTGCTCTCTGTTTGCTATTACGATCCTCTTGGTCAACACACAGCTCTGTTTCCCTCCATCAGACTCCCTTTGAAAGGGCTATAGGGCTTTGTCTTTGATGAAGCCTGCAGACTGAGTCAGCCCCAGTTTGATTGAACATAGCGTTTGCCAATCGGTTGTATGTGTACACTTCTTGGATTTCTTTTCACTGAAGAACTGTTCAAGGCTGCTTTTTAAGCTGGTAACACATGCACTGAAACAAGTTGACTGGCTTCATTAAGGATAAAAGAAGAAGATCAATGTGTGAAACTGCTTTTATTGACAATGTGGAACTAGCTGACACTGTCACAATAACTTTTTTTAGGATGATGCTCTAAATGTGCAGGTGCACTTTACAGTGCTAATGAAAATCTACCATCCACTCCCACATCATCCTTGGTCACTCCAAATTAGCATATTTGCTTGAAACTTATATATAGCATAATATGAGGGAATTTACATTTTTACATCTCAGTCCTTTTAATAATTACCCTATTACTTAGGATACAAAGTGGGTTTTCAACCACTCGGTTCTGTCTTGGCTGGCTGTGTCACATTGCATTATTAATCAATGCACTAGAATCAAGTTTCCAGTTGTATTATTTCTATCTAAAGTCTGTTGATAAGGCTGATAAGGCAATCAATTAAAAGTCTGCCAGTAGTTTGAATCAAGGCTGTCTTTTGCACTTTAATGTTAAAAACAATCACATGTCAAAGATGTTGTTTTTCCACTGGTAGGTTGTGTTTTCTGGACAGTGATTAAACCTAGTCCTGGATTACAAACCTGATCTCACATTTTTTTCTGTGCAGCCTTCACGAAATATAATTTAATCAAAATATGTGCTGTGATCATGATTTAGGGTTTATTTCATGCTAGGACAAGGCTTCACTACCCTATGTATTTTAATACACACTGTGAAACAATGTCAGCATCAGTGGTAACAGGTGACTGTTAGGGTTAATGTTAGGGTTAAGGTTAGGGTGATTGTTTGGGTTTGGGAATTTCCCAGTCTCATGTCATTTCAACCTGTTTCAACCACTTTAAAAACAAAAACAATAAGGAATTAACTCATAATTATTTATCTCCTACTATCCCGTATGTAGCACGTATATTGATTAAATTGTATTTTGTGATGGCTGCATGGAAACTTGTGAGACCAGGCTCAGAGTACATGGCAGCCTCAATAGAAATCAGTTTAATAGTTTTAGATACCAAATTGAATACTTAAGACGTGCATATCTGAGACCTGGATTTAGTAAAAAGTTAATTTTTGATCTTTGATCTGATTTTATCTCTTTTTATCTCTTTTTGTCCGAAAGAATTTGATTAACAGCTATAAATATTCCCCCTAAGCATTTCACTTGTAATGATTATTTAAGATGTTTTATGCAATCTGTTTTTTTAAGTTTAAGCTTTAGCAAACTACTATTATATTACTTAGGTACCACATAATTGCTTAGTTGTGACATTTATTGCAAATTCATTAACTAAATTACAACTGTTTTTTATTTTGATGTTACTCTGATATTTGCATAGATTTGCATATCTAAGACAATGCATTTTGCAAAAGTTCTCTTTTGCATCTTGGGTCACAGAGGCCACAGAGACTTCAGTTAATTTGCAGCTGATATCCAAATCATCTGATTTCAGATAAGATGTTGATACCCCCTGTGCTTTTGAGTCTCTTGTCTTCTTCAACATGAATAACAAAAGATCAAATGCTAAACTGGCAGCACTGACAGAAGCAGTAATATCGTAAAGGTTTTGCTTTTATTTTTAAATATTGCATGTCTCCGTGCTGGCTGATAATATCACTAATCAAATTATCACAAGAGATGTAACCTTGCCCTGAACACAATAAAAGCTTATAGATACTATTGGACTTTATTTCTTTACAAGCAAATGGCTACTAGAGTATCCTTTTCTAACTTTTGGTTATGAATCTTGGTTCCTCCTGAGGTTTCCTCTTCGCCTCCGTTGCCTTGGCTTGGTCGCTTGGACCTGGACTCTGAAAAGTTGCTTTGTAACAACTTTAATTGTAAACGGCACAATATAAATAACATTTAATAGACTTCAATGGAAAGTACAACTTGTTTACCTTTAACTTTATTAAAGATAAATGTAGATAGTGGTTTGCGGGAGGGACATATTCTTACCAACCTGAATGAGGGTCTCTTGATAATGTGAACTAACACTGCCTGAGGAGATGGGTGTGAGTGTTTGTGAAAGGAAGCTGTTTCTCCACACTTGCTGGCCTCAAGGTGTTAAACACGTTAACACTCTCTAAAGTGGAGCCCCACAGTAGTAAGGCTGAAGATTTATGACACACTGGTGGAGATTTGGGCCTCATTTACTTTGTTGTGCTTACCATTTGCATGACAGGTCAGAGAGAATAATAAGAGAGACCTAAAAATTAAAGCGTGCATATCAGGCCTTTGGGTCCAATCTGTAAAGAAAGCAGTTTTGTATCCGAAAGCTTCTTTGTCTGTGCTTGTTGATGTGTCCAGTCCTGTAAATATTAAATCTCAGCTTGGCTCTCATTCATTGGGATGGCCTGCCGTGTGTGGCCGGGCTGTGTCAATTGCCAAGTCTTTCTGAAGGAAGCTTCAGGAGATAATGCTTTCTATGAGCTATCTAGTGGCTGATCTCTCTTACTGTCAGGCACTCTTAGAACCGGTTGAACTTTAGCCTGCAGCTAGACTCCAACTCCTTCTGAAAAACAAAATCCCCCCCCCAAAAAAAAAACGCATTCTGCCTGCAGCTACACCCCAAGTATTTGCATGATGTTTTGCTAGCTACAAAAAACTGCAAATTTTGCAAAGTTGATGTTCCATATTTTGAAAATGAAAAAAGGGAGAAGATGTAAAATTGTTCGTTATACAAATTAAATGCACCAAATCAAACACAGTAACAATAAGGTTAAGCCCATTTAATCACATAAGGCTTTGAAAAGTCTAGAACCCTAAAATCCCAGGCATATCACATCCTAAGGGTTATCACCCAGTACTAAATTATGGCTGAGTTATTATTAACTTATAGAGAAATAGAGGCCTGAACTCACTTGAGGATCCTGGTCAGTTAGAGGGGCATTAAGACTATCCACAGGTTTTATCCAGGTATGAAAGAGATGTTATGATAATAGTATCATAATGCATTAATGAGACTTAATTTCTATGTAGTAAATGTGATAAAAAGTTATTTGCGTATGTATTATATTTTAGACAAAGGTTAAAATGTATGTTCTGACTGTGGCTTCCTTTAGTTTATGTACTCACTACGAAACCAAACCCCTTAATTTTACCCCTTGATGTAACCTTAATTTTTACCTTGATTTCAATTCAATTCAATTCAATTTTATTTCTATAGCGCTTTTTACAACAAGGTTGTCACAAAGCAGCTTTACA
>JBBKCR010000101.1:12715412-12732920 GCA_037577295.1 Ladigesia roloffi | reverse complement strand
ACACACACACACACACACACACACACACACACACACACATACACACACACACAGACACACACACACACACACACACATACACACATACATACACACACACTCATATATACACACTTGTCAGCGCCACCCCCCTCCCCCATTCCTTTTGTGTGAGAACGTGGTGGATTAGTGGCTGCTTGAGAGCTGCTAATGATGGCCTCCGTTTGATCTGCAGGGCCCCAATTACCCCTCACAGGATCACCCATTGGGACAGACCTGCCTCTGACCTCCGGCCCGTCACACACAGTCCCACCGAGGTGATTAGGGCATCGGGATGTTTTCAGATAGCCTCACTACAGATTGTTTTTAACTTCATGAACCACCACGTCCTCCGTATTCCACAATTACTAAACTTAAATCAAGATTGAAATGGTGTGAATCGGAATGTGACACACATTTGATTTCTTCAGAGAAGTGCGGATACAATAGTCAGATTATTCTGGACCACTTTCAAATAAAGTGCAACTGTAATGTTCGAGTTTTTTGATGTTCAATGTATTATAATGGCTCTGAAACAAATTGAGACGCGACTGTATGATTGTAGGGGGTGAAGAGAATTTGGATGCCTTTTGCCTTAAGAAATAATGCCCGAGCCAGCCTTGATGAACAGAGGCAGAATTTAGGAATACGAAGGAGATATAGGAAGAAAATATCAGGCATTTTCTGGTTTTATCCTCAGTTTATGGGGCTGAGTCGAAAAAGGTGGATAATACTGTAAGCTACTCAGTCCTGGGGACCCCAATCTCCAAACACCAGCAGCAGCACACGAGGGGCTTATTAATTAGCTAATGAGCTCAAAATGTGAATAGTGTGGTGCAACCAGGACTACGGACTGGGAAATCATATCTTAAGGCATTCGACCCACAACTATAAAATGTCTATATAATTTTTTTGGTGGAGAATTAGAGGGCAAAGAGGGGCTGATTTATTTGCCTGGGTAAGCAATGTGTGTGTGTAAGATTCAGTGCGCATATTTATTTTGTTTTTGCGTATGTACATGCTACCGCCTGAGTGTGTCTCTGTGTGTGTGTATGTCAGTGAGTTTGTGTGTGTGTGTCTAAGGAGGCATTTGAGTGGGTGTTCTGTGTTTGCCATGAGGAGCAGCTACCTGAGAGATTACAGTCTCACACCTCCTTTGTGTGTCTAGGCTGGTTTTGTATGTGTGTTGGGGGAGGGGAGAAAGAGAAAGAGAAAATAGCTGTGGGATTGATTTTTGGTATTCACTATTCACAGAACACAATAAATTTCTACACCGCATAATTCAGTCCACAGCTGGTGAAGATATACATTTCCTGTCAAAACATTTTGACTATAAAATCACTGACCCAAGTTTTGCTGGTACTGCAACTCACACACACAACATGCTAATTTCTCACAGTGGGCTGTGTCAAAAGCACACTTGGACAGTTGCCCACTCAGAATCTTTGAAATTACATTCTTTTCTGACATTAGTAATATCACATAAACCAACAAGTATGTTAGCTGTGCATTCTATATTGCCCACATCATATAATATTTGTGGCAAAGATCTCTTTCTAAAGAAGTCCAGTGCTCAGGTGTGGTATCCAGGGGTGTAATGGTAAAACAAGGAGCATGAGTAACTATGATTTCTGGCAGATCTAGCAGATCATACCAGAATATGGTATTCAGAATATTTGCACATTCATTTGTAAAATGCACATTTCTTGAGGAATATTTGGAATGGGCTATGAGGTACATGGATGTTATCACCTAACGCTTGGTTCCAAAGCAAAGCAGCTCTCATGGAACAAGACTAATTGTTATAAACCAATATTAGGTGGTTCCTAGCATGTTTCTGGACATAACTGTATGTTCAGTGGGGCCACAAAGTGTGTTCTCTACATAAAATTGTAAGTTGAAGCTGGAATTCTGTTTTAAACAAGACTATGGGTGGAATAAACATATATATAGCTTATGAGGGGTATTAATCCCCAGGAATGGAGAGTGAAACAATTAATCCCATTTCAAAGAGAGAAATTCAAAGCGCACTATTTACCATAAAGAGAGCGTGAAACTCTGAAGTAGCCAAATAACATCCCATAACAACCTGGAAGAAGAGGAATTTCTTCCATCAAATATCATTAATCTTATGAGAGTCTTATGAGAGACGCATTTAAATGTGCTTTGATCAGCACAAAAGGGTCAACCTACCACTGTTTGTGCAAAATTCTAAATATTAGGTTAAGTATTGTTGGTTAGGTCATGATTCCAGGCCGCCACAAGAGACAATGTGACTAAAGACATAACTTGAAAGATACTGCAGCTTGGTGAAAAAATCATAAGCTATGTTCAGAATTTTTCTGCACTTTTAAAACTCTATTTATGAAGAATTTTAAAAGATGTTTTGCTACGTAACCAATTTCCTTTGGGATGTTAGAGAACTAGTCACATGACACTCTGAGACACGCCCAGGTACTAGTCTTCCATCCTTCACCATTTACAAAAAAATAAAATAAAAATCCCATTTATATCTCAAATTTTAGAGCTAGTAAATGCTGTTTCTGAAATGTTGGAAGTCTAAATATGGCTTACATGTTTTCAGCCTCCACTGCATCCCTGCATGTATCCCCTTGTTGACTCTTTGACACTTAATGTTTTAGGAGTTTAAACAACCTTTGGGCCAAAGGAGTTTTAATATGTGTTCTGGAACTCATTATCATGTATACCCAACCCTCGTTAGACCAAGAAAGACTCTTTGATGACCAAGGAGCTGAATGTATCTGTCACGGTTCGGTCAGCGGTGACCTTTTTTCCCACTGCTTTTTGATTCAATTTCTGTTTCTGTTTTTGCGGACTCCTATTTTGACGTCTCTGTTTTGTTGTGGTTCTGTTGTCATGTGTATGTGTATTATGTTTTTGTTGTTGTGTGTCACAAGTCCATTTAAATCTGTGTACCCTGTCATGTATTAGTTCCACCTGTGTTCACCTGTCTCGTATTAAGGTCTGGTTATGCCTTATTAGGGTTTTGTATTTAAGTCGGTTTGTTCCCATCCCTCCTCGTGTGGCCATCACCTCACTCCCTCGTGTGTCTTGTTCCCTGTTGCGTATTTCTGACACCCACAGAGACAGAGCTGCTGCCGCACTGGCCCGCGACAGATCTGCTGGGGGTGTCTGTCTGTCTTGTTCCTGTAGACTCAGGCCAGGGTCCTTTCTGTGTCCCCGGCTGTGGTCTGGTTATTAGGGTTTCTAGGAGGCCTAGCAGGGGTCCCCGTCAGTCTCGTTCCTGTCAGCCCTGCTCCAGCCTGCCCTGCTCCAGCCTGCCCTGCACCTGCCTGCCCTGCGCCTGCCTGCCCCACACCAGTCAGCCCCACGCCAGTCAACCCAGTCTGTCCCGTGTCCCTGGAATTGGCCTGGTTGGTGGGGTTCCTTGGGGGAATACTGGGGTTAATAAAACAGGCCGGGCAGCATAAAGGAGCCCTAAACAGCAATGGTCCCCGGACATTAGGGTGCGCGACAAGCGCTCCATCCAGTCTCCCAGACTGCGCAGGGTGCTCAGCAGGACGGGAGTCCCAGAGCCCAGACAGCGAGCACCCTGCAGGCCGCAGGCTTTACTACCACAGACTTGGAGGGGTCCCTGGAAGAGGGATAAGGACAACGTCCTGCGGTCAACTTCTGCGTCGCCCGGACTGGAGGGAAGACAGCCCGGCTGCATGGACAGTGGGAAGGCGATGCATGAGAGTACGTGGGCATTGTAAAATATTTGAAAATTAGCAATGTGGATTTAGTTTGCTAAGGATTTAGTTGCTAAACCCAGGTGACACACTGTTGCTTCTTAAATGGCAAAGATCTGACAAGTAGAGCCTGCTGCTAAATGTGCGATCTACTGTGTCGCTCATGCAAAGTTGAGAAGGATGGTGAGGCGCCATGACACAACTTTGACACAGGAGGTGTGCTTGTGTAAGCGTCTGTGAAACTGCAGAATAATTAATTATAGAAAGAGCGTGGATGGAGAAGAGACCGAGGGAAGCTAGGATGGACAGATGGGCTGATTTCTCTCTCCAACCACAAATCACGCCACAATGCATTTTGGAGAATCCTCAAGTCCAGCAGTGTGTGAAGTGTGGTGGAGGGTTTGTGAGTGCAGTGTGCGTACGTGTGGGGGTGATGGAATTCCTAACACTGCTCGCTGTGAGTTAATGTTAAATCTTCAAGCTAATTTACACAACTTCTTAATCACCGCTAATATGGTTGATCAATTTTGGTGTCTAGCTTTCACTTTTGACTTTTGAAAAGGAGCTTTAAAGGTTTAAAGCCGACCCATTAGCATCATTCAAATTGCATGCTTACATATCATACCACACTGACTTGAATCATTTTAGGTAAACGTGCTTGTGACAGTATGGTATACAGAGTGAAAAAACAGACAGAAGAACAATCAAGGACAAATTTGTTTTAGCTATACAATGTACAGAGTATGTGCTACCATTACTTGTCAGCTACAATAGCCTCAAAACTTTAGTCCAAAACACTCTAATATTCCTGGCTGATATAGCACATTTGGGTTCAGGGTAAAACTGTACAAACCTGATTTTCTTTTTACTCAATTGTTTCTTTCAGTGCTACTTCTTGGTCAAAATGCAGCTGGATTAGTGATGAATGCGATTTGTATTTGAAAACCAGGCATTTAGCAGGGGAGCAATAAAATGTCTCAGTTGACCAAAAAAAACTGTATTTGGCGAGATCTTGACATGTACGCTCAGTCTAAGAGAATGACCTCATTACAAGACTGACATTAGAGGAGCTGGAAATGTTGGAATTTGAGGATGAGTGAGGGAGTGAAAGAGAGAGAGAAAGAGAGAGACAGGGAATCATGCATATTAATGAGAACAAATGAGATCATCCAAAACTACTGACAAGTATGTGAAGGCGTGAAATAATGCAGTGCGAGCGGACAAAAAAATGGACCGAACAGTAGGCACTGTCCAAAAAGACAAGCGGAAAACAGAGCAACGACCTAACTGGTATGAGTCAGTCAGAGAGAGAGAGAGAGAAAGACAGAGGAAACGAGGGATGACACACTCATTCCTTTTTCCTGGGCCTCCACAGTGGCAGGCCTGTGTGGTGTGTGAGTGTGTGTGTGTCCGGGCCCTGGGGGGGCTTCTCTGCATGCCAGTAGGGGCCTGTTTGCTGGGGAAAGCATGCCGCAGCGCTCCCCGGAGAGGCCCTGGCCGTTTGTTGTGCGATCTTATCTGGCGCGTGCCTGGGCCGTCCTTTCCCACACTCTGCACCATGCGCTGCCAAGTGGGGGGAGGAGGGGAGGGGCCAGGGAATGCAGCAGAAAGCCCCTGCCTGTCAACATTACACGGATTTGACAGCCATGACATAACGGCCCCCACCCCACCCGTCAGTACAGTTTCTCTCTCACATTAAGGTCCTGAGCCCAGGCCCATTTTAACCCTATAAGCTAAACGCTTTTTATTCAATTACCTGCACAAAGGTTTATTATTCGTCAGCTGTAATTAATTATCTGCCATGCAGTTTCTTTGTTAGTTATGTAGTTATGAAAAATGGCACTTAAAGTAATAGTTCAGCAAAAAAAAGCAAATAGTTTATTAGTTGAGACATGCTTGATTTCCTAGGAACACATTCAGAAGAACCACGCTATTTCATGTTACAGTTGCTGGAAGCTTTATCAGTTTGCAAACTGTACTCTTGTATGTGCCTACACATGTGCCTAAAACTATGTCGATTAATATTATGTCTGACAAACTGTTTTCAATAAAAACTGAAAGATGCAAGAAACCATTTAAGCACAAATGCAAGTCTTTTCAACATTACCTTTCATGTCAACATGGACAATGATTTATGATGATTTGTGCCTTTGGTTTTAATAATATGGATACTTTAAGGCTATATGCTTTGTTTAGCTCAATTTCCAGCACAACATTAAACAAACTGAGA
Organism: Ladigesia roloffi; assembly: GCA_037577295.1. Classification (NCBI taxonomy): domain Eukaryota; kingdom Metazoa; phylum Chordata; class Actinopteri; order Characiformes; family Alestidae; genus Ladigesia; species Ladigesia roloffi. Next base: position 12,726,959 of record JBBKCR010000101.1, on the reverse strand, counting down.
CACCAAACATGCCTTAGCTGATAGACTGGATAAGGGGATACAATGGCGCATATTTAATTTTATTGACAAACTTTTCCTTTAAACTGCACCTCAACTGCACTTCACCTTTAAAGCACCTCTTCACCTCCCTGTGCTTCTGTCTTTAATTCCATGTCGTATGTGATTATGTCCCCCAGCCTGCCGCTCCCATGAATGGGGAGTATGAAAACATTTCTGACATATTTGGAAAATCAAATGGTGGCCCGTCCTGTGGGTGAATGCAGGCTTTATAACAGTGTCATGCTGAGGCCAGCCTCTACAGGGGAGCCAGACTACTAGAGAGAGTATACTCTCAAAAGAGTTCTCCAGAACACTGAAGTACAATGGTGTATGTGTCTGTGTGTGTGTGTGTGTGTGTGTGTAGATCCCCCTTTGTATGCAGTTGCTCAGAGGAACCCATATTACAGAGTTATGGTCACACCAGTGTTCTGGCATGTTTAGCCAGGAGTTCAGGCTAGAACAATTGAATCACTGCATAAATAACATCTCTATTAGTCCACCATTCTCGCCTGTCTTCCAAATCTACCAAATTGTAAAAGGAAATGTCAAATCTGATGTTGTTTCTCAGTGGCAAACCATGACAAGTAGATCTAGGCTTTCAGTTTAGACTGTAAATATCAAAACAGCCAAAATTACAGGGAATTATACACTGTAATATAGTTTTGTCTATTGTCTCCGTGACCTAACCAGATATAACAGACATCTTAAGCTTGTAAAATAAAGATCATATTTATTTGAAGCTCATAACCACATATCAGCATATATCTTAATTGAAGAAACAGATTCGTTTGTATGTATTTCCTGTTTCTGCATGAATTTCTACTGGGTGTACTGGTTTCTTCTCACAGTCCAAAGACCTGTGTGAACTGTAGATGCTAAATGTTCGCTTATGTTTTGTGTGTACCTGAATGTGTTTGCCTATGTTTCTGCCCTGTGAGGGACTGTTGACCTGTTCAGGGTACTTTTTTACCTTTGGCCCAATGAATGCTGGGAACAGCCCCTGTAACCCTCCTTAAGATAAGGGGCTCAGACAATAAATGGAACAACACTCAGTAATGAAATATGTATTTTGTCTCAGTACATACAGCATCAATGTGATTATATGACCCTGTTGGCTCACCTTGGTCTTCCATGATGCTGGTTGGTAGGGTATAAGCTGTTATTGTCAATTATAATCCAGTTGTTCAGAATCTACAAGTGATAAGTGAACAGTGACCCATTAAAAAGATGCATTTTTCTATTCATTTATCAGTACAGTTCACTCTAATTCAAACAGACCACAGCTAGAGAGATAGAGAGAGAGAGAAAGAGAGAGAGAGAGAGAGAGAGAGAGAGAGAGAGCCTGCAGGTAGCAGGAGAGAAAAAATAAGGCGGGGGTGGCGTGGTGGAGTGTGTTTATGTGTGCCTAAGTGTGTGTGTCTGTGTATGTGGGTGGGTTTTGGGGGGGTATGAAGGGATATATGATGTGCTACAAAGAGAGCAGAGAGCTGCTTTGGAGAAAAAAAAAGAGAGAGAAGAAGGAGAGAGCGAAGGGAGCGAGAGAGAGAGAGAGCAGGGCGGTCTCAAGGTCAGGCTTTTTCTGCCCCTCAGTCTCTTCTGGGAGAGTGTGTGCCTCTACAGCCCGAGAGGATCGATACTGTTTACATTCGCTACCGTCGCTCTCTTTCTGTTTCTCTCTCTTTTTCTATCCATCTCTTTCTCTCTCTCTCTTTCTCTCTCTCTCGCTCTCTCTTCTTTCTCATACACACACTATCTTTCTTTCTCTGCTTCAAACCTAAATTTGCCTGAGAGAGAGAGAGAGAGAGAGAAGGAGAAATGCTAAGAAGAACAGGAGTAAGAGGGATGCCTGAGTGCCTGGGTTGTTTGTCTCATTCACCAACACAAACATGAAGACACCACACACACACACACGGTGAGATATGCAAAAGCACATAAACACGTGAAGAAAACTAATGGCTACTCGACTCCAGGAAGCTCATTATGAACATCTCTTTTATTTTCGCCACACAAGCAGAGGTTTGGACTCTTGTAGCAAGAAACAAATCTGCGCTCTGAATTCTGTTTAAGAAAAAATGTCAGGGAGTCTTTATCTCTTTCTGTTTTGCTCAGAGACCTTGCCTCATCTGATCTCTTAATAGTTACCTGGGGTGTCTCTTTTCTCTCTCACACACACACTTTAGCTCATGTCAGATGCCAGTTTTATTGTGTAGTTTTACATTTTGCCAAATATTTGCATGTGAATTACAGGGCCAGAATTTTATTTTGATAAACATACAGGAATTATTTACTGTGTACAAAGACTTGCACCTGGACTGTTTGGTATCTCTTTCTCTCACTACCTCTCTCTCTCTCTTTCTTTCTCTCTCTCTAATGATTTACATCATTTTAAGCCAGATCAGTTATTCCAGTTATTGAATCCCTGGTAACATTTAGTTTGAACCCTGACCCATAATATTCACCAGTAACTGTCATGCTACAATGTTTTTTTCCCCCAATCTTTTATGTCACCTTAAAACCACCTTTGATATCTTCTATGACATGTGTATTACATTGTTTATAACACCAAAATTAGGCAGCAGTGATTATGTAAAACATTACAGTCAAGGGCGTAGATTTGCTCTGGACATGCTCCCCTCCATCCCCTGCCCTATCCACCCACCAACCCCCCACCCCAACTCCGCCCATGGAATGCATGTTTTTTTAAATATATAAAATATATCGCCCTTCACTGGAAGGAAGATCTGTGTCCCAAAAACCTGAATGAAGATTCGTTCCAATACTTTTGTCCACTCAACCGAAATGATTCCTTTCGGTAATGAATGTGCGTCAAAGCGGTTAAAAAACACAAGCATTAACGTTGTCGTTACTTTGATGGACTTTGATGGATTCAGTAGCGAACTCGAAGTGACACTTTTCTTTGAAAAAACGCTTCTTATATCCAGCTTCTTTGTTTTGTTGCTGCCGCCATCCTTCTTTTCAAATAATAACCGCTCCAAAGTAAAACGCATAGACGGTACTACTAGTATGTTTTAAATTCCTCCGCGCCAATGTTTGAATGTTAGTTACGTGGTACTATGTCATTTCGCGGAATGATAAAAATGTTAATTTAAAACAAATATGCTAATAAAATATTTCAAATTCATATTCATGTCCAGCTTTTTTCTTTATGTGGCAAGTAGCTATGTAATAAGCCAGATAATGTACACAAAGTGGAGGGCCTTGTATCACACTGAAGGGGCTTATTTCGCGATAACCACCGGCTGCCTGTACATTGTCCTGCTATTGTATCTAAACGCAGCCATAGCCTCTCACATGATAGCAGGGAAAGGCACAGCCAATCAAAATGTTCATATGTGCTTTGGGAGCAGGAGGACTCAAGGAGAAAATGTGATTTATCCCTTTCTGTGTGTCTATGTTAAGAAAAAAGAAAAAAAATAAGTGGGTTAAATTATTGGTGGGGACTTTTCAATGGACGGAGGATATCAGTGGGGACACATCCCCTCTGTCCACCCTAACTATATGCACCTGATTACAGTCCTCTAATTCTAATCACAGGAATGGTTATCTAGCTGCCTTACCTTCAGATCTTAGATTCTAGATGTATTTAGGAAAATCAGTTTTGGCTTCCAATGGCCTATTGAACATGTACACATCAACAAAAGCTTGTAAAGTAGACTAGAGGGATGGTATGACTCTCTCTCTCACACACACACACACACACACACACACACATACACAAGATAGGATGATCACACACTCTCTCTGTCACATTTCCTCTCATCATGGCTGCCAATGGCTGCACCTAATCCCTTGCCTGGAACATTCATTAGCAGTCAAAGCTTTGTGCCCTGAGGCCCAGCCTTGACTTTCCCAGGACAATTAAAGTTACTTAGTGGAAGAAAAGAGGTGGGGTCACTGGGGAAACATGAAGAAAGGGAACCGTGAAAGAGAGGTGGGGGTGGTAGAGGCAGGGAAGGATGCTGAGACTTTTCTATCCTCCGCTGCCAGCCTAGAGATGGTTGAGCTGGCGGATGAAGGTGGGTTGCTTGTTTTCTCAGGGGACTAATTGGCCAATCTGTGGGAAAAATCGACCCCTGTTGTATTCTCACTCCGCGGAGTAATCTCCAGAAAAGCTCTTGCGCTGCCTGCTTGGTTTAACAGGCCACAGAATGATCAAATCCCGTCCCTACGGCACCCTGCTCCCTGCCAAGCATGACATAGACTTGGGAAGCCGAGGTTGGGGGGCAGGGATGGGCAATCATCGAGAGATGAACCTGCCTTTTGATTAGTCACTTCTTCTATAGGCGTCTTCTTTACCCACCCCCTGGCTACACTAAATCACATCTTGGAGAGCCTGTGGTATCCTGTTAAGGGAAAGGTGTGATCTGTGTGGGACAGAGGCTGGGGGCTATGATGATCTCTAAGTTAGAGAGGCACCTCCTTATCAGGAAAGGAGCTCATTTGACAGATGTTGTCAGAGCCACTCTGTAATCCAGTTAAAGAGGTGTGCTGAGGTACCCGAATCCCAGAACAGCACTCTCCTCACTGAACCTTCCTGCACTCACAATTGTTATCATGTCTGATTGAGGGTTTTTTGTCTCCTTTGTGCCATCTAATTGAACACTGAACAAGCCATTTCTGAGGTGTCAAAGCTAAAACGTAAAGAACAGAATTTGTTTATTACTACAATCAGAACCACATGACCTAGAGCCATGACCACTCCATTGTACAAGGTATCAATTGAACCTACCTATGTCCCTGTAAGGCAAAAAACTTTTTATACATTTGAGCATATGCCGTGCATTGACAGATCATTTCAGCTGAAAGTCCAGATTCGGATTTGTTACTAAATTTGTGCTTGTAAAAAATATATAAAATCGTTTAGTTTGATGTTTATAATATTTTGTCACAAACACCTAAGACATTATTAATAACGACCAATGTATACACGATGAAGCAAAGTAAGTCTTTTTTCACAACTATTTATAAATGCTTTTAATGGTTTTAATAAACACATATGTGCAGGAAAGAAAAATAAAAACACCAGACTTACACTATAATGTTTATTACAGAACTACATTAAACTCCTAGGAATTCATGACTGACTTTTCTCTTGTTAGAGACTTTACTGAACAAAATCAACTGTTTAACGTAGCACTGACACACTGCAACAGAATGTGTGTAACTGTCCCCCTACAATGAGAGCTGCAAACTCGGTAAAGTGGGAGTTTTTAATAAGGCAGGGCGTTGACGTTTGATATTCAGCCACTAAAAGAAGATGCGATCTCTGGATGATGATCTCAGCTCTGCGTGGGGGTTGATGGGGGGTGGGAGGCAGACAGATAAGCACTCCAGAACAGTGGGAGCACTGTTGTCACTGAAGCACATGCTCAACACTGACGGGATGCTTGAGGCACAACAGGCACAAGAGAAACATTACCTTCATTTCTTCAAAAGAAAGGGAGTAAAGAAAGAGAAATGATGAGAGGCACAGTTCTGACCCAGTTTTGATTATAACACTGCGACAAAGTTACAGGTCACTTATGTTTCTCTGAGGCAAATCTATTCATGGGCAAGCTTTATAAAAAGGTCAGGGGGGCCCATTCTTATAAGAAAAAATAACAAAATCTTTTAAAAATATCATTTTTTAAATGACAAGTTACTTTTACATTATGAATACACCTAAATGATATTGGGAAACAGGCTTACATGGCCATAAGACTATTTGAATGGGGAAAAGAGTTAGGATTGACCCTCACCATGTATCTTGTTAATGTAACAATGACAGCCCAAATAGGACTTTGATTGATAGCATAATCTATGTCAGATCTTTTTCAATGGCAAGTTGTCTCCACTAGGCCAATGGGTGAAACCACAGAGTGAAACCGACTGTAATCCATTGGGCCATTAGTCTGGAGCAGGCTGGGCGGCTCTGTGGCAAGTGCTGAGGGTGAAAGTTGATGCTAGATCAGACCCAAGCCAGGCCCTGTGCTCAATGGGAGACAATGGGACATGAATAGGTGGGCTGAGAGAGAGAGAGAGAGGGCAGATTGGGTGTTAATACAGCCAGAAGGGAAAGGGAATGCATGGCAGGTGCAAGGTGAAACCCAGAGAGAATGTGCCGGCGATGAGGTCATGTATGCGTACTTGTGTGTGTGAATGGCCCATGCCACAAAGAACATCGGACAAGACGGTCAAAGGCGGTATATGATGTCATGGGAACTTCCAAATAATGAGAAGACTGTCTTTAGAATAGCCAGGGCAGGATGACTTAGTTTTTTCCCTTGTTTGTGATGCATATGAAGCTCTGAAACCCATACCGTGAATCTAATTCAAGCACTTTTGAACAAGTTTCTGTGTAAACTCATCCTCTAAATTCAGTGAACTTTAAACATATATCACTAACTTGCATTGATCTACTGTTTGAAACCTCAGTGTGTAATTGGGCTGTTTAGCTGCAGCTTTTGCATTTTGCCGAAAGATAAAAGAAAACTTGAAAAGGATAAGCAAAACAAATGCATAAACACTTTGCACGGCCACCAGCGGGTTGGAAGAAGGCTTTAATTCAGGAGGCTGAATCATTTCCAATGCTTTAGATCTCTCAGGCAGCAGCACTTGACCTTCCCTGGCACTAAAGGAATATGACAGCCGTGAAGCCTGGGAAAAAAGGGTGCCGGAGACAAAAGGGACACAAAGTGAAGCCTGGCACTAAATAGTTAGTTTGCAATCAATGTCAGTCATCTCGCCTATACAGACAGTTTGATTTCTACATTTCAAATGAGGCATTTATTTTGGGGCCTGATAATAGGGCAGCAAAATTGAAATTGGCAGCTCGACAATCTACAGATAATAGTGTGCTGCATGGGAGATCATGTGAATGGCTCCTTTTTTACCTCCCTGCCTGTTCAAATTGAGAAAGTGTGTGAGAGAGGGAGTAGACACATGCATAATTGGGTGCAAAAAGTCTACAAAATGAGGCTAAGTGAAAAGGGTGGAAAGATATAATAGAATATGTTAGAGGTAGAGGTAGCATGGTGGGGAGAGAGAGAAAGAGAGCGAGAGAGGGAGAGACCCCTTTAATGTTCCTGGCAGAGGTCCAGCTGAGGTCCCAAGGTTATCCTGGCTTCACAAACTCCCACGGGAAAGGTGGATGGATGAGAGAAGCCGAGTGGAGATTCAGGGGGGTGCGGGGGTGGGTGCCTGAGGGTCCAGGATCAGACCTCGTGTAACCTGGAATGCAGCCTGGTAACCATGGTCTTCTACACCTACCAAAGGTATTACAGTGATTTGACACATTTCCTTTATCTCCTTGAAACTGATCCTTTTATCTGACGACTGGTTTTAGTTTTGCATACTTTGCATACTTCACAGGTTGCTGATAAAAAAATATTTCTACTTGCATAGCATACAAGTGCAAAGCCTTTTGCTGTTACTGACAAGAAATAAACTTGCATGAATTGGTTTCTTACTACGTATCTACAAATCATTTATGTTCTAGTGCCCATAGTGCTAATAAACTGCCAAGTGTCAGTTTGTACTATTGTTATTATCTCTAATTATAATGTAACACATTGTGTTGAGAAACAATGTTTCTCCCTTCTTCTGCTGCAAGAATAGGGTTGTAGTCATCTTCAAATCATTTCAATAGCCGTAATGTTAATAAACTCTCAAATTTCTGTTTGTACAATCAACCTTGTCATGATCTCTAATTAAAATGTAATATATTGTGTTGATAAACAAAGTTTCTCTCTTTTTCTACAGTAATTGATCCAAAATTGTTACTGCGCTTCACTTAAGTGTACGACATTATGGATATGCAGATAACGCGAGATTAGATGGGGAAGGGTAGACGTCTCCATTGAAGCTCTCTGTTTGTTTACACTAAAATAGACCCTGTAATAGATTATTATTCCAGCCTTGCTGACAGTTGCTGAGGACCTCAATCTTCAAAGCACCTCCCTTATCTTGTATTAAAAGTGCTCCCATGAAGAGGAAATAGGTACATTTATGCACCTGTCATTCAAATGCAGCTTGAGAACCAGTAAACAGGGACCAGTAGTGAAGATCGGAAGATAATGGAGTTCAATTAGTGCTGACTGGTAACTGGGACATCCAAATAAATGGAAAATACAGAATACAATGCTACAAAACAACAAAATCAAACGATTTTTAGGAAGCTGAAATTTAATTTGGAAGGTTTGGTAAAAATAATACAACTTGAATGTATATAAAACATGATCTATTGCATGTAGCGCCAACTAAAAAAGATTTTTGAGATGTTTTTGTATAGGGTGTCATTGATTAAAAAAGAAATTAGGTATTCACACACATAATTGAGATGTTTTATGTGAAAAGCGCTGGTTTCTTATCTAACGGGGAAGAAGACGGAGTCTTGTTGTTAGCATTTGGCTACTTGAAAATATAGTGCCCCAGGCTTGTTAACTCACAAACCACCCAAACCAGCTGAGTCTGGCAGCCGGATGCACATCCTCAGTGACCTGTGACCCAGTCTCCACAGCCTCCTCCACATGAACACACAGCCCCTGGTAGGCCCAGCTTCACAAGAGGGCACAGGAGAGAGAAAAAGCTTAGCTTTACTTCAATAGACTTCCCCCCCCAAGGCACACGCTTCTCCCCAGCCTCTGAAGCAGCCAGCGCATGAGCGGGCCCAGAACGGCTTGAATCACCAGCGAGCCAGGCGGCTGTTTTGAAAAGCTCCCCAGCCGTTATTGAGTAAAACATACACTGAGCGCTAATGTCTGCGAGGCTGCTGGTGACCCTCAGTGATCTGTGTTCGTGTGATGTTTGTGTGTGTGTATATGTGTGTGTGAAATAGACTATGAATCAACTCTTTAGCACTCCCCTGCTTCTGATCCCCTCAGGCCCTCGGTGAGCTGGCCTGAGTGGTGAGGCTGTTTTTTTTGTATGAGTGTGTGTGTGTGTGTGTGTGTGAGTGAGTGATTGTGTGTGTTCCACTGCTCACTCCAGTGTGGGGAGGCGGCACTGCGTCTGCTCCGTGGGAAGACTACTGGAGGGCTTCCAAAGCCACTCGTTCTCTCTCTCTTGCTGTTTCTCTCTCTCTCTTTCTGTTTCTTTCTCCCTCTTGTTGGTTCTGATATTTTGATATGTTCTCTGCTAAATGTTCATCGGTTTTGTCTATCGCATCTAGTACATGAATGTGATTAACTCCAAATGACAATAATACTCATGCAAACAAATGCATATGCACCCATGCTTAGAAAAACAAATGTAACTAATCACACTTTTGGTTCACATTGAAACCTGTCTTTTTTATACCTAATCTCATTACAAGCGAGATCTGTCATTTTCCGGAGGGCCCCTAAGCCCACCAACATTTTTTTGGTCTCATGTTTGTCCCCTTTATTTGCATGGTGAAGTGGGCTCTAAAACGACTACTTCTGATGGCATTGTCATCCTCACATGACACCATTAAACTCCCACTCCTGTGGGCCAAACCCTTCTGACATGTCTGAGTTGTAAACAGGAGCTCTCTCTTTGCATCCAGCGGTCACCAATGGTTTACGCATTAAGTTTGCACTGTGTCTGTGATTGCAGGCTTGATTGTTTGGGATTGTACTATCTCCACCTTTCTCACGTACTTTAGCCCTGCAATCGGGAGCCCTGACAATGTTATTGCAGTGCAGAGGTCCACAGTCAAGAGGCCACAATAAAGATATGACTAGGGTGGAGTGATGGGGGAGTCTGTAAAATCTGTTAAAAGGTGTGTGTGTGGGTGTGTGTGTTTGTGTGAGAGAAAAATACTACTACCACACTTCCAATTATATATATATATATATATATATATATATATATATTCTTATAGTTGTCTTATACTGTACCTTTTTAAGTGCAGAAGATAAGGGGGTTGTAGATAAGATTTATTTGTATTTGTATTTTTGTGCTAGAAAAGATTTCTCTTTAGAGTTTGAAGTGTGAACTCTCGAGACTAGAGACTCCAGTGAATGAAGACTTGTGTCCGGAATCAGGGCGAATTTCTGCGGGTTTTCTGAGACCGCGATTGGCGTGCAGCCCGTTCCTCTCTCTATATATTTTTGCATAAAGTGCTAAGATTGGGTCGTGATGTTTACCTTAATTTACATATTGCGCAGGGATTGGCCAGCAGTGTTCCGTATCCAAAAGAGAAGCTGAGCCTCTCTGTTTTGCATTCTGCGCTGCGACACCAACGGCCACGCCCAATTTTCTGGAATCAGCCAATCATGACTAAGGAAGGCGGAGCCTACTGACCAGTCGTGGTGTAGGGGGCGGGGCCTGATCGGCGCGGGCAGCGCGAGCCGACAGCAGCAGCGCCTTACCCCGCTCGCTCGCGCGCCACGTGTCGCGGGATTCTACAGCAGCTGGAGCGCGCGCAGCAGCGGCGAGGAGTGTGTGTGTGTGTGTGCGTGCTTGTTGGGAATAACCGCGCGCGAGTTAGCAGTTCGCGTGGAAGTTTTTTTTTTCCACATGCCCCGTTTCTGTTTAATTATATTTGTATTTAAAACAGCCACATTACAATATAAGGTTTTTAAAATTAAAAGTAAAATAGGTCATAGGCCAAGTAAACACACCTTATCTGTGGAAACCTTTTATTGTTTAATGACTCTATTAAAACTGTCTGCAGTCCTGCACGCAGCGAGATCCCAAACACTAACCTCACATGCCGATAAACACTTCCTCTCTCTCACACACACACATCCTATCTCTCTCTCTCTCACACACACACACACACACACACACACACTCCTTCTCTGCATCTCACACACACACACGGGCTCTTTCGGTGGGCGTGGTTTTCCCAGGCTCTCTGAGCGGCAGCTGCTATTTACCTTCTCTCTAATGTAAACCAGCACCGCCACCCCCAGCCCGCCGGCCAAACCCAACCACCGCGCTCATAAAACATCCTGGCACGTGCTCCACACTCCCAGCCCGCGCGCACACGGTACAGCGACCGAGCTGCGCTGAGGCACACACAGAGGGTGTGTGTGTGTATATATATATATATATATATATATATCTGTGTGTGTGTGTGTGTGTGTGTGTGTGTGTTTGTGTATGTGTGTGTCGGACAAACCCCCGTTCAGGAACTGCTGACTTAAGAACAGTTCAGAGCTCCGTGACTTGGACCTTCACACAGCCCTTCACATGTCAGACAGATCTCTCATGCATTGACTCACTGACACGATTTTAGCTTCTTCCATTCCATCATCCCTGTATTCAGATGATATGTCTGTAAGTCTCTGTTTAGCTTTATTAGATTTAACCATCCCGTGTGTTCGACCCCTCATGAGAAATGTCAGAAAACATCAGGTGAAAGGGGGACACCTCAAGGCCTATATGATTTCACATTACGCTCCCAAACGTATTCCTTCACAATGAGCAAACATAAATATATGTGTATCCATTCCGTCAGGAAGTTATCTTTATTTGTGATCCACATTATTTAGCCTGCATTTTAGATGGTCCTCCTGCATCACCGACCTGTGAGAGAAT
>JBBKCR010000101.1:12684558-12715312 GCA_037577295.1 Ladigesia roloffi | reverse complement strand
TTAAAGTGAGTTCAGTGTTCAATGTTGAAGTGAGTTCTGTGTTCAGTGTTAAAGTGAATTCAGTGCTCAGTGTTAGTGAGTTCTTAGTTCAGTGCTAAATGTTTTCTGTGTTGTTTTGTTTCGTGTGGAAGTAGGGTCGGTTCTACAGGCTCTTCCATGTTAAAGTGGGTTCTGTGCTGTTCAGCAGGCTGCTCAGTGTTAATCTGTAACCGGGAGGTGGGGTGGGGTGGGGGTGATGCAGAGTTGGGGGTCGGGATCCCGGTCGCGCGCCATTGGCCGCCCGCTCACGCGGCGCCCGACCAATCGGAGTGCGCCGAGCACGAGCCGTCCTTCCCTCGCACCGCGTGCGCCTCGCGCTGATTGGTCCGAAGTTACTGTGGGAAAGAAAGTTTGGGAAGTTTCACACGAGCCGTTCGCGTGCAGCGGGGGATATAAATACGCGCGCGCCGCGCGGGCAGACGGTCGGTCAGTCTCGCGCTCGCTCATTGCGTCTGGCAAAACGGCGAGAGCACAAACATTGTGACACCCTCACCACAAACTGTTCAACTCAGGACGCTTTCTACGGGATTTCCCCTCTCATTCTTATTGAAATAGACAAATTCTACCCTCTGGAGTAAGAAGCCAAACAAGCGCAGCGCGCAACGGCGACGGGAGAGCGGACACCAAGGATTTCTCCTTTTTATCTACATTTTTCGGGGATATTCTCCACAAAAAAGATGCCTGCTGACATGATGGAAAAAAACACCTCTTCTCCGGTGGCCGCAACACCGGCCAGCATGAACACCACACCGGATAAACCCAAGACTGCCTCGGAGCACAGAAAGGTACGTGCGTAATTTACCATGCGTTACTGTTGTGTGACATGTTGGCTGCTACTACAGAAACTGGATTGAAATCAGAACACTTGGAACACTACTTATAACACGCTCTCTCGTTTTTTTATAGTCGTCCAAACCCATAATGGAGAAAAGGAGACGAGCCAGAATCAACGAAAGCTTGGGGCAGCTCAAAACGCTTATCCTGGATGCTCTGAAAAAAGATGTAAGTATGACACGCAGTGAGCTCACTGTTTAAATCATGCTGAGCAGATTTAAGTGCTGCTATGTTTAGCCAGATCTTCTCACATACTGATCGCTTTCCACGCTCTGTCTTCCTCAGAGCTCCAGACACTCGAAACTGGAGAAGGCGGACATCCTGGAGATGACTGTGAAACACCTCAGAAACATGCAGCGAGCACAAATGACTGGTGAGTCCCTGTTTTTTTCTTAATTTATTTCGATTCAGGTCTTTTCCATTACTTGAAGAGAACTTACTCTACTTTGCAGTTTTTGTTGATTCATTACTACTACTTTAGTTACTGTTTATGTAGAGCTTTTCCTACTCAAACTATTTTGTGTTGTTGTAAAATTAAGGTCATCAATAACATTGAAGCATTTCTGCAATGAGAAAAAAAAAGTCATTTCTTGGGGCCCTATGGTCAGTAGATTGATCCAAGTCTCTCTTGTTCTATCAACAGCTGCTCTGAACACAGATCCCACCGTTCTTGGAAAGTACAGAGCTGGTTTCAGCGAGTGCATGAATGAGGTTACCCGATTCCTGTCCACCTGTGAGGGGGTTAATGCCGAGGTCAGAACGCGCCTGCTGGGTCACTTAGCCAACTGCATGACGCAGATCAACGCCATGAACTATCCCACGCAGCACCAGATAGCTGCTGGCCACCCACACCCAACCTTCGCTCAGCCCATGGTTCAAATCCCCAGCGCCACACCACAGGCCAATGTGCTGCCGCTCAGTGGAGTACCCTGCAAAAGTGGGTCCTCTTCCAACTTGTCACCCGAAGCTACTAAAGTGTACGGAGGCTTCCAGCTCGTGCCAGCAACAGATGGACAGTTTGCCTTTTTGATTCCCAACGCTGCATTTGCGCCAAGCGGCCCCGTAATCCCAGTGTACGCCAACAACTCCAGCACACCCGTCCCAGCAGCGGTTTCTCCAGGCGCACCATCGGTCACCTCAGATTCAGTGTGGAGGCCCTGGTAGACTCAAAAGGACTCCTGAAAAGACTTTTAACTGTTGACACTTGTTCTGTTTGTTTCGACTTTTACATTTTTTTGTCTTTTTTTATATGGAAATGTGTTTTAAGAAGAAATTTATGCACTATATTTGTATAGCTCAAAAAGGGAGAGAAGTTCATATTGAAACAAGATTTGTATTGTCGATGTTTGTTCATTGCATTTTTTATATTTGCGGTATCTTTTCTAACGTTGATGCCAAAGATATGTTGAATGCTTTCAGAATATTCTTCTTTTTGGAAGACTAATAAATTTGTAAAAAAAAAAAAGAATGAAAAAAAGTTTCCTCTGGTCTTTATAATGCAAAAATCACACACAGTCCTTTTTAAAAGTCTTTGTAAAGATTTAACTAAAGCCACTAAATCTAGGCCTTCCAAAAATAAAGAAAAAGGTTATTGTAGCTGTTTCTCATTTGCAAAGGACTGCTCTGAGTGATTCTGTTTTTGAAAATGTATGTGCTAGATATCAGTGAGAGCCTACAATACTTCCAATGTAAAAAGGACCAACAGTTGCATTTGAGCAGGCAAGTCTGTGAAAGTAGATCTAAGTTTCTTAGTTTCCCCACAATTATTTGTGCAGTATTCTGCTCAAGCATCTAATTTATTTATACATCTGAATATTTGAATGACTGGCATGTAAATTCAGAACAATTTCCAAACTTAATATCAATCCAAAAAAAGGTTGGCATTGCCTAAGAACAGTGGACTAGTCTCTCTTCAAAAAGAAGGAATTCACAGTTTATTTGGATGAAATGCCAACATACAAAGTATTAGATAATGAGAGGGAAGAGGAGAGAAGGAGCTTGGCCCACAGGCCGCCATGCATCCTGAAAACTGGAAAGCACTGCTACATTACAAAAGCTACTCAATGAGCCAATTTGAACAATAGAGATTTCCGCTGGATTTTATTACACGGCTACATAGCGCCATCTAGCAATTTTCGCCAACATGTTTGAATAAGGATAATATACTTTTATTCGTAATCACCCTTAAGATATCCCAAATATATCTGGCTCAAACATTTTATTTCATGAATCATACTATTAGTTTTAGTTGTTATATAATTGCATTAAAGAAATTATAAACTCCCTCCCCCTGCAAGTTCAGGAAATCTCGTTTTTCTGACACATTCATGAGGTTCCCAGGTGTGTCGCCTTCAGCCATTCCAGTGTGGCCACTCTCAGGAGGGGGTATTCCAGTTGTTTGCAATTATCAATCTGTTAAGAGGCACAAAGTGTGGATAAGTGTGTTCATTCTGAATTTCCATCACACCTTTTTTTTTTAACGGTACCAGGTCAGAAAGATTGAAACCACATGTACGAGGGAAGCCTTTGAGGACAGGCACGTCCCAGGGCTGAGGCGTTTGTGTGCTGGACAGGGAGGTAGTGCATGGGATTCCTCCACAAACCTGCATCAAATATTAACGCAGTTGTAAGAGAAGTAAAAGGAAAGTAGTAAGAAAAGTGCAAAAGTAAAAACATCTCGACATTTCTTGATGTAATATAAATACTGCCATAAAAGTAATTACAGACAGGTTTTGTTTATTTAGTATGATGTAAAAATCAATCTTATGTAAAAAAAATCCTCAAAGTATAATACAAGGTATGAAAAGACCATATGACACCAACAATATTCAGAAAGAGCTTCCAAAACAAGCCCTTCAACCATTTCCTGTTTATCCAGGGGTCACAGCTGGACCCAGAGGCACGCGGCAGGACCTGAGCCACGTCCAGTCTAACCAAACTTCAGCATACACACACACACACACACACACACACACACAGCCCTGGAGGACAGCTTTATGAGTAGCTCAGGTTACTGGCCCAGTGACCACTCTGCTGGGGTGCCCGCGCACATGTCACAACATGACTGCAGGGTTAGCCACCATGCGTGTCAATGAACTTTTCCCACACTCCGCACACATGCAAGGAGCAGCAGAGGAAAGAAAAAAAATGGAAAAACTTAATCGAAAGACCCCTCTTTGCTTCCTCCTCAGCCCTTAAGTGCTACCATATGGTGTAATCTCTCTCTCTCTCCCCATTTTTCTGACTCTCTGTTTCTCTCTCTATCTTACTGACTCTCTCTCTCTCTTCCCCAGCTCACAGTTACTACTGCACTGTCTTTGATTGCAGCCCAGACAAGCCAGGGCTTTATGATTTAAGCCCAGGGCTTGCTTTACCGTGGCCCGGTCTTACTCCCTGCAGCCACTGCTGCTCTCTCTCTCTCTTTCTCTATCTCTCTCTCTCCCCTGTAGTTGCAGGGGAAAGGCTGTTTTCTGGCAGGAAATGAATAGCTCCCAGATGAGCGGAGGAACCTGAGAGGTCGTGAGAAAGAGGCGAACCCCCCCTCCCTGTGGCGGCGCGTTGCCAGCCGGTGGGGGAATGTGGGAGACCGCCTCACCGACACACGCACACACTCATTTACTGCCTCACTGAGACATACACACATTCTTTCACTGCCCCACTGACACACACTTACTTTCATACACACTTGTGCATATGATACATTATTTTTGGGCTCAACCATCCAGTTTCATTGGTATGGATCATTGGAGGTCCTTCCTTCTCACACAGTTTTTGAATTTAAACATTTATGTCAGTATTTATAGAATCATTCATGGAAATGATCTTTTAAAGGTGGCCCTCTATGGGATCATCTTTTATTTTTCAAGCACTTTGAGATTTTTGACTGCAGGTTAAGCTTTTGGTTGTACTTGATTCTGCCGCTGAGAACAGGACACTTTGTCAGTTGTCGATTTTGTCAATTTGTTTTAACACTTGAACATTTACATCAAAAGATTTTGAACTATAGTGTTGCCTCAGTGTGCCTCTCTCTTCAGCCCAGTCAACAACTTTACATTTTTGTCTCTGATCTAATATTTTGCCAGCTTAAAATTTAGTAGGCCTTCTGCAGGACATCAGTTACAGGTCTCTGCATCTTTCCACCAGGCCCATTATAACACAAGGGCACCACACCATTCAAATGTTTTTAAAGGTCGGACTGACTCTATATAAGCACTGAAACTGCTGCCAATTTCCATACCATCCTATAAACAGAATATCTATGTGGTGAGATGTCTTTTCTTCACCTTCTGCTTCTTTATCAGTCTGCACACAAAGTCAAAGCCCAGAAGCAGCAATGTTTTAAGAGACAAAAACTGTCCAATTATTTTAGGAGTTGAATGAGAAGTGCTTTAAACACAGCAGTCCAGACATTAATTTCAGTCATATTTATTTTTTTATAAATATATTTAAATTTTTACCCCAGGAAAAAGACATTAGTTCCTCATTTTTTCAACCGCAAAACATACAAACTTGAAAATGAAGGGGTGGAACCAGGCCTCCACTGTCAAAAAATTAGGAAAAAATGAAACGTACTTGTACAAAAATGCCATGAGATTCTAGGCCTAACCAACAGAAGTGTTCAATTAGCTATGTTTATCAGAGGAAAAACAAAGTTGATCGAAGAAAGTAGCAGACAGCATGTTAAGCACAAATATTAAGCATAAATATGATCATGATTCTGTTGAATAAAATTGATCTACAAATCAGTTATTTTTTTAAATCACACAAGACTGATGAGACTTTCTCCAAATGCCTAAAAGGCAGCACTTCAGTGATAAGAAAGATTTTTAGTAACACATTTATTGTAGTTGGTGAATATCAAATCCCATCATTTATAACTGAATGGTGACTCCAGACCTAATTTCTAAGCAGAAGGTGTAAGATCTATAGACTGAAGCATCGGGTTATGAAAGTATTTTTAGTCAAAAAGTACAAACACATCTCTGGGTTGTATGAGCATACACATACACGCACAAACTCTGATTCCTGTTCTTACGTTGCTTTTTCCAGCTTCTGCGTTTTTAGATAGAAAAAAACAAAGATCACATTTTCCTGTTCAGTAGTATATTGTAGATCCAATATACTGATTTCTTCTTCTATACCATACCAAACATACTCTAGTGCCCTGTTTAAGTTTGCCTACAAGACATCCTTGGGTAGGTTTTGGATTCATTTTCGTTTCACTGGACTTTGCAACCTCTGATAAAGATGCTTCAATCTCGCCAAAAGGTTCCGTGTGTCTCTGAGACAGAGGGATGTGAAATGGCATTATCTCCCCGCCTCTCACACCGTCCACGCAAAACGGCTTAAGCTGCGCCATGGCTTCCGTGGGCCACTGCTTAATCCCCTTTCCTGCGGAAAACCAGTGGCGGGACTGCTACATTGCTGGGCAGCGCGATAATGCACCACTGTGACAAGCAGCTAAAGTGCCATGCATGCTACCTTTGTGTGTGTGTGGGTCTGTGCGTTTGTGCGTTCCACCAGAACTAGCAGAGCAAAGCTGCTGCTCTTGCCCACTGTCACTTTGTAGAGCTATTTGGTCGCACACCCACAGGTTGCTGTTATCAACCTCTTCTTTTGCGTCAGACATGTGATGAAATGGGCCTGGGTAGTGCAGTGCGTTCTGAAGTGGGGCAAAACATGCCAAGCTTGTCATGTGTGTCATCTGCTTAGGAAATCTTACTCTTTCTAGAGTTATTTAAGTGCTGTTATTCAAGGGAGCTAAAAACAGGAAAGCTGACTATACACCACATTGTAAACATATGCAATGTCTAGGCGGTACATTTTGTTTGGAAATGCCTGGTAGGTTTTATTTAAGATTACAGTGCAACATACAATGGAGACTGCATAGCAGGAAGGAAGGAACTGTAATATCCATCTCAGCATATGCAGTTAAGTAGGTTATTGCTTCCAAGGGAAAATAACCTCACTACTTATAAATTTACTTTTACATTTGAAAACATCAAAACTTTTCAAAATCCTATTTATTTAGGAAGAAACAGTCCATCACAGTAAATGTTTTTTTTTTAAAAGCCAAGTGACACTATACCCTATTATTGCCTCAGACACACAGTCAGGTGTGCTTGGTTAAAACTGAGCAACTGAAGTTTGAAAACCTAAAGTTTAGCAAGTAGAAACAGACCAAAAACTACCACCTTCTGTTT
Source organism: Ladigesia roloffi (assembly GCA_037577295.1). Lineage (NCBI taxonomy): Eukaryota > Metazoa > Chordata > Actinopteri > Characiformes > Alestidae > Ladigesia > Ladigesia roloffi. The sequence continues at coordinate 12,708,236 of JBBKCR010000101.1, read as the reverse complement.
TTTAATGAAAAAACGGAACACTTCTTTTTTTAAATGAAGTCAGTGCCTTTTTCAGCGCATAGCTTTATATCCATTTCATATTTGTTTCAAGTTTGCAGAAACCTTAATTTCTTTATGATGGTGAGAAGTTGTTTCCTGTGTTAACTCTGCACTGCTCATGTTCACAGTCAAGTTAGCTGATACACATAAATAGCACACATTATTTATATCTGTGCTAAGGTATTATTGCTGTCCAGATATATTTTGGAGAGGAAGGTGGGATTGAAACAAGGGTGTGATGTGAAATCAAGCAGTTTGTTACACTGGCCTTGCAAAAAACGGCATGGTTGTCACAGGGCCACATACATGTGCACCAAAGCCCCCTCCACTTTCCCTCCAAATATGCCTGGTGCCATGTCAAAATGGAGAAACAAAATCCTGTCTGTGTTAAGTGTCATTTGCAAGTTTTGACCATATGCCACTTTCAATGTATAGTCTCACTTGTTGCCACCTGGTGGTGATCATTCAAAACCAGTTTAAACCCACAGATGGTTTAGATTTCCCCAATTTCTAAATATGATATATTTATTGCATTTTTTTGCAATTCTTTTAAATGCAATTATGAACTTTGCAATTGTATAAAGCTGAAAAGGCTTGAGAACCATTGCCTTAGAAGTTTAGATAGAGGGGTTAGTGGTTTAGATGGAGAGTAGAAAAAGCTGTCACTTTAGTGTTCTTCTATATATTATCTACAAATGAAAACCTCAGTGATTTTCTGGAATAGTACAGGGATGTAAACAGGTTACACCTTTGTGCCACAAAGGCAATACTATAGAAGAAGCAATTCTATTTCCAAAATATCCACATTTTAATGGTGATGTGTGAATGTGAACAACCACTTAAAGCTACAAACAATAATCAAATTTAGGAGTTACAGCAATTTAAAAGGCCCTTCCAAGTACATTTAGTTTGTGTTCCAAGGACATAATAAATTCAACTTTAAAATCGTTTTAAAAAACTTTCAACTGGAAGACCTCTAGGGAACCAAAATACTTACATGAACCATTTCTGGCACCTTTAAGAGTGTAAGATTAGGTTTGGGTTCTAAATGGAAGATTTTAAGTTAACGTATACTTTAATTAAATATTAGATTCATAATTAGTATCTATATTTATCAGACATAAGTGCTCGAATTAGGAGGTTTTAAAGATTGTTGTTGGAGCGAATACAAGCATCTGATGTGACATTCAAGCCCTGTGGAGACTACACATGCATATATCGTACCCACAATAATGGGTCCTAAAATTGTTTATTAGCCACACTCATTTTACTATTTCTCAGCACAAACACCCCCATGCTTAGCTGTAGGGCTTACAGTAAACATGCACCAAAATACTGAGACAACATAAACCACTCAAACACTTGTAAACATATGGTGGATCTACTAGTATTTGTGTGGTTTGGATTTTCAAAATCATTGGCCTGATGCATCAATTAAAATGATCATCACACTCTTAAACAGTTGAGAATAGCAAAAGAAATGTGTGCTTACCTCTTTGTGTATTTGTTCAAAACAGCCTACAAAGCAAGTGTAGAGCCTTCAGTCTCATGTAACTTTCTTACTGTACTACTTTACTTAACTCTACAAACCATGACCGCTGCTAACCATACTTTTCTTTTCTGCTTTGCTGCTGTTAGTGCAAACGTTTTGATCTGCTGAAACAACTTAGGCCCACTTAGGGTCCAACTGACCTACTGATTTAAAAGAGATAGCTTGTCCTCTGGACATTTTACCAGTTTCCTTCCTGTTGCCAGTTTTCTCCTAATTGTTTGTTCAAACCAAGCCTGATTTGTAAATTTGACAATGTTCAAAATTATTGGATCAGTGTATTGCCAGTAGCTGCTTGATGCAGGAGCACAATATCACATGTTTAAAACAGGGGAGAGAAACACAAAGGGACACTTAGGCCGGGCAATGACACCCGCAAGGAAAATTTTATGTCATTACTTTTGTTTACATGAGTCTGACCTGTATGCGAGTTAAACTGCTTTAGTCTGCGATCTTACTGCCCATGTAAGAGGGCAGCTTAGCTTGGTGATGGCTGTTGGATGTTTTGTTTACATCATTTTATAGCCTCTTGTCTTTCCTTAAGAGGAACTGCTTTAGAGAAACCCCAGGACCAGCACACTCTTTGATGGCAGACAGATAACCTTCAGTCCCTGATGTGGTTCTGGATTTCATCTGGCGTGTGCTATCACTGCAAGCCCTGCATTGTCAGACCTGATGGCCTTCTCCCTCTCTTTAAGCCCACCTGCATGGCTTCAGTCATCTCAGTTTCGCATGATATTCCCCAAAGGAACAGTCAAGTACAATGGAGAACACTCTCAGCAGGAAATGAATCATGGCTAAATTTTCACCTAGCATGGTAAACATATTCTGTTTCAGAGAGTGAAGTGCATTACCTGATATTCTTTCGACTGACTATTCTAAACTGCTATTTCTTACATTTATCATGGATTGTGGTATTGCTCATATAGTAGTACTTATATAGGGTTATTTATGCATTGATGACCATCACAGTGTGCAGTTGGTTTGTAGAACTAAAATCCCATTAGAGCTGGTCAAGCCACAAACCATCTCAAACATTCTTTTTTTCTTATGTTCCTGAAAGTGGTAGATGTCACCAGTGGTCTCAGAATAATCTACACTGACTTGAAATATGCAGCATCATTGAAAGTTGGCCCCTGTGACTAATGGCTTTATAATCTGCCTTTGAGGTGTTCTCCGGCTCAAAGCGTCATCAGAGGTATTCAGTTTGTGTTTTAACCTCCTGAGGTCAGAGTCTGCTTTGATTAGCATATATTAGTTGCCCTTGTGTATTAGGCATGAAGGAGTATTAATAATTGTCGATTCCTATTAACATTTTTGTGCAGCTTAAATGACTGATGTGGCAATGCCCTATGAATAATTTGTGAATGGTATTGTTCAAAAGATTTCTGACACTTCTAATTACTGTTTTCTGATTTTTTGCACTTAGAGAATGTAGAATAATTATCTATTTAATTTAATGTATAATGTGTATACCATTTAAAAAATGGAGCAATTTAAATTTAACTACAAATACAAGTAGCAGTTCTAGAATTTCCTTAAAGGGACTCATTATGAAGGTTTGTACTCTTTCTCACACATACACACACACAAACACACACACACACACAAGCACAAACAGAATATGTACATTCTTCGCTGTTTTAATATGCACACTGTCTAAAGACCTCACTGCTCTGCATTTCAATGCTGCATTCTGTAAAAGTGTAGATGTGCCGTCCAGTAAAATCTTCCCTTGCATTCGTTTTATAGATGTTCAGAGGAATCTCATTCTATAAGAACCTCCTTTCACACCATGCTGTTAAACCAAAGCCTCTTTCCATAAACGTTTCAATGCTACAGTTAATTTTGCAGCTTAGAGAAACCTGTAAAATCAAACCTTTTGTTATAGTAGCAGACAGAGAGTTCCTGTAAGGATCCTATGGTGTTTTATGCTGTACTATATGAGACTGAGCCAGACATATAGAATTCACACGAGACTGGCTTCTACTGTGCCACTTGTCCTGCAGACTAGTAACCATGGTGAGATGATTATATGGTGTAGCAACACACAGTGGGGAGAAATAGGTAAAATCTTAAGTTTCTCATCATGTAATTGAAGTAAAGAATGTGGAAGGCAGTGAACAGGTGGTCATCGCAAAAGCCCAGAGAGGTGAAATCATTCAGCGGTGTTGATTTCACTGATAGGACCCAATAGATTGTTTTCCGCCTTGTTCCCAGGGAAGCGTGAAAAGATTCCAATGTGGCATGACTCGTGCCTGCATGACCTTGGGCAGGATATAATGAGGGAAATTCCGCTTTTACACTCAGTGTCTGGTCTGGGGAGTGGGGATTGCTACCTTCAACCAATTTCCAAATACGCTTCAGCCCACCTGTCTCTGGACATCTGTCTTCAGCCACATTTGACTCACAGATCGGGTCATTCAATTCAGCTCAGTTCAGCTAAGTTTATGTAGAGCATGGTGTTCGGTACACGCAATACAAGGAGTCCAGGACCGAACAGTGTGGATACTGAAGAACAGTGGCAAATGATGAGGGCAATACTCTTGTCAGGGTAACAAGGCTAAAAGTAATGCATTACAGAGATTTTTTTTCCTGTAACAAATGAAAGTAATCACGGTTCAGTTGCTGACTTAAAAAGAATATAATTACTTGCATTTATTATTTGGATTTTAAAAGTAATAAAAGCATTTATAAAAAAAGTAATAAAAGCATTTATATATATATATATATATATTGACTGCATGACTTTGTACTGTAATAGTTAGCAAAGCAGTAATATTTATATATATTTCCACCACTTCAAACTTCATGATCAACCTGCTAAAACATCTGTTTATTTTAATGTGAATTAATGTAAAGACATAAACTAGAGGTAAAGAGTTAATCAGACCCTGAATTTCATTTAAACAGAACAGGCTCAATATTTATTTCTGAAGCTGCTCTGTAAGCTTTATATTTTATTCTTCAAATATTATTTGGGGTCAGTTGTTTAGATTGTTCCTGGGTGTTGAGGAAGCATCAGACAATTATTTAAATCAAGCACTCGAGAACAGTATCTTGTTCAGAGCTGAAACATCAAAAAGATGCTTTTAAATGATTGACTTTTTGTCAAAAGCAGTAGTTTACAAACACAAGACACATAACTTATTTTCTCATCTTAAATCACACTAAACTTCTCTTATTTTAGGACAGTTAGGAATACCAAACTGATCTATTTGCTACATGCCAAAATAATGTTTTTTGAGAATTTTATTATTTACATCAAAGTCAAATGTTTGCATACATTTGAATAGTATTTGGTACAGTTGCCTTTAAATGGTACAATTTGGGTCAAACATCCTTCCACAAGCTTCTCACAATACTTGTGGCACATTCCTCCTGACAGAACTGGTGTAACTGAGTAAGGTTTGTGGGCTGCCTTGATCACACACGCCTTTTCAGCTCTACCCACAAATTTTCTATGTGACTGAGATCAGGGCCTTGTGATGGCCACTCCAAAACATTGATGTTGTTCCAAGGCTTGCAAGGACTTTTCATTTCTGTAAATTTACTTGCTTAAAGCTTCATCCAGCATCTTCACAAGGTGTTTTGCATTTGCTCTGGGGTTCACACCAGTTCACACCAAAACTCTGGGACATGTCCTTTCTGAGCGGTATGATGGCTGGACACACCCATGGTGTTTATGCTTGAGTGCAACTGTTTGAATAGATGAACATGGCACTATCAGGGATGTGGAACTTGTACCCAAGGATATTATTATTATTGATCCACAGTTGTCTTTCTGATCTCTTGCCTGATTTCTTTTTATTTTCTCTACGATGTCACACAAAAAGCAATGTGTTTGAGATGTGCTTTAAAATACATCCACAGATCCGCCTCCAATTGCCTCCTTGAGTATTGTAGATTAACCTATCAGAAGCTTCCAATGCCATGACATCATCATCTGGGCTTTTCCAATTTGTTTAAAGGCATACTGTCCTTAAGAGTATGTAAACATATGACTTTTGAAAGTAGTAAATAAAAAAATAGTGATTTTCCTTTTTTCTCTGTAAGCATCTGAAAAATAGATACCTGGAAATGTAAATATTACTTCATCCTGTTATTTCTTATAGCTTATATATGGGGCAGCTGATTGGCTGGTGTTTAAGGAGTTGCCCCTGCAATTAGAAAGGTTTAGGTTTGAATCCCAGGTTTGCCAGAGGCACCACTTAGCTACTCTATACACAATGCTACCCAAGCACGGTATCACTCGCTGCTTGGCTGGCCACTGCTTCACTTAGTGAATGGGTTAAATACAAAGAAGATTTTCACACTGTACCCACTGTGCTGTCATGTGTTCATGTGTGACACAAATAACCACTTTAACACACATCCTTTAAATTTATAATACATATATTATATATCTCCACCAACAGGGACTTTAATAACATTCAAAAACATAGACTTTAATGAAGAGCTTTTCAGCTATAGCAGCTTCCACTGTACTTAGAGGAGTATCCTCAAGATAGTGGAGTGTTATGCAGAGCGTAATGATGTTGGATGACATCGATCAACATAATTTGAAAATTCAACATCTGAAAATTACATTAAATTCATTTGTCAGAAGATATTATCCTAAGTGACTTACAATATGAGGAAATACCCAAGTTTCAGAACAGTGTGAGAACCAGAGGAAAGTACCAAGTGCTAAGTCTTTATGTAAGAGAAGATTGGGACTGGGTTTGCCTTGTGGGTAATGATGGCAGGGCCAGATGATGTTATGTGGTGGAGCGGAGGGAGGGAACAGGTTAAGGTATATGAGTATACCGATACTTTTGTCTATTCAGTGTATATGCAAAAATGTCTCAGGATATAAGTAGAAAGTTTGGGGGAAAAATAAACAAAATATGCTTGATTTGACACATCATATATCCATACATTTATATTTGTATTCATATTCACTTAAAGTGGGATTAACATAATATTTTGGTGTGCATACCTGTGCTATTTCTCACTTATTAGCAATCAAGCTACTAACTACTACTATTATTATTCAGCAGTTAGCTAACACTAGCTTGAACCCAGGTCTCACATATGTAGCTAATGCTTGTTTGAACCTAGTGTTCACACAGCAAATTTAGTACACCTTATGAATACAAATGTGTCTATGCTGCCACAAAGTTTTATGTCATAGAACATAGTTCAGCTATTTTCAGCAAGTTATAGTTGTACATAATAGTTGGTGAGTACAGGCATTCATAATTAGAGGGCTGGTTAATATTTAGCAGTTGGTGCTACAGTGACCATTTTTTCATACGTATGTGAACACAGCACAGCACACATTGTGAACAGCATGCATCTCTCTGCATTTAACACATGGGGATGGTACTTTGCTTAAGGGTACCTCAGTCATGACACTAGCAACCCTAGGATTCAAACCCACAACCTTCTGAATGCAGGGGGCAAGTCCCTAAACACTAGGCCACCAGCTGGTAGCTGTTTCTGATCAGTCAATGTCATCTAGTTTAGGCAAATATATTGTTTTACAACTTAATCATCTCATCAGCAATAATAGAGGAACATTATGTGTAATATTCACAAATGTCTCTTATTGAAATTGATAAACTGGCGTTTCTTTTGCATCAGACAAGAAAGGCAAGTCCTTGGCAAGGATCCTTGCTTGCATTACAAATAGCAAAATAGAATGGTCTTCCAGGACTATGTCATCACATCATCAAAAAAGGAGTCCAAATTTGATAGGAAATCATTATCTTGCTATCTTTCTATTTGTAGAATTACAGTATAGCAAGATAATCATTGATGTGAATGATATAATCAGTAAAAGTACAAGTTGTTTTGACTTAAATAATATTGTGGGTGCTGAAAGCAAATTAATTTTGCATTCAATTTATAATATATTGTTATTCTACATTTAATGTAAAGTAGTTCATCCACCAGTTTTTCTTATGACAATTAAAGGATCGTCTGTTATTACTCACGGAAATTGTCAGAATATAGCTTGTATTTAATTCACATGTCTAAAATTTTAGCCCGGTTGGATATTAGCCTATTTTTTGGAACACAGTATATGTTAAAGCATTTATTGCACATTTTAGTTCTTGTTTGTCACTTCACTTTCTCTTCACCTCTTAAGAAACCTGGACAAAATTTTGTTAATCTCTGAAGATGTAACTGAACTGTGCCATATGCTAGATGTTGTCTAGCTGCTTTTGTCCATACACATAGCTGTCCACAGGCTATTTCGCAATTCAATTCCTGCAGTTTGGTGAAACACAATGCAATGGAACAGTAGACAAAGAAATGTGCATGTGAGGGATTTCCCTCACATTTTCTTTTATTTAGCTTCTTTTCAGCAGTGAATGGAAGACAGCAGACAGGCAGGGGCAGCAGAGTGAAGGTGTATGAGGTGAGGAAAGAAGCACGGCACAGGCTCACACACACCCTCAAGGCTTCAATGACAGTGACTTGAAATAGACCAAAGTGAGGACCTGCAGAGTGAAGTGAGAGGGTTTGTGGGGCATGTGTGGGTTTGTGTTTATGTTTGTGTGTGTGTGCATCACAAGTATGTTAAATGTCATAACTTTGTTGCAAAATCAATTAAAAACAGGCCTGTCTTAAAAAGTGGAAAGTTACTTTAAAAAGTTATTTGATACAAAAGCTAGATGTTTTAAGTATATTTTTAACTGAAATTATGGCTAAGGTTTTTCGCATTGCATTTAGACAGTTTTAGGTCTATTTTTATAGCTTTGCTAGAAAATCAGTATCTATGGTATAAAAACAAGTGTGTATATGTGTGCGCCTGGGTGGGTGTGTAACCATAGATTCATGATGACAGACCATCATGGTATGAGTTGGTTGTTGGAGTTAGGCGCAAGATAAATGCAGGTTTATTTTGGGGTTTTATGTGGTGGAACTAGGGGTAGTAGCGTTTTATTAGGTTTGGATAGACAGAAGAGACAAGGGTGAGCATAGCTGTGTGTGTGGTTCTGCTCAAGTGAGCCTGAAGAATGCCAGTGGACCCAGAGCCGGGAGAATGAGCCCCTTTCATCACTTCTTACACAGCCTCGCTCTCTCTCACACGCACACACACGCAGGAAGCTGTAAAAAAGGATGCAGGCTTACTGTCTTTGCTCCATCCCTGTTAACTTCACCCTCCATGTGGTGAAGACTCAAAAACCTGCACACGTGCACTAACATGCTTGCTGATGTCACAGGTTCCTCGCTTAAGAGCTGGGTAATTGCTTTTAATTGCCTCAATTTTGCCGTTCGTTTCAGTATGCCTTTGAAGTTTTGATGGAGACTTTTGACCTGGTCTGTGTGTGTTTGCACACTATTTTAAAATAGATTCTTGATACAGATGCAGATAGACAAATGCGCTCTCATAGATTATATCTTATCATTGCTTGCAATCTAAAGACTCATGCAAATGCAGTAACAACAGTATTTGCACTCTTCTAGAAGCTGTAACACTGTTGCGGTGATTGGATTCCTTACATCCTTAAGAACTGAAATCCTTTTAATCAGCTCTTTGAAAGAGCTAGAAACACACATGTCCTAATATCAAACACTGTATTCACATAACACAGTTTAGTCTACCAGGGGCCAGTTACTGCTAAACTAGTAATGCATTCATGCCTTTGGCTGAAGCTCTCATTCACAATGAAAAGCAGTAAGTGGTCAAAATGTTTTTGCTGTCAGTGTTAAACAACAGCAGCCCTCTTTATACCAAATAAGTTACTGCAAAGATCTCAGATCTAAAGACCTAAGGCCAGCAAAAGACCTCTGTATCTTGGAAAAGTGTTATTTTTGTGTCTTAAAGACTGTACGGCGGAACATAGGCGATGGGCAAAGACGTGCAGACCAGTTGGAGTCAGGGCTGTCAGGATGGACCACCTGCGTAGAGCCCATTTTTCCCCTCAGGATTATCCCGGGTGTGTGCTAGGGTGTTTGGGGGGGTTTACTGGTGGCAGAGCCGGGGAGGAGAGTGAGTGGCGTGGAAAGCTGAGCTGGCGTGAGGTGCCAGGGGGGCTCTGCCACATATCGCATCCTCCCCAAGCTGCCCCCTTTTACAGCCGCTTTGGTTCCGTGCTGCGCGGCTGCCAACCCGCCTTTCATGGGCCGGCTGCCTGGGTTGTCTCTCCAAGGTGGGTGCTCTTTCTCATTCAAAGCAGCCTTGCTGAGTTACCACAACAGCCCCACACAAAGCCTCAAAGAGTCTGCGCTCACCCCCTCCTGCCCCACGCCAAGCTAGGCACAACTTTCCCACCAGCGGTCGAGGATGTATGCTTATATATTAATGTGAGGAAGCTAGCCCATGTCTCCCCACGTCCTCTTGTTCACAGAGGGTACATTCCAAGGCTTTATGATCTAAAACCTTGAGAACTGAGGACCCTCGAGCTTCTATTTAAATTGAAGTGATAAGTGTGATCTCCTGCTTTGACAAGAGCTCAATGAGCTCTCGAGTTAAATGCTGCATCCTTTTTAACGGTTGCAGGCAAAACGTCCCCCCCCTCCTCAAGTTAGTCAGTATTCAGAAATGGAGTACACAGGCCTATATTTTATGTACTATATACTATATATGTACTATATTTAATGAAATCAGAAGCACAATTTTTATTAATGGCATTTAAAAATTATTTATGCTGAAACTAAAAGTAGATAGCCATATAAATTCTTTTTACACAAGTTACCTATTTTTCTTTCACATTATTAACAAAAACAAGATTTGTAAACATACTTTACATACTCTGGGTGTAATGTTGTAAAAGCAGTCATGTTGGTTGTCATCATAACAGTTCTGAACTAAAACAGGTTTTTGTCTTGCTGACCAAGCACATTGCTTGGTGTTCAGTGACAGAGTTCTCAGGCACATATGTACATAGCTATGTGGTTACAATTGCTGTGAAATATGCTCAAGCCCCAAAATTACAGTTGCTGTTAAATTTGCTAGAGCCATGGTATGAAATTCCAAGCAGGCTGCAGTTTAATACACATGTGAAGGACAAAACAGACAGTTGGACATCTTAAGCAACAGATAGATCTGTTGTTGTAACAAAACACCTGGAAAGAATAGTTCTCTAAGCACCACCAATTTATGCATCTCTGAGTGCATGATTTTCTGCTATAGGATGTTGTTAGTGAATGGAAATATCATGATGCAGTCCACTTAACGCTTTTTTCTAATTTTAACATTAACTTCATTTTAAAATTGATTTCTTTTTTGAAAACGCATGTGGTTGGCATTCTGCACATCTCACATTAAGCTTATGTTTAATAATAGCAATCTGGTGTGTAAATCTAAAAATGTAAATATGTTGAGCTGAACCCTTACACAGACAAAACATTAGCTCAAAAACACTAGTCTACACTATTTGGTGATTCTACATTTTGAAAATATGTATTTTTGGAAAAGTAACATGCTTTACATTTCCAAAAAATAACTTATTTTAAAACTACAGCTACTGAAATGCACTGACAATACTCAATGCAACCAAATATTTTGTGTTATTATTCATAACAGCATATCTGTTATTGACCAGGGACACTCAGTCATGGTATGTAAAAAGTGATTAGTAACAAATTAACACTCACATAAATGATATTCTTGGCAACTTCAGCCAGCATAAAGCTGTATAGTACCATTCCGAAATACTGACACCCCTGGTAAACATAAGGAAAGCAAGATGAATTTATTTATAGCAGTTACAGTAACGGAAGGAATAAAAAAATTGTTGGCATGCATTTATTTAATACAAATTAGGTTTGTAAGTCACACGAGTCAGCAGCCTGTCAATTTTTATGAGTATAATCTAACTGGAGAGCAACCCTGCTCATATTTTATGTTTTAAAGTGAACGCTTGAATGGTAACCATGTTGTCCTGTGTTGCTGATATAAACTGTTGAAAAGTCAGCAATAGATACAAACCTGCCTGAAGATGACAAAATGTTTATTTCACTACATAAATAATTTTATAGTTAATTACTGAGAAAGAAGTATTCCATGTGATATATTAGTGGACATGGCCTTTTGTCAGCATAGTCATGAAATAAATATGCTATAAAATAGTTAAAACATAGGTTCTTTTACATACATACTGTTGGGCTGATTGTGATGGATCATTTGGGATCCCATGGTCTTCTTTGCCCCACTTGTCTAATCCTGAGATTAATAGTATGTCCTGGTTAATAATTTTGGCTCTGTCCATTTGTTAAGTGGTGAACCTCAACTGACCTCCTGGTCCTGAGTCAATGTGTAATGCCTCCATTTGGGCATTCTTTTTCACATCTGTTAACTTTGTAAACTAATAGTTGTCACCCTGTTTTTGTTTTTTTCTGCTGATTCAGGTCATTAGGGATTCGCCACAAACATTTTGGCCCAGATCTGGGCTGTGCCAGGGTTTGACGGAGTACCTCTGCATGTGTTCTGTGACCAATTGTTTCTCACAAGCATATGCCAATCCATTTTACACTGACCTTTTCAAAGTGGCAGGATTGCAGACCACAGCATCTTTGAACACAATGCGGATAATATCGCTAGAGAAAAGAGAACAGTTACAAATAGAGATGTTATGTCTCTAATTTCTTAGGACAGGACCAAATTGTGTCTTTTTTTCTTACATATTCATTGTTGTCCCGTCTTTTTGAACTTTTGTATCATGACTGGGTAGGGCATCTCTGGCTAAGGAGTCACACTATGCTAGTGTCCCACTGAGCACTAGCCCTGCTCTCAGCCTTTCTGACATTCTAATCATAACACCAATTCCATGGGTGTTCTGGCTCGAGCTTCTGACAGGCAGTCTCTCTTTGTGCCCTAGGAGAGTGCCGCAAATTGGATTAAAATGGAGCATAATAGAGGTAGATAAAATGTATTTCACTCTGCAAACCCCCGACATCTGAGGCTACTCTGGAATGGCATGAAAAAAATATATGGAAAAGACAGCAAATACCGAGACCAGAATATAGAGACTTCATTTGATTATTTTTTCCTCATGCATCTACATTTCAAAACAAATTTTAAAACGTCTACCACACTCCAAACCTAAACAGTCTATGCACTAAAAAGCCTATGTGTATCCCAGTGACAAGAGGCATAGAAGTGGTCCTGACCACTTGACAGCTCTCACCCTCTTGAGTTTCATCCCCGGCTGTGGTAATCTAATAAATGTTTGAGTGCTTAATCAATTTGCAATGCTTCAGGAGCATCTTTCTAATTCAGTTCGTTAAAAGACAACTTTCACAAAGAAAATGAGAGAAGCCTAGAAAAAAAGTCGGTCAAATAATGGCTCCTGGAGCATAAATCTTATTCATGGTGCACAAAGTAGTCAGTGAGCGAATAGCAGCGAGAAAGCTAGTTCTTTCTGTAGATCTAGCCCTCTCATTATCTACACATCTTTCTTCTGAAGAACTCTGGAATTGGCTCTCTTTGTGTTTAACAGCAGGTAGCAAAGAGTGTCAGGTCAGCCCAAGGGTCCTCACATACTGACCCTCTCCTCATCCCAGTTGATAGAGGCAAGGGGCCGAGACATCAAGTTTGGAAGAAATTGAGGAACTGGCGCAGAAATCCCTTGCTTATTAGAAAACTTTTAACACTTTATCACTTGCTGGTCTTTGTCTACACCTATGAGCCGTGGTCATGGGAAATGACAAATATTGGCTATATAAACCTCTTATAACTTGGTTCTAACAGTGTGTGAATATATATGCTGCTCTGCTCACAAACTCTATCACAGTAGGGAAACCAGTGGCCATCCAGCATTGGGCTCTGCTTGGACTGATGGGGTTTGATCTTGGTAGGGCGGCACTGTTTTTCTGTCACTGATAAAAGCTGCATCACTGCTGCCTGTGGCGACAGGAACGCGCCCATTTCACTTTCTCGGACAGTTGTATTATTCATATTGTAGTACCGTGTTCCCTTTGATTCCCCCTTGTCTTGCCATTTCCCCCGCGGTTAGCAAGAGCGACAGCCCTGTGGGAGGCTAGCTGCTCTCTCAGGCCGGAGAATGGAGCTCCCCACTTAGCGCTGCGGCTAATCGAATAAGAGCCCCAGCATGGTGCCCAGCGTGAGAGCTGTCTCAGTGGGACAGAGAGGGCAGCTCGACCAGAGGCTGCAGGTACCTTTCATCCTGCTTAGCAGGCAAGCTCCAGCATCCCGCTGCTGGAAATTAGTCGTCGGCTGGCCTCTCTTTCTGCTGGTGTCAGGCGCGGGCCCCTGATGAGAGATTTGTTGATATGATAACTCGATTAGGCCTCAGGCTGCAGGACATGGTGGCAGAGAGCCAGTCGAACCGAGGGAGGCTGTGCTGCTATTCCTCACTCTCTCTTTAGGAAACCAACATCTCTGCTCAAAAAAGTCTATCAATTCACACTTAGCAATGAGGCCTCAATGTTAATGACTCATTCAGCGTACAGTATTGGCCATAGGTGAATGCCTGGGGTGGAGGAGGGTGTTCATTTCTTCTTAAAATGTAGATTTAAAGTCAGTAAAGTTCAGGACACATTTAAATGTCAATCATGTCCAAAAAGAGAAAAGATGCATATGTTTTCAGACAATACACAGTAATGTATAACTGTTTTCAGCGTTATGCTGAAATGATGCTGTCTTCCCTTCATAACACTGAACTGAAGCTTACTTGCTTATGGAATGCTTAATACATAAACTCTGTTGTCCCAGGTAGGCTAGGATTTCACCTCTGTGGAAACGCTCATACCTGGCTAATATAACATATACTTTTTCCATCTCTCCTCAAGTTATTTGTTGCCCAGTGTTTGGGGGCCACTCAGTCAATTAAGTTCACATCTCCGTTTTGCCAAACAACATTGTCCAGCAATATGGGCACGCTAAAGACCAAACAGGAGCCTCCCCTTCCAAGTCTGGCCATTGAACACACCAAACAAAGGCCAGCCCCTCTCTGTCTCGATGGCTCCACTCTTTGTTGCCTCTTCGGCCCCCATAAAGGAAGAGGGACGCTCTTGTTTGCCCAGGAGGTGGTTTAATGGCCCTAGGACGAACAATAGGGCCACATTCAATCTCGCCGGAGGGGCTCATTATATGGGACTGCTCCCAAAGCACTGGGTCCAGAGATGTTCCCACTGGGCCCACTGAATGGCAGCGAGGGACAGGGGGGTAGACTCTAGGGTAGAAAGAGGCCATTGAGGTGATGGGCAGGTTCCATCTGCCCCCAGTGCCTCCTCACCTAGCCTCTCGACAGCCAGGGGCCTCTCTGAGCACAATGGGCAAATTTAGTGTGTCGGGATGGCTTAAAATGCTCACTTTAGAAGGAGCCATTGAGGGAAATATCAACACTACGGATGGGGGGATCAGTTTATTCATCCATTCCGGCCCCTTTCCATTGACTAAGTTCCTTTTCCTTTCAGCTCTGTTCTCCTTTTTCCCATTCAGGCCAATTCTCTCATCCTCAAAACTTCAGACCTCGCTATTTTTCCCATACCTTGCAAAGGGGCGGATGACAAGAATTAAGTTAGTTCTGCCACTGCCCTCCATTTTTGTCCCCTCTTGGTCATGGCAGGTATCGAAGAGATTGATGAAATGGACCATTAATCAAAAATGTCCCCCTGACCATCTCATAAAGGTTCAGAAGCTCAAAAGGACAGCCTAGAATCAGAGAATGTTGCATAGAAATAAAGCTTAGTGATTTCTATTCCACTATACATGACTTTAGTAGGACAAACTGCTGTAATATAATAATTATAAAGGCACACCACAAGAATATCCACCAAAATATACAACACATGTAGATATAAAAATAATGTATACTTAAAGAAATAAAGCATAACATACAATGTCAAATTTGAAATTGTAAAGCCTACAAAATCATGCTCAAATTAAGAGTCTAAACATCCTTACTCTCTCTCACTAACAGCCTCAAAACTACAAGTACAAAGCAAAATTTCCACTTGTGGGACTAATAGAGGTTTATCTTATCTTATCTTATCTTATCTTATCTTATTTAATTGTGACAATGCTTATATTTAAGAGAAGTTGCAGTAAGATTTCATGGGTTAAGTTGCAAATGCCCAATAGAAAATTTCAGCACTTTAAAATAACTGAATTCATTCATTAGAAATATTGAACCTTTGGGTAGACAGTGTAACAGAAAGCATAAAGCCATAATTAAATAATTTTGGCAGAGAAGCTCTCTCAGGTTGTGCTTGTGGGTCTTCACTGTTTTAGGCCCACCTTTATTTTCATAGGCATCAATACTTTTAAAATGAAACATATATCTTTTTTGGATAAAGCAGCCAATTTAAAGTCTCAGTGTGCTTCTTGCAGTCCTACAGGAAAATAAAGTCCTGAGGCGGTGTCTATGGTTCAGTAATGACATTGTATTTTTCCTCTTATTCAGATGGCTACCACTACAATTGGAAGTGGTCCTTTTCTTCCCTAAGTGGGAGTGTGAAAAGTACATAGTTATTGAGGACACTGAAGATAACAAAACACAATTTGGAATTTCAAATGAATCTTGTTTGAATAGAAAAAAAAAACATTTTCAGACATTCTCAGATTTCTTAACTGCAACATCTGCCCATATTGATGTCAGATGTTATGAATTTTTTATTTAAATATATGGCTTGTGTCAATGGTTCATTACATATTTTATGCAACTGTATTTTTGCATCAATCAAATGATTCAACTGTTGGCCTAAAAAGAGCATGACTGACCAACTCACTGATGTTTTATTTGGAAATATTCTCTGTTTAGCCTGCTAGGGCTTAATCATGACCATGATTTGAATATCCCTTTATTGTCAGCACCAAGCTTCCCAGAATGAAATAAATCCTTTTTAATGGACACTGAGCTTATAGTCTCAGTCTCACCCATGTGAAATGCCACCCTCATCACCAGGCTGGGGGGTACAGAGGCCCAGCATATGGAGGGTTCCCAGAACCCCTAGCGGGGTGTATTTGAGTCCCTGCTGTGCATCCATAGGACACACCAGAGAAGGGCATTTATCATAGCCAAAGTATATTCTGAAAAAGGCTCACGTCACATGTCTCAGGCAGCCAGCATGGGTACATTGCTGTCTGGCTCTTTATTCTCTCAGAGCTAAGCTTTTTGGTTGCACTCGGACCAACATGTCCACCTTGGGAACGACTCCAAGTCCAAAGATGTCCAAAGAAATGTGGTATTCACTAAGTGTTCATTTACAGTGTTAAACTACTTGTCTCCATGGAATGATGGTACAGAACTGTACCAAATGCAGTTGACAGAACCCACCAAGTTTATGGCCATGAGAGGGCCGCATAAACAACCACTGCCACCACTAAATCACAAGTCTACATTTTAACTTCTAATCCCAGTCCTCATAAACCCCACATACATGCCACAGCCACCTACTGCAGGGCTAGACGTTATGCTAGAACCCCCCAGTCTACAGCCATTATCAGTCACATCTCAGCCATGTTTAAATAATCCCTGCAAGAAAGTTCCCACCTTTCAAACATAAGTTCCTTGTCAGACATTACAGTTTAACCAAACATATTTTAGTTTCCTTGTGGTTTAGTGGTAGGCCAGTTCTGCTAGTGATGGTTTAAAAGGTGGTTGAGATGCTGCTCTCTCAAGGATCTAAAAGGTTGTAGCAGCTGCATCTGATTCTGTCCTGTGCCATCATTCCATATACTTTGCACGTTCTGTGGGCGTTCATTTTTATTATTTTTTTTAAATGAATCATAAAATATTATATAAAACTTAGATGATATAATGATTCGAGCGTTCCAACACAGTTTGTGCTGGCAAATTAAAAAATAAAAATTGAACAAAAATGTCTTTTTTAGTAAAATGCAGTTCAAAAAGTTTTTTACTTTTTAATTGATAGAATTTTGTGAATATGTGCAGCTTTTCTTTTTAGTTTCTTCTTACAGTTACACACAGTAGCGCCCTTAATGTTCAGTTCTGATGTTTAGTTCTGATGTTTTAGATCTTCACACTTATCATAAAGTAAATGTGCAGTAAAAATAATCCAGAAGTAGTACATTCTTGGCTTTGAACCAATGATTGACTCTCAGTACTTCATATGCAATCCTACTGTGGTCAACCCATGTAATCATATCCCTCTCATGAGAATGAGCTCCAAGAAAGTGTCTGACAATCTAAACAACCTTGACATTTCCATCCCCAGCACTATGCAGAAAAAAGTTTTTTACTGCTCGATCTAAGTCAACTTATCAGGTAGAGAAATCTGTGAATTCTAAGAACCTTAGAACCTAAGAAACCTACAGAAAATGAAGTTGTCACAGGTGTTTGGCCACACAGGGGACTTTTGCTTGTTGATAAGCATTATCAACTGTTTTCATAATGGATTTAACACAAGAGAAGTCAAAGCAACCCCCACCCCCCCCCACCCCCACCCAATTTGTGCATTGATCAATGTATGCCATAAATGACACATAGAAATATTTTTGAAATATTGTAGTCATTTAATACTATTTACAGTTTAGAAACACGTCTAGAAATGATAAGTGGAAATGTAGACTTACACAAAACTTATTTTGGAAGTAAAGTTTTTAAATCCCAAAACACATATACAGTACTCTTTGCCTTATTCATGGAATGCAAAACTTTGTCTTGATTCCATTGCTAAAGTCTGCTAAAGTTTGCATGACCTTCATTTCCATAAAGCTCATACAGCTGTATGACCTCTTGTCCTGTCCATCCTACCAGCTCTTATAAAACTTCATTCAATTTCTCAACCCTTACTACATGCAACGATTTTTGTCACTGCACTGCTGTCAGATTCTACATACTCATCCGGAAGGTTCAAGGAACGTGCTCTGCTCAGCCTTTAGCTTCTCCATGATCCTGTGATCCTAAAGCTGCCCCATGCTTAAAGATTTTTAGTGATTTAATGTAACACAATGTTGTAGCAGAATCTTCTAAATTTTAAGTCTCACATTGTTTATCTTACAACTTTATGGCCTCCTTATTTTCACATTTTTACAACAGTTTCTTGTTACACTTTTACCGCTTTCAATTGATCAATGTTTTAATTTTTCTGAATAAAGAGAGAGGGTGTATGTGGGCCATACTAAATTCGGCAATAGGCAAAATTTTGGCACTCATACCTTTTTTTTTGGCTCTTGTAAAAACGAAAGACTTCATTTTCTGAAGCACAGCTCAAAGAGCTTCTGGACATGATATTAAGTCTTTGATACGTTCACGTACCAGATACGATACAAGACCGGCACATCAAAGGTCGTAATTCTGCCTGCATTCAAAATGCCTTTATAAAGATCACTAGATTACATAATCGCAAATATTATTTTTAAGATCCAACATTTGGAAACAAAAGCAGACGAAACCTTCAAACCTGGACATGGATTGCTCCAGAGGTTGTTTTGCATGAAAGCAGCCTACTATGTGTGGGGAAGACGAGTGGTGCTTCAGCTGCCTACGGCAAGGAGGTACGATACGAGCTCCAGACTTCTAAATGAAAGCTCTTGGCACAAGGGAGGCTTAAGCTGAGTGCTCTAAGCAAAAAGCTAGCCGCTTTTCAACTTAACATTTTTTTATTTATTTATTTTTCAGACACTCTCTGAGAGATGGGTGAGTTTAGGAGTGCAGCACCTCAGAGTGAAAGCCTCCCGTGGGGGCTGTACGGGGATATAGTGGTGGGATGAGGCTGGTTTTGATGGGGTTGTGCTGGAGCAGCATGTTTCTGATCCAGAAGGGCTGGGGTCCCACCGGGTGCTGGTGTAGCCTCGATACGATATGACCCACACTTCAGAGCAGGCCACGCGGAGGAGAGAAGCTCTCTCACAAGCCATCGGTTTGATCTTTTTTTATCAACAGCTCGCGGAGCTGCGCTTTCTCTGTATGTCTTTTATCAAGGCTTTATCACCTTTTAGTTCTGCGTTCAGTAGGTCTTTAGAATACACTACGTCTCTAGATAGGAGAGGGTGGTCAAAAGACTGCCTTTTTTAAACTGGATCAAAGCTTTTAAGTTTCTTTATATGAAACAGAGTATTATTCATACAATTGTGCAATACGTATTGTGTGAGAGAACAACTGATATATAACTAGAATAATTATAAATGCCAAAAGGAGTCATAAATAGTGTTATATTAACCTTGTGATTATAAGATTACAGTAATATTAATGAATCAAACAATCATCACATTTGTTTAGTCCATTATCTATCATCAATGTTGTTGCAAATTGTCAGATTTCCAAATGAGAAATTTAGAGCACAATTTAGGTTAATCTCTAACAAAATTATATTCAAGTTAATAAGGACCATTTCTGCTAGACCATTTATTGTGAAATGTTCACACAATGCAAAAGGCAGGGGGGGGGATTTTTATAGCGTAAAATAAGGAAATATAGAACAATAAGTAAAAAGAGGGCAATATTTAAATTATTCCCTACACTCCAACCGTACAGTCATTTCCAGAAAAAAGAAATGACATTTCCTTTTATGTTTTTTGTCTTTTTCTTTTCAAAGAAACATATAGGACTCCAGAGAGGCACAGTTTTTGACTCCATGGTTTAAAAAGTGCTACAATGGGTTCTTTGTGTGATGCTGTAGCGGAAACATTTTATTTGGTGATGGCACAAAAATCTTTTTATAACAGAGCTGCTGATTCATTTACATTAGCTGACAGATACTTATGTTGGATAGCATGACACTGAGTGATGGGAGGAGAAGGATAGCCAAGTGGGGACAAAAGTCATGATCACTTGGTAATAATCTATAAAAATAAAGATATCAGAAGGTGTACTTTGTATGATGCCATTAAGGAAAATGCTTTATTACCCCAAAGAATAGGTGATCTTTATAGGATTATTTGTGAAAATGATAAAAAGCTGTTTAATTACGTCAGTTAATGTAATTTATTTTACAAATGTAAGTGTTCTAACAACATGTTGAGGTTCTTTGAACTCTAAAAGATAAGGCAAGCACTAGGCTAACTCTGAGCTAACCCTGTGGCATTTAGGATAACATCAGGCAAGCTTTGAGACATCTTGGCAAAATCTGGCCTAACCGTGTGGGCTAATCACACTTGTCTAACTACCTGGACTACCTCTGGACTAAAACTGACTTTATTGTGTAAGTTTAATTTTAAAGCACTCATTGTAAAACAACACTGCCATGTTTAAACTGAAGCCAACTTTACCCCACTCTGGGATACCTGTGAGATAACTGAACCAAATCTGAGCTAAATCTGAGGAAACTGAAATAATGCTGATATAATTCTGGTCCATCTCTGAGCTAACTCTAAAACAAACAGTATTTCTGGCCTAACTTTTTGACAACTTGAATAATGCTGGTGTAGCACTGAGACAATTGAATTTACTTTATGTTTTCACAAACATTGTACATTCTTAGTACAGTTTTTACAGCGTTAGAAAAGAGTTATTCCAGAGTTAATCCAGAGTTCGCTCTGTCTTCATAGGTTCACAGTTGCCAGAGACTGAGCTCAGTGGTCACAGAGATTATTTAGATTTGAACAAATTTCCAGAGATTTCACCACAGAATTAGCAATGGTTTCACAAGTTTCACCCACAGTTAGTACAGCTGTCACAGAGCTAGCCTAGATGTCACTGAAAATGTAAAGAACTATCCATTGTAAGGTGTTTTATAGGAACTGAAAATGGTTCTTTATGGCTGCATATAATACCTTTTCTGCCACCTTTTTCAAATGATCAAGGTAAAGATAAGGTAAGTTAAAGACAATGTAAAAGTTTGGCAGACACCCTTATTCAAAGCGACTTACAATTATTAGTTACAAAGACAGTTACCCTGGAGAAACTGATGGTTAGGTGTTTGCTCAAGGGCACAATGGTAGGCGGTGATGTTTAAACCTGCATATTTGTGGCCAACAGGCAAGTGTTTTACCCACTAGACTACTACCAAACCATCAACAGGGGATTGTGACTTCAATCCTCCTCTTTCTTTTCCCATCACTCAGCATGATACAAGGAAACATGAGCTCACATGACAGAATAGACAGTTTCCTCCTATCATGCTGAATTGGCCAATGAAAATGCATTAGTGATTGTTCGAAAGACAGAGTGACTGGCTGAAGTCTGTAAAAGCTGCTAGCATGCTTTATGGCAGTGGTACAAATGTATATATATTATTTTTTCTTTATTAACCTATAAACCATGCTTTGCTAGATATTCTGTGTTCAAGAGCCATAAAATGACCTCATATTGTGTGTCACATAAAAGGTCGTGAATGCTATTATCTTGCCAAGACAGAAACATGATGAAATGCCATGCAATGTTTTTTTCCCACATCAAGTTGCTTCTATGCATTTTTTTCTATTTTTTTTTCTTTCTGGGTCACTGGGAGCAAGCAGAGGTGAGGAAACAAGAGGCAAGTCTGGCTTAGCCACAGAGTGAAACTAAGAGGCCTTGAGAGGGAGTTAAGGCATAAAATCACCTTCTTAAGCAGCAAGAGTGGGTTAAGAAAAAAAAACAGGCTCTGCTACCTAAGTGAAAAAAGCTTGTGGAGTGAGTCCAGCTGAAGGAGTGAAGCAGTCTCAGAAGGGGTGAGTTGGCTGAAGGCCCGGGCCCAGGCGCAGGGCTGCAGCGTGTAACCTCGGCCTGTTTATGTTCCACATTCTGACGGCAGGGAGGCCTTAAATTGGATCCATGCTGCAGGGGATTAGGCCTATGAACCCTGGGACGTGTGTGTGTGTGTGTGTGTGTGTGTGTGTGTATAAGGGGGGTGGATGGTGTAGGACGGAGGGAGGCAAGCAGACATGTGTCCTCAGGGTTGGGAAAAAGAGCAACCCACACATTACTTGCATACACACACACACACACACACATACACAGACACAGACACACAAATACACTCACATGCATAAATGCAGACTTCACTACAACTAAGGACAAACAACATATAGATGTACATGCACAAGACTGATAGAGGGAGATGATATGCATGTTCATATGTTTCTATGCGTGCTATGAGCAAACACTTTCCCTCTCTCTCTCTCTCTCTCTCTCTCTCTCACACACACACACACACACATGCACAGGCACAGACACACACAGGCACACACAGAAGCACAAGCATATCATCTCTCTCTCTCTCTCTCCCAGAGTCTGGCAGAGGTATTGGATCTGTAGTGCGAGGCTCCATGTGTGGCGGATGTTTTCCACGAGTGAGACGGCCAGCTTGGCCACAGCTGTCCAAACCACAGGGCCTGGGGAAGGGGAGGAGAGGAGAGCAGAGTGGAGTGTGTGTGTGTGTGTGTGTGTGCTGAGAAGAGGCAGCCAGCTCTCCTGGCAAAGGTCAGACAGTCCAAGGCGGCTGCAACTGTGGGAACTGTCCGGAAAGGCATGTGCAAAATGCCGTGTGCCACGGTATCATTTTCTCCACGACTGCCTGATGGAAAAGCCTTACTCATGTGCATGTGTGTGTGTGTGTGTGTTGATATCTATATAGCTGTAGCTGTAACACTGCCAATTCTAAGTATATATATATATATATACGTACAAAATCGAGAAAAGGTTTCTCAGAAATGTCCTCATGCTTCTGTGAGAATGCAGGCTCTTGCAGAATGTTTTTATAATCATTTATCACACATGCTCACGAGGTCTGCAACTTGCTGTGAAATTTTTTTTCTACTGTACATTGACAAGATGAGTGAAAGGGGAATTCCACAGTTGAGTGTTTTGTGCCAGTAGATGTCAGAATTGTTAGGTTATGCCCTCATTCTCAGAGTACATAAATTAAGGATTTGTTTTGAAAAAGAGGGGGAACTATTTGAAGGAGATTAAATGCTTTCGACTTGTTGCCAAAGGTTTAACATTAATTCTTTAGGAAAATACCACCTGGAGAGATCATCAGTGATCAGTGAGACTTCTGTTTTGCTTCTTCAGAAGATGTTGCGATCAAATGTCAGAATTATTCAAAAAGATTAACTTTCTTGTACTGCGCACCTAACGGGTTTGGTCAAGTTTCAGGGTGTTAACATGTGTGGCAAAGTTAAATTAACTTGCTTTGTATGCTTTTAATTCTAAATTGGAAGGAAAAATAGAGGATTCAGATATTTCTGTGAAAGTTTAAATTATACTACTATTTTTCAGTTCAATTCAATATTATTTATTATAGC
>JBBKCR010000101.1:12668293-12683980 GCA_037577295.1 Ladigesia roloffi | reverse complement strand
AGAGGATTCAGATATTTCTGTGAAAGTTTAAATTATACTACTATTTTTCAGTTCAATTCAATATTATTTATTATAGCACTATTTACAACCAAGCGTAACAGAGTCCAGGTCCGACCCTCTAGTGAGTGAGCCAAAAGCAACAGAGGGGAGGAAAAACTGGAGGAAGAAACCTCGGGACGTCCTCATCAGGTCGTCACGGGGAAGAAAAGAAGAGATTATTTATGAGGATATTGCATTGATCGTATTTGTATTGAGTTGTTTCTCATTTTAGGACAAACTGTGTAAAATTTGGCCAAAACCAATTTTTTTGTGATTTTTAGTAACACTACTATTGGCACATATTAACATTACCACTTTATGTGCAATAGAACAACTGACCAAAACTCACTCAGTCCCTGCATAATAAACTGTACAAGATACATTTCCAAAACTCAATCGCACAATCGCAGGCCGTAGATCATAATGCTGTATCATGTTGTAGGATATGAATATTATCCTTGGACATAATTTTGTGATGTTGAATGTTGATTTACTTATAATGGTTTTCATTATATTTACAAACTAATTGGCCCATACTAAAATGTGCAGGAGTTGCATTTTAGAAACAAGCATTCAAAAAGTACAAGTAACTGTAAAATTT
Organism: Ladigesia roloffi; assembly: GCA_037577295.1. Lineage (NCBI taxonomy): Eukaryota > Metazoa > Chordata > Actinopteri > Characiformes > Alestidae > Ladigesia > Ladigesia roloffi. Next base: position 12,683,340 of record JBBKCR010000101.1, on the reverse strand, counting down.
CCTTGTAAGAAATGCTGTCCAATAGGTAAAACAAGTACGATGTGATTTTCTGAAAAAAAGTAATTCTGAGTGAGTTTTGAACATTTGAGTTAGTTTTGAAAATTTGAGTGAGTTTTTGAAAAGAGTATAATTCATACATGTAATCACACTTGCAGTGTTGCAAACCATGTGTAATTACTCATTGAAACCAAGAAAATGGAACAGAACAGACAGCTGAAGTATAGTGGTAAGCTAGTGGTAAAATAATGTGAGAAAAAGTCACAGTGTTTAAATGTGCAGATATGTTTTGTAACAAACATTGGCCAAATTGTAAATGTATTTGTAATCTGTTGATAAATCTGTTCGGCGGTGTATCGTAACTGCAGTATAAGTACGTAAGAGTGTCTCCTGCTTTTTTATACCTTTGTGTGAGCTCAGTGCACTCCCATTCACTCCGCTGCACCTTTGAAGATAGTTAATCCCACTTATTTGCTTTCCCATGCCTGAGTCAAGCCTTTCTGTGAACTGACTCTGGAGAATACAGTATACATCCACACTACATACCCCCACCCCAACACACACACACACACACACCTTTCCCCTTATCCAAATAGGATGTGGCTGAACAGGCTTTATAATGGGAATGAATGGTGGGTAAATATGATCTTACCCCAGCTCTTTTATCAACAAAGCTACAACTTCAGTGTTAGTTTGAGAGGCCTTTATGCACCCTGACATGTATTCAGTGGGGATGCATTCAAAAGCCTCAATAAGTAGTCCCCATAGGACCCTGCTCTCATAATGGGACCCAATTCATTACAGTAAATAACAGTGGCTGTCATGATGTTGTTTTCTATGAAGAGGCTGATTTTGAGCTATTTAGCTGGTAATTGTTTTAACCCAGTGGTGGCTCTTTTGCTCTCATTCAGGGTCAGAGACCTCAGCATGGACAGGATTTCCCAGAGGGAGGATCTGATTAGCTGTATAGAAAAGTTACAACAGCTTGCTGATAGGACGGGTTAAAAGAGTGATATTATTGCTGATGACAGCAAATTGATGACATAATTTGTAATATTTATAATCATTTGTAGCTCATTGAAACAAGTAGAGAAATAAATATGATCCTTTTCCCTGAATTTCCATTCGGTACAACATATGCTTATTATTTTGACTTTGATTTCTGGAAATCACAGTTGACTGGGGAAAAAAATTCTTCAAAATTACTTTATCCCTTCAATGGGCAAGCTATTGGAACCCCCTATAATGCACAACATGGGTCCCAAGTGACCCGCATTCATTTCCAATGTAATTCCAAACATGGACATGGTTTTCTCTCTTACCACATCTAAAAACAATACATTTAACCCTATAATAATATGTCCCAAGTGACCCGCATATAATTCTAATGTATTTCATGGATATGGTTTTCTCCCTTAAAGCTTCTTAAATCAAAACTTTTCACTTGTAATATTTAAAAAGCTGATAAATTACATTGTGTTTTAAGCATAAATACTATTTTTACTTTTGTATCTTATGAATAAACATAGATTTGGAATTTTCCAGACATAGGTTGAAAGTGAACTGCATTCATTTCTAATGTATTTCAAGGCATGGGTATGGTTTTCTCTCTGATAACTTTTCAAATCAATCCATTTCATGTTGTAAGGTTGTAAAGGTTTCTTAATTAGGTAGTATTGTAAGTGACCCATATTTTTTCCCTATGGAATTCCTGAGGAACTATAATATTTGCAAGTGCTTCCAGTCAGGAAAACATTTAATGCGAACCACTGTTGTCCTACTGCCAAGGATAGAAAAGTCCTGCTTCAAATGCACATGGCCTTTGTGCAAGGACCATAAAATTACTGTGATCATTTGTGATTCATATTAGCACTGAGACAGCTGTCTAGGCACATTCTCTATGTTCTCTATTCTCTATATATTATTCACATTTTGAAAGTTAATAATCCAGTTCTCCATGACTCATTATAGTTACTAGTTTAGTCAGGTTAGCATTAGATTTTTTTTGTTGTTTGTGTTAAAATGGTTTAACACAAACAATTTTAGTCACAATCACATTGAGTGTTCAACCAAGGTATTGTTTCTCCAGATGTATTACCATTCATGGAGTAGCCATAGTGGAATGAACATAATTATTGCTGTTTGTTAAAAGCTATAATGATAATGATATATTTTGAAATTAAATGATGAATTAAACTATACTAAACAATACTGCAAATAAATTCTGATTCTTGCTTTTTAGATATGAAATGTATGCGGGCCATTTGTGACCCATGCGTGCAAATATAATATGGGTGCATAAAAAATATCATAATTCAAGGAAAAACCATAAATGGGTGAAACCAATGATTGATGTTTGTAAAAAATTAGTGATGGAAACTTGGTATATTAAATGACAAAATCAATTATTTTTTAAAAATTAGCTAAGAAACACTAACCCTTCAACAAAACTCCATAGAAAATTAATGTGGGTCACTTGGGACCCATGTTGTGCGTTAGAGGGGTAGTGAAAAAAAAAAGATCTTTATTTAAAAAGGTTTAGGGATATAAATAAATAAAGTTTTGAAATAATAACAAGTTAATTGAAGAATTCATGGAGTGTTGGCTTATGAAAAAGAGTTATTGCAGAGATATAAAGCAAATTAAACTCAGCCGGTTCTCTTGGTACGCATTTTGTGCATTAAAGGGTTAATGCATTGATTCAAAATGCTGATGAATGAAATAAACCTGGGATATAAATAATATGTAACTATGTAATTAATTATTTCCACAGTAATTATTGTACCATAAGAAAAGAAGCATTACAATTGAATTGCTAACATGCATTTAAATGCTTTGTTTTTGTTTTGCAAAGTGTTGTCCATTTTTTCAGCTATTAATTTGCCACAGCTGTGAAGTCTGGCTTTGACCTTATTCCACACTGTGAACATAAGGACTTGAGGTAATGTGCCCTGTTGGCTTGAATGCAGCCATCCAGGACTGAACCGTTCCCACGGCAGCTCAACATGAGGCCCTTTAGTAACCTGCACTCCTCCATCCACAAGCCTGTGTTTATGTTCTGTGTAATTGCAGGCCCCAGTCTGGGGCAGGATTTTTTCCCCAGTAAATGGCAAAGCATGGTTTAAAACCTGTTTACTTTCCAAGGTCTTCTATACTGAGCAGAGGCACAGGGCACACACATGAATCTGACTTATTTTAACTTGATTGACCCCCAGATCAGTGCAACCGCAACATACCCCACTTACCCTAAATAGCATTTTTCCTACTGCAAGAATGCAGAGCACTTTTTTTCTTATTCAGTTGAGTCAATTATCAAGAAGGCCCATGTGTTTATGAAGGACATTTTGACCTCATTCTTCAATCTTACAGTTGAAATGTGATTAGAAATTTGATGTACGTAATATACTTAATGTGGTCACATGTATGACCACATTAAGTGTATGGTTGATTAGATAATGCAGTAAGTAAAAATTATTGTAGATTGCCCAATAATCCCTATATTGCTTGAAAACTACACTACAACATTTATAGAAAGATATATACTGCAAGGGACTTTAGCACAAATGCTACAGATTATTTTCTAACAGAAAGCAACACTCAAGAAAGAGGGGTTGAAAACTTGTTTATAGGAATTAGTTGTTGAATAATGGCTTAATTTTTGTGTTTCTATTGCCTCTTTAAAATAAAACATCCTTTACCCATGGTACATTTACTGTAACACAGAGCCTCTGGTGGCATTTTTATTATACAAGATACCTATTAACACATTAGAAATATTTAATAAAATATTTGGTGAGAACATTGCATGTACAAAGAATCGATGTGACATTGCTGTGTATGAGAGGTAGTGAAAGTACCCTTTAGAGTCTACTGTTGAATGGCTTGAGATGTAAGTGTTAAAATAGCTTTTAATGCGCTGCTGACTAACACCACCCATAATTATCTTCAAAGGCAAGGGGTGGCATACTTGGCTGACAGCCCACTTGCACATGCACACACACACACACACACACACACACACACACACACACACACACACACACACACACACACAAACACCATACTTACCTTCCACACTCACACTTCCACACACACACACCATACTTACCCTCTGTCGTCCACACTAGTTCTTCTCGTGCATTGGTTCACATTTCAGCTTACAGCCGTAAAGATACTATTTCTTTGCAGGTGTCTCATCAAAGGCTGCTGTGTGTTTCCACCCATGTGGCCTGTGAGCGAATGAGGAGGTTACTAGTTCATTTACAGGCCTTACTGGGCCCTGGATGGAGAACCCATGTGTGCGCTGTCTTAAGTCTGAGTTCAGGGTGTCATCTGTGGTTTTGTTACACTAATACAACAGCTCCTCTCCGCTCTGTTCTCCAGTGCCTGCCCGCTTACTCTTTTCAGTGAAAATACTGCAAAGCCTTGAGGGCTTCCGGGAGGAAAGGGAGGCTGTTTCTGTTGTTGGATAATCTGGCTGAGTTTGAGGCTATTGGACATGAACGTTCCTATACAGCACTGCCAACTCTCTCTCCCTAAATTCTTAGGTATTAGCATGTCCTCTCTTACCATTCTTTTCTGGCATGCTTTCTCTGGGATAGTAACAGCATCATCTTGTTAGCCTCTCAACAGTGCGACATTAATCAATGTACATGCTTAAACGTAAAGATGCCAAAAGAACCGTCTTTTGTTCCCTCATAAAGCTTCAAATTGACGGGTCCTTTAAAGAAACCTTACTGTGAATGAGACGTGTGAAATTGCAGCTTCACATTATGTAAACATTCCTTACACGTTTAAGTTATTTTTTCTTCCAAGAACCAGTAATTTTCTTGACTACAGAACATTCTTGTTATTTTCCTGCTCCATTCTCAGTTTTTGGACAAAAATACAAAAATGGCATTGTGAGGATCTGATCTTCAAGGTGGGCTGCAGTAGCGCTTTTGGAGCCAGGCTTTCTCAGAGTTATTGAGCCCTGGGATCTCCTGCTTTCTATTAGTCAGAGCAAGGCTTTCCCTTCTCCAGACCCTTGAAAGCCCCATAAAATCAGATTTTCTTACGTTTCCTCCTTTTCAGTTTCACATCAGGGCAGTCAAGCCGAGGGAGCAGCTCTGGGCTTGGCCTATCAGGACCCTCCTTCAGCTCTGAGTTCAATGAGGTGCTAGCATGGTTCTCCTCATCCCATATGTGCAGCCTAAGTGCACTACCTAAATCTCCATAATTCAAAACACGTGGTGTTCTACCTCACTGACTCACTGATAATTTTGAATTATGGACTCTAAATTATGCAGTGTAAATGGCTGGAAAACTGTTATTATAAACTTTTCACAAACTCGCTAGTCACAGCGTAGCATCTGAACTTTTAATTCATCCTACTCATACTAGTGTCTTGCACTACGTCCCGTTAAAAGAACCACTCACACTCAGTGTCATTAAAGTAACAAGCGTCGGAGGCCCATGGTTTACCATTTTTAGCTCTCTACTCTCCCTTCTCTCCACATCTGTCTCTGCTTTCACCCTATCTATTTCTAAACCATCACTAAAGATCCTCGGGGTTTAGCGAGGAAACATGGGAATGCGATTTTACCCTCTGCAACAAAAGGGAAGGGAATTTGCAGGGGATGGCTGCAAATGTGTCTCTTTTGTGCTTGCATAGTGGAGGGCGGATGGCGTGGTGATGGCGTGAGCGCAGCTTCAGATGCTCATCCGACAGAGCCAAAGCGCGCTAGTAGCCTTTGGCTGGGATGGTTATCGCTCACATTCATTGGCATACTAAGATACCGTGGCTACAAGAGAACTACTCTCCACAATTACTGGAACCTTCTGCTGGAAGAATAGAGAGAGTGAAAAAGGAACAGGCATGCCTGGGCTAACTGAGAAATCACCCAAGTGGCTCCTCACTAAAGGTTTTCTCTTTTCTGACTGAATTTTGTAAGGGCTGGCCTGGGGTAGGCTCTCAGGCAGGCAGTGGCATGACAATGGCATTTCTGTGATAAGATAGAGAGCCAGGGCGGTATAAAATGATGGCTGCTAGCGTTGTCTCGACTGAGATTTCGTGACTCCTCCATAAAGACTCCCAGAAACGGAGTCTCTTGGCAGGTCGACGCGGGCCACATTGTGACGGATGGGCTCTCGGCTCAAGACGGAGCCAAAATGGCCCCTCCAAAAAGAGTGCGATGTAATGCAGCTTTTTCATGCTCGTTGCGGGCCTCTGATAGCTGCAATGGCATGGATTTGTATCCCAGTTACAGTGAAAAGGCTGGCGAATTGGATCGAGCTTAAAAGTGAAGCAAGAAAGCCCTGGAAAATCAGTGCTCAAAGGCACATTTCAACTGGAAAGCATTTCTTTAAAGCTTTCACTCCTTGGTGGTTGACAATCCTATTAGAGCACCAACATATTGTAATTAAGAGAGAAAAGAGGTATAAAAAGAAAAAAAAAATCATTTGCGGCCATTTAAATAGGGCTAACTTTGTAGTGTTCCTCATTTTTATCTTTAGACGCTGTGGGCCTAAATCACTTTATTGCATTGATGTTTGAGTGGCATGCCCAGTATCTGTCAATTTCCTATTGTCACTACTTTTCTCCGGTGGCATTAAAAAAACTCACTGGAAAATAACGTTTTCTTTTCTTAGAGCTTTTGGATCAGATGAAAAAGAAAAAAAAATAAAATCAGAAGAAAGGCACCAAGCTTAATGATCCACCATGTCATCAGCCTCAATAGCTTCAAATACATAAGCCTACCCACATAAACACTGCTGAAGTAAAACAGTCCTCTGTTGCAAACCTGTGAATGTGATGCACTTTACTCATCTACTGGCTCACTCACACTTTGTTTCTAGGCATTGGATGTACACACCCCTCTCTTTCTGCACGGATCCCATAAAGAATCAAACAAAGTGAAATGAGCTTTCCTAGCACTTTATACTTCAGTTGTTTCAAAACGTTTTTAGAACATTTTTAATTTAATCCATCAAATGCAAAAAACATGCGGTAAAATGTACTGACTGGTGTAAAACAACATTAGTTTCACTCCAGAATGATTTGCCAAAGAGACCTTATATTTACTCATTACACTGTACACACTGATGTTGTAAGGTGATCACACAAATGAACAAAGAATCAAACAAAAAGTCACATTACCTGTTGGCACATGGCAAAACATTTAAGTATTTAAGTCAAATCAAAATTCACCTCATCACTTCTGCCATGCACATACAACTGAAGACCTCCAGTTGTTTTTATGCATTACATTTTGCTACTCTAAGAGACAGAGATGTAATCATCTCATATTATGGAATGTTTTCATGAAAATAAATGCATAAAAAATTATAATGATAAGCACAATCCATAAAAAATCTTATTTTAATTTTCAGATTTATGCAAATTGTTGACAGTATTTGTAACAATGTTAAAAGGGAGATATAATGCAATACTCAATTTACAAAACTTGTTCATGAAGTTCATTGCACAAAATGTCTGTCACATAATGTGATCTCACTGTTTAAGGGCTCTGTCAATTTTATGCAAATGAGCTGTTGGGGGTTGTTGGATGCATATTTTCCTATTCTGACATCACAATAAGGGAGCCCGTAGAAACCTATGATTCCTGGCATTTTTCATGCTTGGAGTGTTTATAGGAGCAGTACAGAACCAAACGTAACTGCAAAAGTGAGTTTTGTCCCCTTTAAGGTCTTTCTACAAAAGGGTCAGACTTTGTTTTATTCTTATCCTTTTCACTGAATCAATATGATTTAATGATCAGAGGCTTTTCCACCAGCTCATGTGGAGGCTGTCATTAAAGCAAAAGTGGATACCTCAAATCTTGTTTTTCTGATCAAATCATTTGAAATAAATTGCAGTAAATCATAAAGTACACAAAACAGAAATGTGGTCTGAAACTAAAATCTCACTTTGTGTAGTCATAACCATCAGCAAAGGGTCCAATTTGCAGATAAGGTTTTGTTTTCGTACAATTTTGCAATTTAACTAAATTTCTCGGAACCACAGCATAATGAATCAAAATATGATGGACATCATAAATTCATATAACATATAACCAGTACTGTGGTGAATATATACTTCAGGATTGCTTTGTTCATTCTCATGCTTCATTCATTAAGAGAGCTTCATAAAGAGACACAGTTACATTATGGACACACTATGGGTAAGAAGTGTGTGAAAACACAGTAAAAACTTCAGTTTAAGAGGAAAACTCCAGTTGATGAGGATATGCACGTCGTAACTTCTAAAGCAATTAACTATCTCAGCACGACTTGCCTCTAATACTTCCTTACTGCTTCTTCTATAAAACCCTTCACTTTCTACACCAACAAAAGCATTTGGGGGTTCCTTTTTTGGTAAGCCTTCATCTAATTCAACCATGATTGTTTCTTCATCTCTTTCAATGTTTCAAGTGGCTTGTCGCACAGCAGAATTAGCAGTTTCTTATCCCTTGTAAAGGAATGCAATAAAAAAAAAACACCATAGTGAGCAACTCCTTAATGAAAATCTCTTGAAGCTCAAGGAAACATTGATTATATGTGTATTACAGGCACTTCATCAGGAGTGGCTGAGACTGAAGAGGAGGTCACTATTACAGAGAGAGTTGTGATTGCCCTCCAATAATTGTAATTCAGTGTTAAGTAGCTTATACTCTTGTTATCCACCCTAAAGAGAAATGGACATGAAGGGCACCATGGGGAGAGCAATCCAAGAGATTATCGTTTTAGAGGGCAAGCCCCTCCTGCACTCACCTAACTAACACTGACTTCAGGTCAGCCATCTCTAATCATTTTGTGAGTGGACAAAGGTAGGCTGGTTCTCCCTCTTGGGGTTAGGGTAATGAACATTAATGTCTGGTTCACTGGCATGCAATGCACGCCAAAGAAGAGACCGCCAAGGGGGCTAGAGGACTAATGCTTGATTGAGCAGCATTTTTACAAGCATTGATGTCTCAAGAGATTCCCACTTATAACCAGGACAGAGTCGTCCATTCAGGTGTCTATGTGAGATTGTCTGTTCTCAGTGTGAGAGAAGTTAAATACAAACCTAATACAAACAGTTAATCTTCTGTGGGTTCCCTATTCATTTGTTCTTATTTACAATCGTGTATATAAAAGCAAATGTCTAATTTAGTTTGTGCAATTTCATGAGTGGCAATGAAGATTCTTCTGCAAAGGCACCAGCAGCTTCAGAGGCCAGACAGTATCTACCAGCATCATCCCACATCATCTTAGATCTTTTAAAGCTTAGCCAATCTGGGAATTAGGCCTTTTGGGGGCTGCAGAAATGTAGACTGGATTTACATTGATCATAATGCTTAGCATTGTCCTCCACATTAAGGCTGGGGAAATGAAAGGATTTCCTATGAGCAGCATATCTTGAGGCTAGAGTCTATTGCAAACATGATGCAGACAAAAAAAAAAAAGAAGAAGCAGACAGCAGGAAGGCCAGAAAGAGCCATTCAGTGACAGCGTTCCTGCCAGAAAGCTCTTGAGAAATTACTAATAGAGGTCTGGGTCTTACATATGGCCGCACCACCACCACCACACTTACCACCATTCGTTCCATCTGGCCCTTGTCACTAACAAAGTCAATTTCACAATCTTTATTCTTAAGACGGAAGGTCTCAAGTCAGCTTCTTGATGAACATGTCAGTGATCTCCAATCCATTAAACTGATTGGCCTCAGACATGAAGATATACTTAGTGACCCTCTCTGAAACTATTCTGGATCTCAAAAGATTTTGGTGTGCTCCAAACCAGACAGATACTTCTTTCTACACTGACACACTTTGTATCCTCTGTGAGGAGAAGAGAGCTGGCCACAGATGCTGTTGTGAGTTCAGACGGTGTCTAAAGTCCATTGTTCCCCTTATTTCTTCTTCAATGCAGAGTCTCTCTCTCTCTCTCTCTCTCTCTCTCTCTCTCTCTCTCTCTCTCTGTCTGTCTCTCCCACACACTTTCTCTTTCTCGATGTGTCTGATTTTCTTATTCACCCTTTCCATTGTGGAGCTTCTCCATGGCCGACTAGAGCATACTGAAAGGCCTCTAGATAGCGACTGGAGCTCCAGGGGGCCTTTTGGCCAAACGTGGCTCAAGGAAAGAACCGCATTGTAGAAATCAGCAGGCAGCCATGGCTGCAGAAGTACCTTCTATGCAAGTAGAATAATATGTGTGCTAAGGGTAAGGGTCACAGCAGTTTTGGACCCTGCCAGCTGGACTCTCTCTATACCTGTCTTCTCCCAGAGCATCTGCTCATACAGAGGAAAACTTGAGAAAAACCATTAAGCAAAGGCATATATATTTTTTACACTGTTTACACATCAAGAAAAAATATTCTCAAAAGCTTTCGCCAATACCATGGAATTCTTTTATTTAAAAATCTTTACAAGTACAATATTATTGTATAGCAACCTACCAAGCCAAGTAAAAATACTTAAGAGACTGGAGGGCTGTGTGCTGATCTTGGATAATGTGCTGGTATTTTTCTGCTCATTTATTTTGAAAACAGTCTTTTTTTTAACACAGTTCATGTCCCTAGATGCTACCCTTGCAGGGATATGGGAAGATGTTTTGAAGTGGGAATTCTTAATTGTTAAACAGCACACTGCTGTCTCCCAACTGTTAACTTTACTAGATAAATTATTTATAATGGAAGTTAATTCAAAAGCTATATTTCCAAGTTATTTTAGACTCCTGGTGGTGTATTCTCATTTCAAACCTTTGCACTGAAGAACTGGTGTTTTCAAATGATCAAAACATTTGTACAATTTATAAATAAAAAGAACAAAAATGTAGGTACACGGTTTTGTCCCAACAGTGTTGCAGGATAATTTAAAACGAAATTATATTGTACTTAATTTCAGGTTTTATAAAAAGCGTCAAGTATTGAAATTAGAAGCAGTCAGTATGAATAACAAATGAGGGAAAACAATTATCTATAAAAAAATTATCATTTGTCAATCATTTACTTTCATAACCACAAGCCAGAGAATTATGCCTCATCAAAATGACTATAATGTCAATTCTAGGCTAACAATTTCTGAAAAGATATCTGAACTGACAACTTGTTTAATAGTCCATGCAGACTAAATATTAAATAATGTCAAATCAATTAAGATTAGCATTTATGATTTATCAATTAGCATTTATATCTCAAATGAAAATAACATCTCTAGCTTTTCAATTTGTGTAACTCTAATTGCAATTGATTGTCACTGTGTTTAAATAACTTTACATTTTGTTAAGCTAAAAGTAAAAACTTTTATTTTTGAATTTATTTTTGTTCAGTTTTTAACAGTTACTGGTAAGCAGCCCTGCAATCTGTGGCTACCTACTCAGCACCCCAGTTTCTCATTGTGAGCATACTGTATGTGTGTCACTTTTCTTTTGCATGGAGATGCAGACATTGGAAGTTTGTGCCAAATATTTGGATGTTCTCAAGCCACATCTCTGTTTCAGCTGCTTATCTTGACACTCTATTTACCCTCAGGGTTCACAGCCACATGCCCATATATGTCATCAGTCAGGAGAAAATGAGAAAGATGAGACACACTGATTAAAATCTGCAGAATAGGTCATTCACTGGACACCTATGGACCAGGACACAGTGTGTTTGTAACCCCTGTAGGCCTAGTTAGGAGTCAAAACTTTGCTGCTGCTTCTGTTGCCAAAATATAGTTATGTGCTGAATTTGAATCTCAGCGGTCACATTATAGTTCCTCTAATCGAGTATAAAGTGAACTCATTGACTTTCCAGGATATTAGGCGGCTCACATCAGATGGGCCTTTGTGTCAGTCACATTTATGAGTGAACGGATGGAAGGCAAAGTTATGCATTCAACACAAAATGTTTCATGTTCGAAACTGGAACAGCTGGCTTAATATAACAGACTTCAAAGCCTACAATTTCACTTTATGGCTTTTAGTGTGGTCATTGATTTCACATCACATGACTACTGTCGCCTTCGTGGTTGTGATGAGCTGTCCAGAGTGATCTACAGCCACGCATGCTGTTCTCTGACCCCACATTACCAGTACATTAACCTTCTCAGAGATGCAGCACTCTAGCCCTAAAACCCCTGACCTCAAGTCCCCCTCTCAGGCCTACAGGGGGGTTCCCTCTTTCCCCTCTGCACCCAGCATGGTCACTGCATTGTGTTCCATGCCTCTTTGTATATGTTTCTTGGTAATACTCCCCATACGCTTCAATGACACCATCCTCACTGACCTCCCCCTCCAGGAGGACCACGGGAGCTGTGTCATGTCCCAGCGTGGAGGCTCCCTCAGTGGGACAAGGAGGCCAACTCGACCAGGGGGCGGCTGCAGGTACTCTTCATATAGCCTGGTGTGAATATTCCAGCGTCCCGCTGCTGGAAATTAGTCGGTGGCTGGCCTCTCTTTCTGCTGGTGTCAGGCGCGGGCCCCTGATGAGAGATTTGTTGATATGATAACTTGATTAGGCCTCAGGCTGCAAGACATGGTGGCAAAAAAACAGTGAAACAGAGGGAGGCCCTGTTCCTGCTCCTTAACCTCTCCTCAGGAGATCACAGCTAGGCCTTGGCAAATTGGTTAATTGGACAGCCAATAAATGGTGTTATGTTTTGTAAGAGCCCTGACTGAATCTGGATATCCATACAGCACTACTAGGTAGCCGTTGAGATGCAATGCTGCAGACACTGTCTATTTATCTCATTGGCAAAATTAAATGGATTGGAAAAACAGAATTCATTTTTATTCATGATGATTTTACCATACAGAGGGACATTAGATGGTAGCACTCATTAAAAGGAAAACCATGTATTATTGTGCATTAACATATAAGAATATTTTAAGGTTGGGGTACATATTTATTTATTTTACCTCACTGTCATCTCAGAACACTGATAGCACGCCACCATCTGTGTCTAGTTTTTAGGGGAAAAAACTATTTGCTGACAGGGAAAATGAAAATTTTTAAAGTCACTTAAAAATTGATGTCATCTTTTCCATGTTGGAATGCTGGATTATTTTAGATGGTCTGAGGGAGCCTGTCCACACAGTGCAATTCTTTCACCTCAAACATCAGAAATAATTCAATTAATCAATTTAGGATTTGCACCTATAGTGCCTCTTTGTCCATGTCATTTGCATCACAAAATATGTGTTCAATAGCAGGCTTTCTGACTGTCTATTCTTTTTTTTTAAAGCAATAGCAAGATGAAATATGCTTGCACTGCACAGCCATTCCCATGGCTACTGATTCCTCCACTTATCCCCATGAAGTATTCTGCATATTTCACCCATGGGTTATTTTTTAAGAAAAATATGAGCAGCATCAGATGTATAGATCTGCCTCTGCTTATCACACTGGCAACTGAAAACCTGCAGTGTCTCTGTGCATATATCTCACTGCATGTAATACACAAATATGATTAATTCAGCATATGATAGTTTATGAATAACTCACAAGGTCAGTTTTTAGTACTTATAAATGGTCATTAGACATGTTGATTTACCACACAGGAGGAATTTACCACACAGGAAGCCTTTGACGCACTTCTTCAGGTCTTTTTACAGAACAGAGCCTTTGACCTAACCTAATATATTCACATAGAGAGTGTTCACTCACTTCTTACTACTTGAGCATCTCACAGACTTACACTAGTAACTACTGCCTCCTTTGGTCTATTTCTTTGCTTTGAATGAAGAACACTGCTTTGTTCCTGGAATCATTCGGTTTTATGGCAAAAAAGTGCCACCTACTGGAGTGTAAAAGTACATAATTTAACCAGAGTGTTAATCTTCACCAATAATAATGACCAGGTCATGACAAACAGCTTGAAACATTGGCTTCACATCTGACTAATAGTCAGTAAATATGCCGAAAATTTGCAGTAACTATAACTTAAGGACTGATTTGAATACTTTTTGCCCTGTAGACACAACTGCTGCCAAACAGGTTTTATATGTATGAAACATATTTACAACAACACTGACACCAAGTGGCAAAAGCTGGTGCATCAAAACATTGATCTACATTTATAATAGGCTTGGTAGAGAAAGCTCTGACAGATGTTAGATGCGATGATTTTACAAAACCAGGGTTACATTTTCTTAACCCCTCCATTTGAAAACCCAGAACATGCATCAAAAATTTTGATTTTGTGGGACAGTTTTCATGAGAGGTTCTATGAAGAGAAAGAGAAGGTCACAAGCTTGAAAGTAAATTTTTGCCATAAATCTAAAAAAAAAAAGTGTTTGTAGCAATTATTGCTTGAAGCACAGACATAAACCTGTTTGGATCACTTTGACAAACTTTGCATAGAAATATCCGGTCAGCCTTGTATGATTGCTCAGGGCGAGTCAAACAATGAGGTGCAGATTAAACACTGATGGATCGCCTTCTAACGTTACTCAGTTTTGATGAGTATTATAGTCCAGCAAGGTCACTATTCACCTTTGTGTCCTTCAGCCACACTATATGACTGATTTGATACTGTCCTTTTGCGGGTTTCTATTTAAAACCACATAAAAATATGACAATGGGATTTGAAGGACACGAATTTGACTCTTGAGGTGATATATCTCAGTGTTGTGCATGAACGCATTCTATTAATATCCTTCATTGAACATGTTCCTATTTTTCATGAACCCTGAACTGAAAGTGTCAGTTTACAACTTATGAAAGTAACTGTGAGTGACATTCACTCTTCGCATATAAATAATTTTTGTGTTGATAAAAAGTGGGGAGCAGCTCTCACTCGATGGGAGTCAGCTCTTCTGATTCACTACTAAGTATCGGCTCTTCTGATTCAAAACAAAGAATCAGCTCATAGTAGTACGTAGTGATGGGGACAAGACCACCTATGCCGAGACCGAGTCAAGACTGAGTCTTTGAAGGGTCGAGACCAAGTCGAGACCGAGACCATCGGTTTTCAAATGCAGTCGAGTCCAAGTCAAGACCGAGTCTTTGAGGAAGCAAGACCGAGTCAAGAGACCAAGACCATAAAAACAAGTCAGTTTTAATAGCCGTGATTTAATATCACCCCAGTTAATAATGAACAGTTAGG
>JBBKCR010000101.1:12652154-12668193 GCA_037577295.1 Ladigesia roloffi | reverse complement strand
TGAGTCTGCGTGCAGGAGAGAGTTCTCTCGTGGTGTGAGTCTGCGTGCAAGAGAGAGTTCTCTCGTGGTGTGAGTCTGCGTGCAGGAGAGAGTTCTCTCGTGGTGTGAGTCTGCGTGCAGGAGAGAGTTCTCTCGTCGGCGTGGGCAAGAAAGTTCTCTCGTGGTGTGTGTGCGTGCGCGAGTTGTGTGTGCGCGCGTGTGTTGTGTGTGTGTGCGCGCGCGTGCGCGAGAGACTCTCTTGTGTGTGTGTGTGTGAGTTTATCCGTACTGCTGTCTTTTAAAATTATGCGATAAAGTAGGCTATCGGGTTCGGTACCCGTCCCTAGTCCTCACGCATTGACGGCATCAATTGTGATCGGTTCCTAAGATCGGTGAGTTTAACGAGTACCGATCGAGTCATAAAATCTGATTATCGGCCGATACTGATTGTCCACCGATCGGAGCATCACTATTATATTGTGTTAATAGAACTCTGAGTACCATTAAACATAGGCTGTATGGCTTGCTCCTTCACCTTTGGATGGATATGCAAGTTTTTATAAGACAAAAAATGGCATTTGCTGGAGCTAGGTAGTTCCGCAAGTGAATTTGGCAAGACCTTGACTACTGCATGGTCAACTTTTACTGCCAAACAATGAAGAATTTAAACGTTATTTTGATTAGCTTGTTGGAAAGCACAGTGGTAAATGTAATTGATGATAAAACAGGATAATAAAACATGAATCTCTAAGTGAGGTTTCTACAATTACACACACTCAGCATTAGTTTTCACTTTAGTTTTCCAACTGTACCTGAAGATGTATTTATTTGCCTAAATATTGGACTGTTATTTGCATAAATTAGTCTTTGTATTCAATTCAAGGACATTCATATCTCTTTTATTATTTTATACACAATTCCGTTATTTTTACTTGTCAAGAAAAATAACTATGCATGAGTTCAATCTTCAAATTCAGACTTCTTTTGCCATTATTTTTATATATCACACTGAAACAGAAATATGGAATATAACCATATAGAAATAATTGTGAGTTGCAGGCATACCCTTAACCACTCTCTGTCCAGACTGCAGATGCCACTGCCTTTTTTTCTTGTTCTGCATTGTGACACTGTCTGTCTCTTTGAAGTGGCATGCTCCTGTAGAGTCCAGAATTAATGCATGTGCAGAAATATGACAGAAAAAGACTGCGTATTTTCAGATGGCACTTCAGCAGCCATGTTTCCTTGCTTACACTTTGCTAGCTCCTACGCAGGATGAGCTTATCACATGCACCCTTTGCCTTGCTTCATTAGTTGGGACTGGTGTTCACATTCTGATTGTGTTGTTCTGTCTGTCTATGTGTGCATGCAAATTTGTGTGTGTGTGTGTGTGTGTGTGTGTGTTTGTATATGTATATTTGTATGTTTGTTTGAGTGTGTGTATTCCCCTCACAGAGCTCTCAGTATGTTCAGTGTGTGGCTGGTTGCCTCCAGCTGATGCTGAGGGTGAACGAGTACAGGTTCGCCTGGGTTGAGGCAGATGGAGTGAACTGGTAAGTCTTTTTGTAAGTTCTAGTGCTTTTTAAACAGTTTAAGGATTCAAATAAAAGCTCAGAAAATGTACATATTTAGCTTGGCTGTGCATGATTTACATTAACATATTTAGATCATAGTAGTCCAGTCAGTGCAAATTGCCAACTATAATTTGATTTTTTAATACACCCTGTCTCTTAGGGTTGTTCTTTTGACTAGTAGAGCATTTTGTGTAGTGTTACTGTTTCATGGGGCAATGTTTGGTTAACTACAGGAGAGTAAATGAATGGAAATAAATTCACATTTTGATGCAGCCTGAAATAAAGAGACACATCTAAGTAAAAGATATGATGTACCATTTGTAGTGGACAGGCACAAATCAGGAGATGGGTTAAAAAATGTTAAGGATACCTCAATATATAATAAGTCTATGATTAATAAGTGGAAAGTGTTTGGTACTATTAGGATCAGGCAGCAAGGAGGAAACTGGTCAGAGAGTCTACCAAGCCTGTTGAGCTGTGCAATTGGGTAACATTGTGCTAGCCTTCTCCCTGCCAGCGCTGATGGTACTGTGTGACTAAAGGCGTCTTATCTACTGAATGGAATCAGAATTTACTACAATTGGGGTAAGAAGGGACTGGAAAAATACACAAGTACAAAATTTTCACTTACTCTGATGTACCTGATCAACTAAAACATGATAAGTCCTAATCTGGCTTCTTTAGCACTAGCACTAGAGCTACATGACTAATGTAGAATTAGAACCTAGATCTTATCTTTACTTACTCAAAAAGCATCTAGCTCTCCATTGAGGTTTAGACTTTGTTTAGATAAAAATCAACAGAACTTCGATGTATAGCTTAATGATGTGGGTGGCGATTTTAAGAGCCCATGGTAAATCATACTGTGTCCTAAAACTCATCCACAAGTCTGCTTCACCTTAAGGAAGATGGAATTAATATCTATTGAGGGAAATGTTTCGATATACATTTATGGGAAATGTTTGAGTGAGTACTGCTCGTATTCATGGTCAGTGACTTAACTTGGGCATCCACGAGTCTTCATGACATATTCCCCTCGCATAATTGGTCCCACTCATTGTGAATCAGAACGAAATGTATTGATTTTTTGGTACCGCTTGGTTATGTTGCCAGTCGCTTTGACGCATGAGGCCTTTAATTAAACTCATGTATGCTTCTGGTGTATAGTAGATCTTAATAGGCTCTAATAGGCTCCTTCTGTCATACGTTGACCTGTTTAGATGCTTGAAGGCTACTCATTAATTTTCTTGTTGAGTTTTGCTTAACATCGGATTAGCTACTTTGCTTCATATTTGGCTTCTTCAGAACACTTGGCTGAAAGTCCTAGGTACTCAGTTTTGGCATGTAACACTTTGCTGGTGAACTTGCAAGTGAAATCTGTTAGTCCTGACTTTCTGGTTTATGTTTCCTCTAGCATTACAGCCGTGCTCAGTAACAAGTGTGGGTTCCAGCTTCAGTACCAGATGATCTTCTGCGTGTGGCTCCTGGCCTTCAGCCCTCAGCTTTGTGAACAACTGCGCCGTTACAATGTAGTGCCAGCCCTCTCTGACATCCTCCAAGAATCTGTCAAGGAGAAGGTCACTCGCATCATCCTTGCTGCTTTCAGGGTAAGCAAATATACTTATAAACTTGACAAGCAGAGGTTCATAGTACTTCTGTGTAATCTGCTCTCAGTGATTGCTCAATGCTGTTGCTGCATTATTGTAAAGAAAAAGTTTGATCATTTGAATTTAACATTGAAATTTACAATTTAACGTTGAACTTTGAAATTATATTTGTAGGTTTTATTTTGTTTGTGTCACAGGACTCTAATTTTAACCAAGAACACACATACAATATAGTGCAAAAGGTGATTTTATATCTTGGTTTGAATCACCTTGATGGTTCAGAAATACTAATTAATATTGACATATTAATTAAGTAAAAAATAGTTTTAATCTGACAGCCTGAAATTGCATAAAAAGGCCCAAATGATGTTTCAACCACTGAGCATTTAGCACCACCAGTAAACTAAATTCTGGCCTGATCATCTGGAATCATCTGTATCTGTTTCTTCACTGGTTCATGCCTTGAGTTAGAATGATTCATAAGTATGTCACTGTGTAGCTCAACTAACAAAAACATACATATGAAACTTGTCAGTTACCGCTATTCTTCAAGACTACTTAAAAAATACAAGACAATTTGGCTTTTTGGAAACAAAATATGAAGGAATCAGAGATCACTTTTGCACAGTACTGTAAATGGCAATATATGTCAAACAGTAGACATGTTTTATAGTTATTATGAGCATTTCCAGTTCGGGCCATGCTGGATTAGGACGCAAGTGAGAAGAGCTCCGACCTAACTTGGCTACAGCATTCCTTTAAAATGTTCCCAGTAGCATAGAATTAATGTTAAACCTATAGGAAAGTGGTGTGTAACTAATCAAGAGTGTAATGAGCGGTAGAAGTAAAAAATACATCATCAGCTCCACCAACAACACGAAACACTATTGCTAGCAGGCTGTGGTGGGCAAGACAGCACGAGCTGAAATATAGGAACACCACAGTGAGAATTTACCCGGATTATAAGGCAAACCTGTCTAGGAAACGAGTGGAATTTAACGACATCAAACGTGCACTATACACCAGGGGAATAAAAAGCCAGCTCCTCTATCCTTCTGACCGAAAGTTAAGGTTTTTCACCGAAATGACAAAAAAAGGACTTAGGCATCAATATTGAGTGACTCTGTATTATGTTACTCTTAATTTGAGAGTTTAGTCAACGAGTTTATTCATTTTACTTATATCCTTTCGTTAGAGGAACTTGTTCCTGTATACTGATCACTGGTGCTGTTCTTATCACTTCTGGGACGAGAACGCTGTACGCGTCTGTGCTGCCGCTTCCAGCCTAGGCTCACACTTAGGTCATGATGTCCCCTCAAAATAACAACACACAGCCACTAATGTCTGAACTTCTGACAACAAATATGAGTACACCCCTAAATGAAAATGTTCAATCTGCGCCCAGTGGCAATATTGTGTGTGGCCACCATTATATTCCAGCAATGCCTTAACTCTCTTGGGAATGGAGTTCACAGGTTGCCATGGGAATCCTCTTCCTCTCCTCCTTGATCACGTCACGAAGCCGGTGGATGTTACACCTTGCGCTTCTCCACCTTCCGTTTGAGGATGCCCCACAGATGCTCAATAGGGTTTAGGTGTGGAGACATGCTTGGCCACCTTTACCTTCAATTTCTTCAGCAAGGCAGTGGTTGTCTTGGAAGTGTGTTTGGGGTCATTATCATATTAGAATACTGCTCTATGGCCCAGTTACCGAATGCAGGAGATCATGCTCTTCTTCAGTATGGCACAGTACATGTTGGCATTCATACAGTTCCCTCAATGAACTGTAGTTCCCCAGTGCCGGCAGCACTCATGCAGCCCCAAACCCTGAAACTCCCACCACCATTCTTGACTGTAGGCAAGACACATCTGTCTTTGTACTCATAACCTGGTCGCCACCACACACGCTTGACACCATCTGAACCAAATAAGTTTATCTTGGTCTCATCAGACCTGAGGATGTGGTTCCAGTATTCCATGTCCTTAGTCTGCTTGTCTTCAGCAAACTGTTTGCGGGCTTTCTTGTGCATCTTTAGAAGTGGCTTTCTTCTGGGGCGTCATCCATAGAGACCAATTTGATGAAGTGTGCGGCATATGGTTTAAGCACTGACAGGCTGCCTCCCCATCCCTTCAACCTTTGCAGAAATGCTGGCAGCACTCACACATCTATTTTCAAAAGCCAACCTCTGGACATGACGCTGAGCACGTGCACTCAACTTCTTTGGTCCACCATGGCGGGGCCTGTTCTGAGTGTAACCTGTCTTTTTAAACCGCTGTATGGTCTTAGCCACCATGTTGCTGCTCAATTTCAGGGTGTTAGCAATCTTCTTATAGCCTAGGCCATCTTTGTGTGGAGCAATAATTCATTCTTTCAGATCCTCAGAGAATTATTTGCCATGAGGTGCCATGTTAAATGTCTAGTGACCAGTATGAGAGTGTGAGAGCGATAACACCAAATTTAACACGCCTACTCCCTAAGGGACACCGGAGACCTTGTAACACTAACGAGTGACATGACAACAGGAAGGGAAAAGGGCTAAGTGGGCGCAATTTGGGCATTTTCATTTACGCGTGTACTCACTTTTGTTGCCAGCAGTTTAGACATTAATGGCTGTGTGTTGAGTTATTTTGACGGGACATCAACTTTACACCATTATACAACTTTACACCATTATACAAGCTATACACTGATTACTTTACATTGTATCAGAGTCTCATATCTTTAGCGAGGGGCCTTGAAAATATATAATCATATATTTACAATAAAATGAGGGGTGTACTCACTTTTGTGAGATGCTGTAAGTCATGGCTGCTACTACTGATGACACTGGAGCTAGAATAAGAGTGTCAGACTGATCAGCTGGAATGTAAAAGTTATGAATGGGCCAGTAAAAAGAGCACGGATATTCTCCCACTTGAAAAAACTAAACACAGAAATGGCATTTTTGCAAGAAACACATTTAACCATGGCAGACCAAGTTAGACTCAGGAAAAACTGGGTTGGATAGACTTTACATTCCCGTTTTAATAATAAATAAAAGGAGGGGTAGCAATAATAATTCATAAGAAGGTAGTATTCACTCCTTCAAAAACCATCTCTGACCCACAAGGGCGATTTATAGTAGTATCAGGTTTCTTTACAATGCCCCAGTAGTGCTTGCAAGCATATATGCCCCAAACTGGGATGATGTGAGCTTCAGTAAGAAACTTTTACTTCAATACCAGATTGAAATTCGCATAGGCTGATTCTTGCTGGAGACCTAAATACAGTCATTGATCCAGCTGTAGACCGCTGAAATCCGAAAACCTTATCACGTTCAAAGATGTCCCAGGCTCTGTGTGAATTCATGGATCAGATTGGCTGTGTTGATCCTTGGAGGCTCTTATACCCACTTAAAAAGTAATTATCTTATTTTTCACATGTCCGTCACACCTACAGTAGAATAGACTATTTCGTTATTGACAAAACAATTCTTCCTACTGTAAGAGTTCTCTGCCATTGTGGAATCAGATCATGCCCCAGTGATTCTGGACCTAGCATTCTTCCAAAACCTATCACAAACCAGAACTTGGATGTTTAACACTGCATTATTAGCTGACAAGCAGTTTTGTGAATTGATATCTAAGGAAATTGAGGATTTTTTGCTATTTATCAGAACAGTCAGTTTCACTATCTACCTTATGGGAGACCTTGAAAGTTGTCATAAGGGGAAAGATTATTTAATATTCCTCAGCATGCAATAACGCAAGAAAGCAGCAAGAGCAAGGGCTAATGCAATCCATAAGAAATATAGACCACAAATATTCTATTATGCCTGCTCCTGAATTAGCTTACCAGTTGAAATGCAAATCCACTTCTCGTATGATCCCGCAGATTCGCAATGCCTCACGGGTATTAACGACAGACGCAGTGGAACTAAATAATACTTTTAGGGTGTATTACTCAGGCTTATACACTTCTGCATTTCCACTTGACTCCTTACTCATGGTGAACTTTTTAAATAGTATACATTTCCCCAAGCTAGACAAAGATTTTCAGGGTAATCTAGATAACCCCTTGAAAGTTCAAGTGATCCTTGATTCCATTAAGAAAATGCAAAGTGGTAAGACTCCAGGCCCAGGTGGCAACCCAATAGAATTTTACAAAAAGTTTAGTACTCAGCTCGCTCCCATTCTCCTTGAGATGTTTAATCATTCCCTTAACCAGTCTTTGTTACCACTGAGTCTGACTGAGGCATCCATTTTGCTTATCTTGAAACCAGGTAAGGACCCACTTAATAGTGTGTTGTATTGCCCAATTTCACTTTTAAACGTAGATACGTAGAAACGAAGCTTTTAGCCAAGCTCCTTGCCTCTCGAATATCTGTAAACTGCTGAATATTGTGCACTCCTCTGCGTCCAGGGTACCTCAGAGATGGTTGTCTCCATGGACGCGGAGAAAGCATTTGACAGAATTGAACGGAACTATCTATTCACCACACTCGAAAAATTTGGTTTTGGTCATCACTATACTATACTATAAAAAAAAAAGATTGGAAATCTACTGAACCACTAAAAGTATCTCTCTGGCTTAGTGACTTGATGCTCTTTTTGAAATTGGAAAAAAATAAAATACTTCACTAGAGGATCTCTTAAGACATTTCATAAAATATGGAACCCATTGAGACTTTACTTTGAAAGGCTCCATTCACTGCCATTAGACGATGAATAATAATATACTTCTATAGCAGATAAGCAGATCGTGTATTGTCCGCCCTCCAATACCCTCTCTTTCCCACTCTCTCTCTTGCTTTTTAATGATTTTTGTTTCTTTTATTTACTATAATTTAATTTATTTTTATTTTATTTTATCATTGTTATTATTTTTATTCCATTTTGTGGCAGTACGCAGGTGGGTGTGTTAGAATTTCATAACAGATGTAAAAACAAGACAGTATATCTTTCTTGTTCTTTATGTGTGTTAACTTGCATAAAAACAGAGAAAAAAAGAAATTGATAATCTTGGGTGCTAGGTTGGATATCATGACAGTAAAAAAAGCTTCATACATATATATGATGATTGCTTCAACCACTTTTTAGGTTTCTTGGGACTTAAGCATTTATTTAACATTCAGGTGGCTGATGTGGAATATACTTGATAAATTAATGTAAAAACAAAAATTAGAAGTCCTAAAAATAAATTTGAACAACTGACTAAACTAACATTAATTCAGGATGCCTTCTCATTAGATGTTTTTTTACAGCCCTTTCGTTGTATCACTTTCATCTCAGAGGGTTACCAATAACACACAATTCAATTTCGTCTACAAAGATTTTATTTTCCCAGAGCCTTCATCATGAAATTACACCATACATCATTATCACAGTGCGCATTACTAATCATGTTCTTATGAAGTGTTTCCTCCTATTCTGCTGTCAGCTCCTGCTTTTCACTATTAATGGCTTTGTCAGACCAGCAGCACACTCTTGTATTTTGCTCACCCTCTATTATACATGTTTATCACCTACATTACCATGCAGGCTTTGTGGTAATCTGATTTTGCTCCCAAGGCATTTATTTTACTATTATCAAGCACCATCTTGGGAGAGGCACATTTACACTAAAAATATTACTGGTAGAGGCACAAAAATACTTGTTATTGTCACTCTCTGATTCATTCCAGCTAACCTTTTCTTGGCGCCCACAACACTTAATGTTTAATTTGGCCCTGAAACCTGGGCACTGTTGTGTGTGTTTTGTAATGAATTCATTGTCCATGTCTTCGCCTCTGTTGAGAGGGCTACTTTTCATTCATTTTACCTGCTGCTGATCTTATTAACTTGCCCTGCACAGTTTCTCTCTTTGTGCTGGCTCGTAATTACAAGGCTTTCACTTTGTACTATGAGCTAAAATTATATGATCGTCTGCTTCAGTTTTACAAATAGCACAGAAGATTTCAGAAGTATCTCACAGAAATATGTCTTTTCTTCCTGTTCTCTCAAATGGATTACAAAAAAACTAAAAAAGGTTAAAGCACTGCTCAAGAGGCTTTTGCAGAAAAACACACTCATTACTTTTTTAAACAATGACAAACAATGTGCGCTTCATTTGTAGAAGTGTGACATTATGCAAAAATACCTCAGGGAGCAGAGAGCACAAGAGGACTGAGTGTGCATTTCAAGAGCTGCCAGTATTGGGGTTTTAAATTACACTGAGGATGTAAACAAGTATGTATTTTTATTGAATGTGTTTCTAGTGCTTTTATCTACTGTTAGATTTACGCACACAACCTTTCTTTTTACTTTTACTACATACACAAAATGTATTAGTGTATTAGACTCAAGGGTTTTACTATTGAAACAGTGGTTTCAAATTGTTTCGTCATGTTGTGAATGGGAGGAAAAATGGGGTAAGAGTTGTTTTGAAGAAAGAGTATGTTAGGAGGATTCTGGAGGTGAAAAGCATGTGAAAGTGATGAGTGTAAAATAGGGGTGTGCAGTATAAACAATATGTGGTAAAACCTTTTTGAATTTGGGCAACAGTAGAGATTTTGGCTGTACCGCATGTTGTCGATGTTATCAAGCTGAGGCTGTTTTAGTTGAAAGCATGACAGGGACTGCAAGCATGGAGCTTAGATGCCCGTAAAGAAGACTGGTGCAGTGTTTTTGGCTGTGGACCAGTAAGGGCTCGTCCACATGGATATCTGAATCAGGCTTTTTACAGGCATTCGTGAGCACAGACTGAACGCTGACTGTTTTACTGCTCATTGGAGAAAATCACCAAGATAAAGACCCAATAGCGAAGAGAGTACAAGTAACTTGTTTTGTCATTTCAAAACGAAGCACGTTTTGGAATATGAAGAATGCCAACAAATGTGCTCTCCACAAATGCCCAGTCAATCAAGTGGAAAGAAAAAACCTGGCCTTACACCAGTAGAAACAGGGGAAGCTTATTTTAGGCATACATCAACATTATTTGTACATAAATTCTGGCCTCTGTTCCTTTTTCAGAAAATGGTTTCTGACACTGTCTTACTTCATCCACCTGGGAGCAGTCTTAAAGGGAGCCTTTACACTTCCAGTCGGACAGGTCACTGGCTGTCAATATGTTTTTATTTAAATAATTATATGTACAAATGTAAATGGTTTATATCACCAGCAAAAACACGCTACTTCTCTTACAAATCCGCTTGGACTGAGCTTGAATCTTAAACAAAAACATGCTGTCAATCAAAAAGGGTTTCCACCCTGTAGACAGCTCCTCCAATCATCACGCAGCAGCCCAGTGTCCTGGCCCACCCACTGTTGTGAAAATCAAAAGAAGATACAAAGCCGCCCTGATGATTACTGGAAAATCTTGAACACGGTTTTTGCTGTTTGGCCTTTTCTGGATTCTTTGATTGTGAAACAGATGTGCATTTATGTTTGCGTTCATTGCTGCACTTTAAAATAATTCTATTTTAGAACTATTTTTTGTTTTGTTGAACCATAAAACAAGTGCCATTTTTTAATTCATTTATTTAGTTTCCTTATTTAGTTTCATCTACTTGATAATTAAAAGATTTTGTGACTATCCTTTTTATCCATTTTATGTTTTATAATATTAACAAATGTCAGACCATTGAATATTAGTAACAAAGGTATACACCCAAGTTTGTAATAAAACAAGTTCCTTTAAAATATAAATTCAATAGATATTGGTATCGGATTGGTACACGGTATTGGCAAATACCTATACCCCAGGTATCGAAATCGGTATTGGACAGGACAATCTGGAATCGGAACAACCCTTGTGCTGAATGAAGTAGTGGAGATTGTACCCAAGGGAGAGAAAGTTAGATTTGGGGCTGATTTGAATATATATCTTGGTGAAGGGTACAGGGGTGAAAAGGAAGTTTATGGAATCTTTTGGAGGAAAAGTCAGAGGGCTAAGATTGTGTTGAGTTGGACATGTGCTGAGGAGAGACTTTGAATATGTTGGGAGAAGGATGATGAGGATGGAGCTACCAGGGAAGAGGAAAAGAACAAGGCCCAGTAGGAGGTTTGTGGATGTGGTGAGGGAGGGCATGCAGGAAGTTATAGTGAGAGAAGAAATTTCAGAGAATAGAAGGAAATGGAGATGGATGATCTACTTTGGCAAACTTTAATAAAACAGGAGCAGTCAAAAGTAGAAGAAAATGAATGATTGAATCAATTGTATTAAATTATAAACAGGCCATTCAATCCCAGTTTATATATGTGTAAGCTTGGCTGCTAAAACTAAGGTGTTACCACCATGGACACATTTATGAATGACAATTGAGTCTATTCAGACCATTCACACTGAAACACTCGAGTTTTGTGTCGCAGATTAATTTGAAAGCAGTAGAGCCACAAAAAAAAAGAACTGATATCCTAATTAAAAGGGATGGCTCCCACTCCATCCGCTAATAGGTATACCTCCTTTGAACCCCTCCACCCTTCCTATACACTTGAAAGTCCCTGCTGCCCTTCACACACATCAGCAGCAAATCCTAGCAATGGACATTTGGGCTTTCAATAACTCTTAATTAGTAATTTGTGTCAGAGGCTTAATTATATAATTGCACAACAATAACCTGTGCACATCTGTTTCTTTATATTTGCCTTTCATATATATAGTATGAACAAAGTGAATGTAAGCAACCCAGTTTTCAGATTGGGACAAAAATAAAAAATAATTGCTAGGATTGTAAATACAGCTTACAGACAGTTCAAATGTTAATCTAGCTCACAGTCAGGGGACTACTTTTTTAACACCATAAAGCCCACAATCATGAAAAAATACTTTTCCCTTTAGCTTTTCACATGAATTAATTTAATTCATTGTTCATAACACTATCCAAAAGCTTCATGTTTGTTTTATATTGGGACTTCTTTCCATTAGCTGATCATAGTCACCATTGTTTCTTCGATATCTTTTTGAAAAAGTTGTCTGGTTTCACTCTCTTTCATTCAGAAGCTTTTGGCATTTTTTTACGTTTAGAAGCCTAACTTCTAGAACACTCTGATTCTGTTTTAGTCCATATGAAAAATATAAATAACTAGTATTTTGTTCCCTGCTGAGTAGTGATTCATTTGTTCTATTTTTTCCACTGTGGTCTCTTCAGATGTTGTTTTTTTCCCCCTACAAATATGCGGATATCTGTATGTCCTTTTTGAGCCTAGTGTGTTCAGTTCCAGCCTAACATGATGTTTAAATATTTCTTTTAAAATCCCAAAATTTGCTGTGTATTATCTTGTACAGAACTTGCTGGAGAAGTCTGCAGAGAGGGAGACTCGTCAAGAGTATGCTTTGGCCATGATTCAATGCAAGGTCCTTAAACAGCTGGAGAATTTGGACCAGCAGAAATATGATGATGAAGACATTACCGACGACATTAAATTCCTCCTTGAGAGACTGGGAGAAAGTGTCCAGGATCTTAGGTGCCATTCCTTTCGAAATATACATTAAAATATGCAGATTATCCCTTGTAGATAAAGGTATTCACATTCAGGAACATTTTGAATACTTATTTAACCTTGAAAAAGTGACATGGTTGCATAAAGGCCTATGTACTGGAGTTTAATCCCAGTAAATGCTCTTCTGATTAAAGAAGATCTTCAAAATGAATCAGTGCAGACAGCACCACATGTCATTGAAGGAATGACAATTCAGTTTGTGAATTTGATTAAATTACAACAGCCACTGTTCCATTTCCCAATGTTCATGCTTTTCTTTTATCTTGCCACCATTATGCAGCTCTTTTGATGAGTACAGCTCAGAGCTGAAGTCTGGTCGGCTTGAGTGGAGTCCAGTCCACAAGTCAGAGAAGTTCTGGAGGGAGAACGCTGTACGACTGAATGAGAAAAACTACGAACTGCTCAAGTGAGTGGCAGATAAATGAGTACTTTTGTTATTGACATTGTTATATTGACAATTAGCATCCATTGACATTAATATTGCTGATGTTAATCAGTTTGCTTATGAGTGCTAAAAGTACATTTGGTGTGTGTGTGTGTGTGTGTGTGTGGTTTTATTAATGTGGGCTTTTATTAATGTGGGCTTTTATAATGAAAGGGAGAGGAAGTTGAGTATGTAAGGTTTTAATGGAAAAAAAAAATTGAAACAAGGTACTGGTTAATGGACGGACTATCAGACAGCTATGAATCCATTGTGTTTTGAAAAGTCTATCTTTTTCCTCAGGGTTAAATGTTACCCTTGATTAGCTGAATATCTGAATTGACATGCTCTTGCTGTCTTACTGCTTTGACCATGGGCCATTTTAAAACACATAATTTCCCTTGCCAATTCCCTTAGTGTTCCATTCAGCTCATGTTGCTCACTGTATTTTCCATGCATTATATCAGCTGTAAAGCCATAACATCCCTACACTTCTGCCTTTCTTCTGAAAATTCACTTTCGTGTTTGCTCTGTGTAAATGTTTGTGAGGTGCTTTATGAAATTTAAGCGTTGCCCCGAGGGCCCCAGTTTGGTCTTGCTTGCAGAGATGTTTGTATTTCTTTGACAGGATTCTGACCAGGTTGCTGGAGGTGTCGGATGATCCTCAGGTTATTGCTGTGGCTGCTCATGATGTGGGAGAGTATGTGAGACATTACCCTCGTGGCAAAAGGTAAGCCTCTAAATCTCCCCTCCTGCACTTCAGTTTTGCCCTATAAATCTTTCCTAACTTGCTTTCTCCTTCTCATTTTTCCATCTCTGTGAAAGTGCACCTGCCCTGTATGATTGTAGGGCTTTTGTTTGGAATAGGGGAGAGTTGGGCAGTATGGCAGTCATGTAAATGACATTTAAAGACATTTACCTGAATATTTGGATACCATGATAATTACCTTTTCTCCGAGTTGACAAGCTGGAGAGGTCACAATGCAGCTGTGTCATTGTACCGCATTTGAAAATAAGTAGAGCAGGACAGTTGTGTGTAAATATCACAGATAATTTATTCACTATTTTGGTGTCAGTAGCACCTTTCTGAAGCATACATGCCACATTTAAACATTGATGTATATTATTTACCTCTTTTTATGAACCTACTTTAAATATCAACACAGTGTTCTCAAGTTAAATTAGCAGAAAACACAGACATATCTTTATCCTTCCCTTTCAGTCCTCCAAACTGGCAAATGTTCTATCAGTCTGATCTTGCAACTCTCTATTTTGCTGCTGGTGACCACCCAGAACACACATTCTTGGCAGGCTCTTTATAAAGCCATAAGCCTTGCAGGAAGCCTAGTGCTCTTCATAGGGTCTAATTGGTGTGAATCACCTTTGCTATGAAACCTATAATTGGAACACTCCAGAGCAATGTAGATTGTACCACTGAGATGAGGGTTGTCCAGATTAATTGCTTGAGTCTGCTTATGCCTAGTGCAGATTGCATCAGATTATTATTTTTTGCTTCAATACATATGTATGCACCAGGAACAGAACTGGCCAATAGTCTCTCCTAATATATACTTTGATTAGCTTTTTTGTCACATATGTGTCACAGTTTAAATGAAATGAAAAAAATGTTTTCCTGTTTTTTATATTGGTTACTTCATATTTGGTCTCAATTACTCTGATTGCTTTTAGCCTTTATTTTTAGCCTTTATAAACAAAGGTTCTGTTAGTCTAAGTCATGAAGCATACTTCAAGGAAAAGATGCAAACACAAACACAAACACTTTGAACCACACAAACACTGTTTCATGTGCTAAATCATAATGCAATGCCAGCTACATTTGAGTGTTGCATGAAGTGCCTCTGTAGTGTCTAGCTTTCATCCAAACCTCACCAAGATGCCTTTTGCCTAAATGTCAGAGCAGCAGTTTGATTAGCCTGTTGCAAAAGTGGTTCACAATGATTATAAATGAAAAATCATTGACTTTTTTCCCTATTGAAGAGGCACACGTTCTTTCTTTAGCTTTGCTCCATTCCCTTTTACCCTAATTGTCAACAGGTACACGGATGCTTTTGTCAGACTCAGGCTTAATTTTAAAGAGAGCAGTTCTAAATCAGCTCATCAGTAGATGCACATCTAGGCTAGTAGCGTTTCTTATAGACAAAAGCAATTAATTTTAGAGTGTCTTTCATGCACCATAAATTAGGAAACAAAATTCCATCCACCAATTTATATCCAGATAGAGCTTATCCACATATTTTCAAGGTGGTGATCAAGGTGACAACAATCTTTTGAATAGAACAGGAAAAACAAAGAGAAGCCCATGCAATTGGTGCTTGTGTTTAAGCTTGTTTGCATCTGATTTATGTGCCATTAATGACGAATTATACACATGATTTACAAGTGTTAATATATGTAAAACATATACATTACAATTCAAATAAATTAAAAAAGTAATGTTTCAAATCCTCTATTTTTGTAGCAAATGACCATTGGGCCTAATGGAAAGTTTAGGACATTAAGCACATCTGACCAGAGCCGAGGTTGAGATTGGCTTCTTTGCAGCCTGAACTTTTCTTTGTGTTATTGCTTTGCTGGTGAAAGCAGCTTTTGCCCTCAATTACTGCCAGAGCTCAGTTCAACAGCTAAGGGCCCAGACAATTCTGTCATCTTCCACACCACATTATACCAAAACTACTTCATCATCTCTCTCCCACTCCTTAATTTGCCTCTTCTTCTTGCTTTTTCAGATCTTTTTATTTCTCTGGTCTTTACTTATTTCTTTTTATTCTTGCTTCCTGCACACTTTTTTCCTTCATTATTTCATTATTATATCCTTCATTATTTCACTTACACCCCCCTCTCTCTCTCTCCCTACTCTCTCTCTCTCTCTCTCTCTCTCTCTGTAACTCTCTCTCTCTCTCTCTCTGTAACTCTCTCTCTCTGTAACTCTCTCTCTCTCTGTAACTCTCTCTCTCTCTGTAACTCTCTCTCTCTTTTAC
>JBBKCR010000101.1:12624795-12652054 GCA_037577295.1 Ladigesia roloffi | reverse complement strand
GAGCGGATGTTCAGTAGACCGAAGTTGACGCTGGAGATGCCGTGTCTGATAGTGGGCTTGGCCGACCTAGCAAGGTGGGCTAGCGCGTTGTGGCTGATAGCCCGGTGAGAATTGCGGGGAGGACGTCGGGATCTGGACCAGATGGACTTTATGGAGTTAGTGTCATTGATGTTGAAGTTTCGCCGGGATCCTCGGTGGATGTATCTGCGACGGGGCTTGAGAGCGATGTCTGGATGGAGGTAAAGAGACACAGGTGGAGGGACAGACAGGTAGAAGCGGAGCCCCAAAAGTTCGGTTGCGGAGTACTGCAGCAGAGCTTTCGCCGGGTGGTGAACAATAGATAACAAAATCCAGGTGAGCACGGACCACACAAACACCCTTTGGTTCCACATTTTAAACAGCGGAGTAAATCAGTTAAGAAACTTAAACTAGTAAGCCGGTGAGCAGCGGCAGCCAAGCGCGCCAGCGTTCACTCACCGGAAGCTCTGCAAACAGACATAATTCAACATAGATGAAAATATTTATGATATAAAATCAATAGGAGTCCGGGCTGGGATCGGATCGCCGACGATTGGATCTGGAGTCCGGGCTGGGACCGGACCGGCGGCGACAGTATCTGGAGTCCGGTCTGGGACCGGACCACTGACAACTGGTTCTGGAGTCTGGGCTGGGACCGGACCAGCGGCGACAGTATCTGGAGTCCGGACTTGAACCGGATCAGCTACGACTAGCTCTGGAGTCTGTGCTGGGACTGGATCGGCAATGACTGGCTCTGGAGTCCGGGCTGGGACTGGGCAGGCGTCTGCTGGCTCTGGGGTCAGGCCAGCGGGGCAGAGCTGGACTTTCTGCTGGAGATAGAGGCTGGCCTGGGGTCAATGCTGGTTCAGCGACTGGACTGAGGACGACTGGGAGGAGGGTTGAAGCCGGTTTGAGAACAAACTCGAGGGGTCTCCCTTTCCCACAACGAGGTGCAGGAGTGGGTCTTGGGGCTGAGGGGTCAGACATGGGTGCCGAACCGGGTCCATGCCAGTGTCGAGGTGCTGGAATGGGTCGGGGAAGTGAGGAGGCTAGCTTTAGTTGGGATTCTAGGGGCTGGGCGACTGCGGTCGTGAAAGCTGGTGACAAAGCCCCACTGATCTCTGGTGTTGGGATAGGACCCGTCTGGAGCTGGGAGAGGAAGAGAGGGCCAGACTGGGGCTGAGAGATGGAGTTAAGATCAGGATGGAGCTGAGGGAGAGGGCCGGCTTGGGTGTGTAACTGAGAGAGGGGACCCATCAGAGCCTGGAATTGGGGGAGAAGACCCGTCCAGTCCTGGGGCTAGGAGAGAGGGACCGTCAGGGCCTGGAGTAGGGGGAGAAGACCCGTCCAGTCCTGGGGCTGGATAAGAGGGTCCATCGGGGCATGGAGGAGGGGGAGAAGACCCGTCCAGTCCTGGAGCTGAGAGAGAAGGCTCGTCAGGGACTGAGTGACTGAGAGATTACCCATGTGGTCTTCAAGCTGGTGCCAACGGGAAGTAGTGTCCAAGATTATGGGGGGATCCTCGGGACGCCCGCTCCAGCCGACAATTAGGGTCTTGTCCTTTGAATCCTCCTGCCAGTCAAGCAGGGATAGGGGAACCGCTGCTGAGGTGTCTCAACTGCTCTTACTCTCTCACTATTCGC
Source organism: Ladigesia roloffi (assembly GCA_037577295.1). NCBI lineage: Eukaryota > Metazoa > Chordata > Actinopteri > Characiformes > Alestidae > Ladigesia > Ladigesia roloffi. The sequence goes on along the minus strand of JBBKCR010000101.1, from coordinate 12,650,393 downwards.
CGACCTCCCTCGGGTCAGAGACGATGAAGCGCAGAGCGCGGGGATCCAGGAGGGCTGGCGGGGTCTCCAGGTGCTCGCCCCAGCCGTACCCAAGCTCGTCTCCCTCCAAGCTTGCGTACTCACTGAGCCACTCAACCAAAGTGGGTTGCTCGCCGCCCGGCTGTTTGCATCGCCGGACCCTAGGAGCCGTGGGTCCCTGCCGATTCTGCAGAGAGTCCATAAACTGGAATCCCTTGTGTGGATGGAGACATTCTCTCAGCGGCTGCTTGCCCTGAAGAGCATACCGAGACCTGTGGGCTGGCATCTGGTAAGACTTTATTAATGAGGAAACATAAAGACTGGCTCGAAGGCCGATGAAACATAAAACTAGAACACTTTACAGAACAGTATGTCCCCGTAGTGAAAACTGTGGTTGGCTAAACTTAAACTTTGCTAGGGGATGACCAAGAACCAATAAACACAAAAGGGAAGAACAAGGTGCAGGTGATGACTATACAGTGATTAGGGGGGAATGTTTTTAGTTCGGTTGGCTGGGTTTTTGCCTCTGGTCCTGTGGTGTCCCCCGGCGGTCACAGACCAGAACTGTGACACTAAGGAAGGAACGATTGAGTCTGATGGTGGTAGGTGGGAAAGACTTTCTGTGGCGTTCAGAGGAACACTTTATGCTGATGAGTCTGTGGCTAAAAGTTATTCTCAGTAACTCTTAGTTTTTTGAGTCTCTTGGTGTGTGCCACATTCATGCTGCCACCCCGGCACACCACAGTAAAGAACATGGGGCAGGCCACTAGGGACTCATAGAACACACATGGTGTGGAAGACTCCAAAAGATTAGAGGAAGGACACCCTACTTCGTCCAACTTGTATGTGGCCAGAGAGTTCTTTGACCAGCCTAGCTTATTGCCCATGTGCATACCAAGGTATTTGTTGTCCTGAACAATCTCTACATCCAGGGAGTAATAGGAGATCATGATGTTCTCAGATCCATCGCCAGTTCTTTGGTGCTTTTGATGCTGATCTGCTGCTGATTCAGTTCCGACCAATCAACAAAACTGTCCAAAGCCATCCAATATTCTGAGTCATCCCTGTGTCTGATGCATCTGACTATTGCTGAGTCATCTAAGAATTTCTGCTGCTGGCAGTCCTCTATGTCAGACTGGATGTTTACAGGGTGAAGAGACCCTATCAGTCAGATTGCTCATTACTAAGGGGGCATTAGCCTGGATAGTAGAAATCTTGCTTCCTAGGTGGGTTGGCTGAATGGTGTGGGAGTACTGGAAAAGTCAAAGAACATCATCTTCAGGTTTCCACTTGTCTTGTCAAGGTGGTTGTAGGCCTGTTGAATCATGTAGACGATGGCAACATCCATTATAATTTTGGCCCGATAGGGGACTTGAAGAGGACATTGTTCTGACCTAACCAGGGGAGGAGGGTGTCCAGGACCAGTCTTTTAAAGACCTCCATGCTGTTTGCGGTGAGTACAACTGGCCTGTAGTACAATGGGGTACTGGAGAGTGCCCTCCTCAGTACAGGATCCAGACAGTGTTTTTTCCCAGCACACATACGTTTTGATTCTGAGGCTCAAGTTGAAAACCCCTAGCTCTAAACCTCGGAGTTAGGAAGTGCACAACTTGAGAATCTGTGGGATTGTGTCATCTGAGCCTGGTGCCTTGGCTAGATCAAATCTGTGTTGTCCTCTCCTCACTTGGTCTTCATTGACTGTTCATGGGTGTAGGAGTCATCATTGGCAGCAGGAGAGTAGATGGAGGCTCTAGCTGGTGAAATGGTGAGAGACAGAGAGAGGTAAAATTAGGGATGGCAACCAATAAGAAATTAATTGTTCGTGCCATTATATTCTCATCAATCTGATTCTCTCATTTTCGATTCCTTAACAATGTTACGGAATGAACATGTTGCCTTAAGAAACTTTGCACTCTGGGTAATTAAGACTCCAGGGAGGCGGGGAGATGTAGTCTTTCAGGGAGTGTTTACATGGTCACTCTGTTTGTGACTGATTCTTGCCTCTCTATTGTTCTTTTTGGAAACATTAAATGAATGCTAACTTTCTGAGGGAGGAAAGAACAGACTCTGCTCACCGTATTATTATGTCTTATTATTGGACCTGTTCTGTGGCTGAGAATAACATTCCAAAGATGCCTGGCTAAAGCCGAGGCTGAGAAGGCAACAAAGCATATATATTTTTAAATTATCATATTTTGTGGACAGATATTAGGACCTGGTACATAGATACATATTTACATTTAAAAGGTAGTAATAGGCCATTTTGTAATCTTTAAAAGCAGCTATTTTATTGCACACAATGCAGGAAAATGTCTGAAAGAATACTAAGATGAGTTTTGATTCTTAGAAGGAGAGCCGCATTCTGGCATGGTACCTAAGTAGGAAGCAGGTGAGATGGGTCCCATGAGAATCATGCCAGAGCTGGAGGAAACATGATGATTAGGACTATCTTTGAGGCTGTTAAAAAACAGAGTAAACTCATTAGTGCTCTCAACTTCTGAATTGGTCCCATGCATGCTGAACTTTAAACCTATGTCAAATAGTGTCAAAATGTTCATGAACATTTTAGCTACACTGGCTCAGAGACCTTTAAATAAAGAAAACTGCAGGCTACAGGGAGAAAGGAGGCAGCTGGGATAATAGATCATACTGTGGTATTTTATGTTTTGACATGCAAAAGCCATGTTTTATTCCAGACTTTAATACGGGTTGTTATTCAAGAAGGAATATTGTGGGTCTCTTATGTGAACATATGAATCAAGTAACTGATTAGTAACTGATTAGATTACTATTATATTAATTAAAGTGAAATGTTTCTTGTTTACCTTTCACTGTACTTGTTCACAATAATTCCACAGACTGGGCTTTCTTCTTTTGAAATAGAACTACTCTTTCAAAAGGTAAGTGTATGCATAACTGTACATAGTTTAAAAAAAGCCTGTCACATTGGCAAAAAAACTGTCACAATTCAGTGGTGTTGAAAGCACTCATACAGCTGGTCTCTGGAGAGCACTGACTGGCCTTTAGTGGTAAATAGATTTAATGACTAAATAAGTAGTTGGTTGTTTTGCATTTTCTACAGTATGAAATAGATGTAGCGGTTATGGTTATACTGTAGCGGTTATGGTTAAACTTGGGATGAGGGTGATACTGAGTGTTTATTGCATGCGACTGTGCAAAACTGTAAATCTACTTTGACATCATATCTCTAAGATATATGGGGTTTTCCACTGACTGGTACCAGCTTGTTTTGCTTCAACTCCACTCGCTTTTTTTCCTGGTACCTGATACCATTCTTGGTACCTCCTTGGCCGAGGCTCCAAGTGTACTGAACCAATACTAAATTATGATGTGTACATATTGGAGCTTACTGATTGGTGTTCGCTATTCATTGTTAAGTCAGTGTTGTTGACTGAAGCCAGACAAGCCACCTGGTATTTTTAAAGTACCTCAGGATAGTACTATCTTTGCCTCAGCTTTGTGAGTGTTAGCCAGAGATAGGGATTCAAGTCTGAGACTTGGACTTGAGTCACACTTAAAGGGATAGTTCACCCAAAAATGAAAATTTGATGTTTATTTGCTTACCTTTAGGGCATCCAAGATTTTAACCATGGCAGTCTGGTAGTCATTTAATGGAAGTAGATGGGCACCAAACCTTTCAAAGTAAAAAAAGCATGCACAGACAAATCCAAATTACACCCTGTGGCTCATGACGATACATTGATGTCTTAAGACATGAAACGATCAGATTTTGCGAGAAACTGAGCGCCTCATGCTGAGCACAAGCCCAAGACAGTTTGGACATGGTTGTCTATCAGAGGTAAAGAATTATATAAATACTGTTCAGTTTCTCACAAAAACTGATCGAAGATTGTGATTGGTCGAAGCGGAGCTGGATGTTTGTTTACCACAGCAGTGCTCTGCTCATACTAGAATATCATGGTTGGTCGCTATGGCAACCAGTTACATGAAAGTAATTCTTTAAATGTAGTGGAAAACTGTTAGTCCGAAACCAAACTGAACACAGTAGAACCGAACTAAGCCAAACCAAGCTGGTACCCCCATTAGACAAAATCCATCAACATTTAGGCAAACAAACAAACAAACAAACAAACAAACAAACAAATAAATAAATAAAAAAAAAAAAACTAGTTCTCTTCGTCGGTCATAAGAACTCCATTTAGTGCTTTTTTGCATAAACCCTGCTTTAAAACATTTGGCTCAAGGATCATTCTCTCATGACTCGTGAGTGAGCTAAGTATTAGAACAGAGGAAATACAAACATGTGCAGTTAGTGGGGCCTCCTGGTTTGGGACTTAGTCAGTGGGTTTTTCGAAAGTTCAGGTCAAAAAGTCAAGTTTTACAGGAACTGAGGAGGAGCACATTTTTTTTTTGACAGCACTTTCATTTTATATTCATTTATATCAACATCTTTAATATTATGGTTTAGTGGGACTGGCTTCCTTTATATGTTATAATGGTCACGGACTATGCGCAATAAAACAATGTATATTGTTGCTAGACAGTGAATAATTAGGTGAAGAAGAAGTGAATAATGAGGTGAAGAGGAAGTGAACCATGCTTTATTTAAGCTTACAAGCTCAGCTCACACTTCCAGGGGGAAATATTTCAGTTGGTTTCTCAAATATTTCCCAACTTGAGCCTGCAAAGTTCAGAAGACTATTTGTCTGTCGGAACTACATAGCTTTGTGCTAAGGCATAAAGTAGCACCAAAACAGGGTATAAGCAAATAAACATTTTAAAAAAAATGGGGCTATTTTAATCTTGCTCAAGCTGTAGATTCACACAGCCTGTCTGTGACTGTGCCAGATGGGTTGTGATGTTTTATTCTCAGTGGAATTTTTTAAAACTCACAATAAAAAATAAACCCACCTTCTAGTGTGGTCTGTGATGATGAGCTGATATGTGCCATTGATGGCAAACTTTTACTTTTATTTGTACTGAAAGTTCTTCACAATGTCATAGTGGTGATATAGTGAAGATATACATGGACAGTTGAAGCTTATACATGCTTTTATCAGGCACATGACTTATGATTTTTACTCTCTATATATTGCTGTCTCACAAAGTAATGTTTAATGAACTTTTCAAGAAAAAATTTATTGGTGCACATCAACATTTGAATTCAACATTTGAAAGTATCTCTACTTGTATATCTTCATTGTTTTGTTATTATAGTCAAAAAAGAGCTCAGAAATAGAATGTTGCAGTGTGTGAGCTATTGATTTGTGTCACCTATTTCTTTCACCCAATATTATCACCAGTTGTTGCTACACAGCTGCACATTCGCATGAGTGTGGTCATGAAGCCGCCTCATGATAATGGCATGTAACATCTGTTCAAGAAACAAACAAGGCTAATAACAATCAGGCCTTTCTAAACCTTGCAATAAACTGAAATATGACCTTTGTTAATGCCCTGTATTTACTGCAGGAACAAAGTTTTATAGGAGTTCATCTATTCACCATTAAAAAGAAGGAGTGGTACACAGCAGGCAGAGAACAGAGGGGTTTCATAATTTCCTGCTGCCGGACTTCTAAATATTTCCAGATAGGAATCCAAACTTTACTAAATTGCTTTGGCTTATGGCCAGATGTTTGCTCAGCCAGCTCAAATTCTGTGCAAGTTTCCATGACTCACTCGATGCACACCCTAGTTCATCTCTATCTTGTTTCAAAGCTCAAAGAATGGTGTAATATTTTGAAAATTGTGAATTCAATTTTTGACAGGTGTTATGAGCAGCATCTGACATCCACCACAAGAGGTCCCCACAAGACAGCTATTTGCCCAGATGCCATTGAGGGCAAGGTTGAACCTCTCATTGTGCTCAATATGATCCTTTTTTTGAAAGTATGCGGGTCACCTCAGGGTAGGCATGAAGCGTGGTCATTATGTGATGAATGCAATTTCCTTTCATTATCGGTATGCCTTGGAGACAGTGATTTTATAAGAATGTATTCAAATATCAATTTGGGAGAACATGATGATGCAGTGTGACAGTTATAAAATGTAATCAAAATAAGAAGAGTGCAAGCACATAATTTATATACCCATTTCTATATGAATGTATATATTCATTTTACACTTACTTCCAATTTACTGCTCATGTACAATTGTATTAAATATGTTTCTGTAATCACCTTTCTAAGCTTGTACCATTGAAAATATTTGATCTCTGTGAAATGGCAAGGTTTAAACTTGTAGTGTTATTGTTGGGTTCTACATCCAGTGTATGGAAACCAATTAGAGAGAATTCTCAATTAGAGAGAAATATCTGTCTCTGTCTCTTGTGTCTATTCAGTTAATTTTCATTAAAACAACTGGAGAAAATAAGGTGTGATTAAATAGGGCCTAATATCTGTGCTTTGTGGGTAAACATTATTAAGTTACAATTGGTAATATGGACTGATCAGGCAGCCAGACTGTAAGGCGCTATTCAAATTAATTTCAGTAAATGTTACTTGTTCACATTTTGTGATATTCTGACATTCCTATGTCTGGCTGGGTGCTAAAAGAGGCCTGTTTAAAACAACACTGACACAGAAGACCAGATAACAGAGTAACATAATCCAGAGCAATGTCACCCTGAACCTTGTGGTAAAGAGGAAGGAAAAAAACAGAATGCAGAAAACAGTACCTCTACGCAGAAAAAGCTTTGGGGAAAAAGGACTGTATTCCTCAGAGGGACTCTATAATGCAGCGCTACCAAGTAATTATGTAAATATTATTTTCTTATTATACACCCCAAATCTTTTTTGCATCTCCGTGATCCTAATTTTGTATTGTTGGAGGCACTATTGTGCTATTGTATTATGGGCTTTATTCTTGTTCAGCGCAGCAATGCAAAGACTACCTTTCCATTATAATCTCATACATTTTATTAAAGACCACCTGAAATCCACAGTGAATAAACCTTGTGGAAGTTTTATGTAAATCAGTGTTTTGGCTGATTTGTAACACAGAGCTTTATACCATATACTTAAAAGTTTTACTTTATGGTGTGTCAACTCTCCATGGCATCTGAAACAGATTTTTTCCTCCAGAGCCTCTGAAATGCATGATGTGTATTTTAGGAACAGATGGGTTGGTATTGTGCACCTGCCATTTGGCTAAAGCATAAGCCTCACATACGCTTAATGCTATCAACAATCTGTGTGGCTATTTCCAAATTACAATCCCTGGTGCTATTTGTGGTCATTTGTGCCTTCACATTAAAGCTGACCGTTATGTAGTCCACTTCATTTAGCATAGATGAGAGGGACAGGAATATAATGTGAGTTTTACAAGCTGGTGCCATGTTCTGTTGTTCAAATACTAAATTCTAATGTTCATTACAACTGGACCCATCGTAAAGAGCCACAATTTCCGTTTTTCATCTGATGGCTGATCCACAAAACACCAGGACTTACTGGGGGGGGAGTGAGAAAGACTTGGTGGAAGTAATAAAATCAGCACTAAACTAAAGTGTCCTGCAGTGCACAGCAAGCCTCTGCGTTCTGACTCTGTTCAGGCTAAGTTCACCTGCTGGGCCCGACGCACAACAGTGTGACAGAGATGGAGCCAGAGCACATTTACAGCACCAGCAGGAAAGTCTCACACACCCAGCCAACTTTAAAACACACTATTAGAATAACCTCCCAGAATAGGCAGGGGTTATTATAAAGAATGAAATACAGAAACAAAAGAGGGTACCTAGAGGGAGCCCAGTAGGAGTAAAGTTGCTGAAATGTGAAGTTTCTGCAGTTTGTGTGAAAAAGGTTTACTGTGCAGTGACCTCCACTTTATAGTCCTTTCCTTTTCTTTCAGTCATTCCATTGCCTTCTTGAAACTAAAAGGAAGGATTTTGTTTGTGGTATCACTCCTTAGTTTTAGACTTTCAAATGAATTGCCCAATCATGAAGGAAAACCCTGAATAGGCATAAAAGACATATAAGTAGACTTTTGGATTTAAAGGGTTTCAATATGGAGGATTAACATGATGTCCTTATGGGCATGGCCAGTCAGGGAGTCTGGCTGTGAGGATGTAATCACTCACATGAACAACTTTTTCAACTCTAAGTTGTTTTGAGATTCATAAAAAGTCATACGCGTCACCTGTCACCCTCTCCCATGCTTTATGCTGAACATGGGAGGCGTGAGATGGCCAGAAACAGAGTGCGAGGACACCATGGCTTATAAAGACACACTGGAATGGGTTGCTAGGGTAACAGGCTGCATTGACTTCCACTGAGCACGAGAGATAAAGAGCCGCAACAGTGGGGCGAGACAGTGCTTGGTCTCAGTTGATGTGTGGTTGATTGTGTTGCGCTACAGAATTCTAATTATGAAGTGAAACACAATGGGAATAAAACACAAACTGATTAAATTCTTACTTATACCTCTACCAAAGCCTCAAGAACCAAATAAGAATTTAAGTAGCTACTTGTGCTTGGAGCATAATCCATTATTCGTTGAATATTCTCTGCACATAAATCCCTTTGTGAGTAAAACTATCTGTGTGTGTAAGCAATGACCTCTGTGTATCTGTGTATCTGTGTGTGTGTGTGTGGGTGGGGAGAGTGGATCCCTCAACAAAGAAGGACCCTTGCTTTTCTCAACTGATCAAAATCTGAAAGTGAAAAATGTGTCAAGTGATGCGCCATAACCACTACTAGAAGAGATCATAGAAAAAAATATATTTATTAAAGCTTTAACATGATATACTGTATGCATTACTAATAATAGAGTTAAGATTGAGGAGTTCGCTTTCAAAAATGTATGTTTGTGAGAGTTTTTTTAAAGAGATCTACAATTTTTTACACTCTGATGAAGCATATTTTACATCAAGATAAAATATACCATAATTTTATCGCACTGGTACTATACCTACTAAAAGACAGACTTTTAGTTCAGCAAAAAAAAAACACATTTTCCTCCCAAATCCTAATGTAGTCAGTCAGCCATAGCACGTTTGCTGTTCAGATGTATTTCCTTGCGTGGCTACAAACAGTGTTTGGTATATGGTTATCTATATTAAAATGACAAATAGACTTTTGTCAGAGATATAGGCAGAATTTTACATGATCACATCAGATGTATGTCTTGTGACATTACTTCCCCATATTGCCATGCAGTTGGTGGTCTGGTGTTTACAGGGTTGGCCCTCCGATTGGAAAGCAATGGGTTGGAATCACAGGACTGCCAGTGGCAATACTGAGATAGCATTGAGCAAAATAGCATTCCCACATGCTGCTCCCCAGGCACTGCTTCACTCAGGTGAATGGGTTAAGTGCACAGAAGTATTTCACACTTTGTGCCTCATTGTGGTGTGTTCAAGGGCCACTTCACTTATAACAGTCCAGCCATCATTTAGATCCAAGGTCTATCACCTGGATTCCAGGATCTTTCATTGTTAACAAAGCAAGAGCAACAACAGAACAGGAAAATAGAACATCGTGCCTCAAATAGTCTTCTTCTCAGCATGTATACAACACTTTTTTAGTCAATACCTGTAACCAGCAACCAACCACAGCTCAGCCAGCATGACCTCCTTACTGTAAGGCAGATGTCCTGCTGTGATATCCACTCTTTGTCTACTCAACTTCTATAAATATCAATTTTTGGAAGAAAGAGGGTTTAGAGGTAGATCTAATCCACTGTAAACTAAAGCACTATTGCAGGCCTTTGTATGCTCAGCTGTTTGTTTCATGAATTCTTAGCCTAGTTATAGATCCGGGCAGGTGCCTAATTTTTCACTGCTCTTTTGGGAGAACAAACAAACACAAAAGCTTCTGCTCTGACATTACTCATGCTAATTGCTTTACATAAATCACAGCAGGGAGACTGACAGTAATCAACAAAAAAAGGAAACATGCTCCATGGCAACCCAGCACCTTCTCCTGTTTTCCTGCAGTTTTGTCTCACTTGTCTGAGGTGTTTACTGGATGAATATTTTAAGGAACATTTCTGTACATGAAATACATTTTGCAGTGTCCTGGACTGAGAGCTGTGAGTGTTACACACCAGCTACACTTCTGCTGAAATACTTTCCATGAATGTGATTATTGAAAGTGAGAAAGAAGGGGAGAGAGAGAGAGAGAGAGAGCAAGCAAGCAGTTTCTGCCTTTTTAAGGAACATACAACACACACACATACACACAAACACACACACATACACACACACACACACACACACACACACAATATATATATATATTCTCCATTAATGAATGATGAAAATCATTCGGTTAAATGAATTTTTCATATGGTACCTCATATGAATTTCCTGTTTCTGCGGTCACATCATTTGGGTATAAATACATTTGATGAACCCGAGTGCAGAATCTCTCTGCACATTCCATTTTGTTGAAGAGGAGGAATAGAAATAACTCGCTGAACCTGGCGAAGCTAGAAGACCGCTGCTAATGGGGTAGAACATGTGCATGAATGGTTTAAGGAACAGGTCTTTCAAAAGACCTTTGCCCCCTAAAGATCTGATAATCTTCTCATTCTACAATCTTATCTTATGAATATTTAAAAGATCGGTGGACTCAAGGGAAATATCCTCAGCTTCCTCTTTCAGTTAGTTCCCTAATATGATAATCATTTTGTTCATGTTTTCTTTTGTTAATTTCCTGAAGGAATATATGCAAGATCACCACATCATTTGGAAGTTTATTGTTTAAACAATGGGGACACAAATGATGAAAGAAGAAACACTCTTAGTCATGGAAGAACCACTTAGAAAGACCATTACATCCACTACTGCAAAGGAGATGTGCTAGGGTGAAGAACCTTTTTAAAAGAGTTTAAAAAGTCTTCAAACAATGAGAACTTCTTTGCTAGTTGAACTTTAACCAGAACCATCGACTTTAACCCAAACTCATTTATGGACCTTTTAAAGAGTGTGAAGAGCAGTTTGTAGCCATTTACTTGCTTCTAAATAGGTGAAACATTGGCCCAACATTGCAAAACAACGAGCATTTCAGTTTAGCCAATTGGTTTCGATGTTTAGAAGAATAATGAATCGACCCAGTGAGCCAGAATGAATGGAGAAGTATAGTCTAGGGCAGTATTTAAAAGTAAAGCACAGTAGCAAGTGTTCCCTGCCTCACACTTGATCCAGCACATCAGCTGATTATGGAGCTCTTTCAGAGATGGATCAAATGTCCTGGGGCAGGGAATAGTCCAAACCAGTACTGAGAGTCACCAGGAGTCAGATTAAGGAAAAAACATATTAAGGAATAAAACTAAAGCCTACAAAGATTCCACACAGGTAGGACGCACCAACCAATTGTTTAAATGTGCTGTAGTTTGTTGGATTGGGGTGCTCTTGAATTTAGATTCAGATGCTGAGTTATTTTTTAGTTAAAAATTTATTTAATCTCCCATAGGCACTGTAGTAGAAACACTCATACCTGTATACATATACTGATACTAATTCATTTTATTTTGAAGTAATAAACATGATGCAAATTTTCCAAAACTATATTAAGATGTTTACCGCAAGGGTCATGCCCGCCTCTGCTATCAAAACCAAGCTGCCTTTGTTCATGGTTCATATAGCTTAAGCGAAAATGCTAAATGACTGAAGGAGAATGATTCTCTGAGCTGCCCGAGTGGGAGCTCTGATTATAAGCACAGCTCATAGTGATCATATTTTATAAGCGATGGTAATGTTTATGTGAATAACAACATTAGCACAGGGCAACAGTGGGCGCGAACACATTATCCAAGATCATGAAATCTGCACGTGCGTGGAAAACATGACAATATGATGATGTGACCACATTAGCATCAATAATAAGCAGGAATAGAAGGTAATTAAATCTAAATGATTTTCTTTCAGTATCTAGAGGATTTGAAGATGTTTTTTTATATTCAGTCCACATAAAATAAAGGTTTTTTTTTTAGGTGCACAATTGTGAAACAGGCTTTTCAAGTAGGGGTACATGTTGAATAACACAGCATCTCATCACTGTGGGAATGGAACACTAGGCCAAAGTTGGCTGTGTGAGTAGAGGGGACTTAGCAAACAGACACTTGAGCAGAAAGCCTTTTTTTGGTTTGTGTTTTTTTCACACTAAGTATAGGACTTGGAAACAAAAATAAAATTTATATACCTTCAGTCTGTCCTAGTTATTAAAAAAAAAACTGTTTTTTTTTTATATTTAATGAGGTTTTCATCATTTTATACATAGTTTCCGAATGATATGCAGAAAATTATATTTTGACATTCATTTGCTAATATTTAAGAAGATAAAGGAAGTAAAAATAGAATGAGACACGCTGGTTTTTACATATATAAATATATATGTACACACAGTATATACATGTACAAAGTGCATTTATGCCTTGTTAAACATAAAAAATACAGGTTTTGAAACCCAGCTGTTTAGAACTGGGAGAGGCAATGTACCTAATGTTGGTCAAATTAGCCTGGAAAGCTATTTGGACTGACCTTAAGGCTGTACAAAAGCCCCACATATTGGCAAGATGTTAAGCTGTTTGTGACTTATTTTATTCCGCCCCCATACTCCTTTTTTTACTATTCCCAGAGAGGGTGGGCATGTTGGTGAACCTTGAAGAAGCTTGAAAACGCTTGACCCACTTCATGACAAACCTCTTACCAATCCATCACGGTTGAGGACAAATGTACGGAGCGCGAGCCACCACTGTGTCCGAGAGAGGAGGGGCTGCATGCGTGGGCTGAGGTGACTGATGACAGAATGAATGGCTCACCGGAGTGTGAGAAGAGTGGCAGCTGCGGGGCTACCTGTCCACCTCTGTTTTGCACCGGGCTTGATATGTGAGCTTAGTGCACGAAGCCTGCTCAGCAAGCACAGGTAAGGAAGAACAGGTGCTGTAGAGTGTTGCTACAACTGGGATTTGCATACAAAATGCAGTATTGAGCTGCGAGCTCGACTTCCAAACAAAATCTGTCAAACATGAACACCTCTGAGCATTAATCTATGAGAATGCAACCGGTGCGCATGCCCTCCTTTTATATCTAGGACCTTCACAACTTTACTTTGGTGTGTTTCCAGGTAAAGTCCCACTGAAGCACTGCAATTAAGCTCTTAATATAGTGAGAGCAAGAAGCCACGCTAAGGTCTAACTTGGGAAGGTTATGAAGGTTTCATTATTATTTTCAGTTTGGTTAAAATGCGAGAAAGTAAACTGGCATATATTTTTAATCTATTTCTTTAAAAGCTGCTATATTTTGAAATAGTTTAATCTTTAATTTGAAGCACTCTGGAAGGACAAAATGTATCATTCTTAAACAATTCAAACATTACACTACCCAACAGGAGGAAATACTCAGAGACATGGAAATAGCAGAAAAGGTAAAATAAAAGTAATATAATGGTAGTATTATATTTAATTCAGTGCTATATCATGTGACCCACTTCACTGTTCTTTACATAATGGTGCATTACAAACAGAGTAAGATTTGAGTTTTTGCTTTTTTTAAATCCTTGTCAGACTCAACCCAGGGCAAATGATAAAATCTGATTACCATTATGTGCGAGAGAGTCCATTTTTCTCATTTCCTTTGCACTACTGCTCTAGACTATTATTAGGCAACTACAACCTTTGTAAACTCCTTTCTTAATTTTAACTCTTTTAAGCACTTTACTCAAATATGCTTTCTGCCATCTGTTTATGTGAACAAATGAACACACATAGGAGTAAATGTGAATGTAGTGGTAGAATCCACTAAAAGTGGAAAGACTCCACGCTCCACTCGGTAAACACAGACTGAGCGCTGTGCTAGGCTAATCTTTTCCATTCGTGAGTAAAGTGAGGGTGAATCTGAATTTGTCAGTTGAGCTTTTAACTTGTAACTTTTTTTTATGACAAGAGTTTCCAAGATATTTCACCTCGTTTGGATTCACCCTAACGCATATTGACCCACATGAGAGGTGTGAAGAGCCAGCTTTCAGTTCTCTTAAATAGGTCTATCACTAACACCAAACCAGTGTAAGTGATTATTCAGAAGTAGTAATACACCCAGGACTAGTCCAACTTTGATTATGTAGCCAGCATCTAATAATGAGGAACCTTTGGATGGTCATTTGAATCTTTTAGTTATACTCCAGATTATGGGTTTCTTCCCCATCTGAATGTGCATGTATGTGCGCAGATTTGTGCGGTTCTTTTCAGTTCTTACCACAGTGTGGAGCTCTCTCTCTAGTTTGCCACTAGTGCTGCCCTGCTGCTGGCTAAAATAAGCACCGGAAGGAAGTTCAGATCGATGTCCCTCATTTAAAAACACACAGCTGGGTAGTGCTTGTCCCTGGGACCACTGCTGAGAGACCAGAGTCTTTCACTCAGTGTTGCTCTGAGACCTCTCAAACATAACAAGGCCAAACTCCAGATGCAGGTGCTTGACATTACAAGGGGTTTGCATACTTTATCAGCAAGGAAGAGAAGGTGAATCTCAGTCCTTATGTAGAACAAAACTTCGATTTACACATTACTGCAAAGCATCCCTCCACTTCTAAGCTTTAGCTTCCAGGAGCTCCTGATCATTTTAGGCAAGTTTCGCTGGCAGTTATTATCCCCTGGACACTTGGAACAAAGAGCAACGGGCAAACAAACTTTTTTATATGCTATTCTAGCAAGAAGCATTAAAAGAATGTGGGGGGAAAATGAGAATAATTTCAGATAAACACACATAGTCTAAGATCCGCAGCTCTGTAGTGCGTGTTACCCATCTTTGTTTCTACGCAAGCTGTAAGCCTCTAGCTGTTTGGCACAAGCACTTCACTTATCTACCTTGCACCTTTTCAGGCTGAAGAAGATCATTACTCTTTCAGTATTACATAATTAGCGTCTGATTGAGTATTCACTAATGATTACTCTCCATGTTTTGTCTCCCATTATTCAAATTGCTGCTAATTATTTATGCTAATTATGGTCACGCATTGTTAACAGCTGTGGCATGCTGCCAATCGTTACATGTTCACTTAATGGCGAAATTGTGTGTAGCCACACATGTAATGCTTCGTTAAAAAGTCCTCAATCAAATGTACAAATGTACATCGTTCTACTACATAAGCATAAACATGCTGGTAAAGTTTTCGTGATACATTTGCATTAATTGAATTTAACAGTTTGAGACCTGCATTCATGCCTTCATAAATGGTTATATATACATATAAATATTAATGTGTGGGTGTGTGTGTGTATAAACAGTGGAGGGAAGAACAGGAGTTACAGGGCTAGAACCCCGTTTAATGAGCCAAATGTTTGTTGTTCCGTGAGTCCATTTTATGACAGAGCAGCTTTCTTCTAGACAATACTACTCGAACATACTAACCAAATATTTTCTGCTAGCTTGAATGCTATGCCGTTATATGTCAGCTAATTGAAAAAAAAAAGGCATTTCCTATTCTTACTCACTATTATAAAGAGGTAATTACAATTATATAGCAAATTTCCAAATTACTCAGTCCAGAAACATTTTTTTGGAAAACCATGCTTTACTTCTTGTACCTATTGGAAAGCAATTCTTACAGGAAATAATATTTTAATTGAAATTTTACATTTCCTTATTTTTCAATGCCTGTTTCTAAAATGCAACTTTAGTATGGGCCAATTTGTTTAAAAATATCATGAAAACATTTTAAGTAAATTCATATTTAATGTCACGAAATATATACATTTATCATACATATTTAAATTGTCATACATGACACAACATTGAGTCAGTTTATGATCCACCGCCTGGGAGACCTGGGTAAATAAGTTCCACTTGTGACTGTGCGAGTGGACTGAGTGAGTTTTGGAAATTTACCTAATCTTGTACAGTGTATTATTCAAGGGCTTAATGAGTTTTGGTTGGTTATACTATTGCACATAACGAGTTGATGTAAAAATATGCCCAAAAAAATCACAAAAAAATGACCATCAATTGTTATGAATGGAAGCACAGTGAGCCCTCGCTGGGTGTTTAGTGTTCAAATATACATGTCTGCTTTGACTTATAGACCATTGGCAAACAACAGTGTTATTGATCTTCAGTTAATATGTCTTGAACATGACATTCTTTTATTCAGTCAGTCAGTCAGTCGGTCATTTTGAAAATTGTAACTTTCTCGGTTGTGCCAAAATTGAAAAAAAACCCAGAGACAAAACAAAAACAAAACAATGAGAGTTCTGCAATGCCTAGGCCAATGATTTGATTTATTGTGTGGCTGAATCCTTCAAAGGCTCCAAAAGTGGCCCTCAGCGAGGGCTTGCTGAAGCCTGCATTCCTGATTGAGCAGTGAAGAGCAGAAAGCCTTGGCTACTCTCATTGTTAATCTTGTTGTTTGATTGCAGTTGTTAATGCTGCCTTTTGCAAGAGAATTTGCATTTTGTGGTGAAACAGATTTCCCTGTGTTACTAGGGCTTATTGCATCATAACTAAAAAGGGAAACCACTTAACCTTCCAAAATGCTAGGAAAAAGCAGAGCTGTCCAACAACCATAGTATTTCGCTCATGCTTGCCTCAAGGAAAGATGAAAATCGTAGCTGTGCTTGTCTCATTTGCTTAGATGAAAATGTATACAAGGCCAGCCTTAGGTAAAACATGGAAAAGATCAGGAGAGAATGTAGCACACTCTTCATCTTAGGATGTAGATTTTACAAAGCAACTTGCGAAGAAAGTGCACAAACCGTGGGATGTAGCAGGATGACTATACTACAGTGAAACTGCCCTCTGTTCCATTTTTGTTTTCTCTGATAATTTTATGGAGCAATGAGCCCATAAGCTTTCTTTTATATACAAATATATTAAATTGCCTTGTACATCTTTTATGAAAGTGAAACTGGTTAACTTGTACTTTGTTTTTATTACAATTTAAAACCTTTGCTAATTTATCTAGCAAGTTTAATAGTTTTGGATGATATTGCGAGAATTTTATATAGTAGATGCAAACAAAAAATGAAATGAAAAGAGGTTTTAATATGTAGGTTTCAAAATGTCATTTTAAAATGACAATTACTCTCAGTTCTGTTTATTGAGGTCTATACTGTATAATCTAGCCATCTAGCCAATAAACACAACCTTTTTAAGGTATTCCTGTTTATCTGCAGACTGTATGCTACAGCTATCTGTGGGTTGTGGAGTTAAATGACCATGATTTACAGTTACATACATCTTGTCACAACAATAGGCTGTCATTCAGAAATCGAATCATGAGTGTATTGGAACTCATTGTTATATCAGTTTGTCTACATGACCAACAAAGTGTTTTATTTCCAGAGGTTTTACAGACTATTATCTTACCCTGCCCACCTTGTTCCCAAATGTCCTATTTGTGAAGACACTAAAGCATTAATCTCACATCCCCAGTGTTAGGAACAGTGCTGCATTTTATACAATTTTATATAATGAGGCAGAAACAATGCATTATCTAACTTTATTGTAATAAGTGGAAGATATTGTATTCCAATGTTCTATTTTAATGAGTTCTGATGATCTTTAGAGTTCTAATGAGATCTTTAGGGCATGAAAACTGCCTTCTAATGTGACTTCAGTCATCTCAGGCTGTGCATTTTTAACAGTGTTGATTCTTAAAACAGTTAAGATCATTCACTTTGTGTTCTCCCATGGACTGTGACTGTACTTTACAACAAGGAGAAGGAGTCAAAGTAAAGGCACACCAGTGCAAAACCAGCAGATCAAATTAGCAGGAAGCACATGGCTGTGTTATTGTGGTTTGTACCGTCTTTTGCAAGTTTCTCCTTAAGGATTTACAAAAGAGAATGTGGCCTAATGGCTTTAGTAGCAATTAAATAACCTCAGACTGTGCCACTCTCTGGCTGTGAACATTGGTTTGGACTCAAAAAATATTGCAGTTGCTGAAACTAGAGAGCGATTTGTTTTTTTTCCCCCTCATACTTGAACAAGGCGGCTAGGGAACAAGTGTTTATTTTTATTTTATATAGTTTTATTTTATATTTTATATTTTTATTCATGCTTCTACATATGGTGCTTCATGAAAAGGATTGTATTTATGCCTACAGGTTTTAAATAGAAAATAAAATTAAAGGAGGGGCTCACAACCTCTCACAAGAACCTTTGTTTGTGGAATCTGGGTACTCCAATTTCCTCCCAAAGTCCAAAAACCTGCATGTTAAATGAAATGCCCCTAGGTGGGATCATATGTGTAAATGTTTTTAATGTGTCTTCCCTGTGATGAAACGGTGACTGGTGTGTACAAACCAATTTTAGCTCTCTAAATCATGTATTGCTCTTCAAAGATATTACATAACATGTGTTTGGAGTTCAGAAAACATCCAAATAAAGCAAATTCACAAGTGAACATTACAGGAAACCTCTTTGTGGGCGACAGTATTATGTGAGAGCTGTTGAAAATGTATATTTTTGAATCAATTAACCCTGCCACATAATATTCCACATGTGCTGAGTTCAAAAGCGTCCTGGGCATTCTCTCCCATGTTCACACTTAAATACAAATAAACAAACAACACACCATTTAAATGTTTTCTGGTGCAAAGTTCAATCTCTAAAAGATAGTTCTTGTTCTGCCCAGGAATTTATTTATTTTCCTGTTTCTAGGTTCTAGGTGCAAGTTTACAGAACACCTGCAAAAATCCTATTCACTGTTATGAGAAATTAGTGCTACATAAAGCTGAGTTTCCAGATTTAAGTGTACTGCAACTGAGCTGCCCACATTTTATTCTAGCTTTTTGAAAGAAGGCAGGTTGGAAACAACCACAATAGATTTACATTTCATATTTATTTCACTTCTGTGCCACGCCCCCAGGCATCCTCTTAACCAGAATACTGAACCGGAGCCTTGTACCTCCCCTGCTACTGTTTTTTATTTGGTTTCTCCCACATGCTTAATCACGTTTACCCAGCAATAACACTCCTTTCCCTATTTAAATCCAGCCAGACTCAAATTATGCTGTCTGTTCTCCATCATGCATAGCACGGCTGGCCGTCTGTGACATGCTGTGTCTCTCTCTCTCCTTCCTTTCCTAGGTTTAAGCATGCCTAGCTCTCTGTATACCACTGCCAGAGGAAGGCGTATCTTACTTGGCCACACGGTAGACCTGCAAAGCATACGATTTTGGTTTGGTTTTGTAGCTGAAGGACTTCTCTGTTAAGAATGTGCTAATCGACTTTGTTTTTGAACTTTTAATTTGAGCCAAAGTGGATTGTGATCATGTTAAATGCCCAAGAAGAAAACAACATTCAAGCTTCACTCAATTGCACAAAATGTTCTAATTATACTGCAGTTCAGTTCTATCCTGCAGTTTGTGTTGCTGAAAGTGCTTCTGTAAATGCCAGTATCATTCCAACTGGATCTCCATGTACCATTTTGCCATAATGACCTATACACCTTCAACAACCAGTAGCTAAAAGGCATAACAACCAGGTTTGTCACATTAAAGGGGCCTGTTGTAATGAATTATAAGAGATAAAACCTTGTATTAACCGCCAGCGACAACGACAAAACAAAATACTCCCACTGTGATCGACACCAACTACAAATAGCAGAGCTTGAGGATGCGTCACACAGCTTTTCCGCCTTACATACTGCAGATAAACCAGATGACAACTAGCAGATTTGACAGTATACATATTCAGTATAGGTGCAGTGCAGTACCGAATTTGGTTGCATTTAAATGCAGTCTCTCCAAAGAAGTCCAGTTTATCTTTGCAGAGCTTTAACTTTATTTGCAAAATCATTTTTGTTTTTTGATTTTTTCAAGGTCCACTTATGAAACAATCAGTGTTGTGCTATATAATGGATATTGGCATTGGGATGCTGTATGGGAACAAGGCCTAAACAACATTAGTGTTCCAGTATCTCATGGTATTGCTCTCCCTCTCTTGTATTACTGCCCAATTATAGAGAATGGGATTTTTGCCAGCATTCTGTAAAGGTTGTCCCACCTCACCATAATTGCCATGAAGCATTTGTGGACAGAGGTCGGCTAGATAATACTGACTCACATGATAGTGTGGTTTTTAAATGTACATCCAACTGAGCGTGTTAAGGTCTGCTTTGAGTGTAACCTGATCTCTATGTTTATTGATCTTTGTTTTCTGCTCGGCTGAGAAAAACAGTCTGTTTTGTTGTGTGTTTACACTTTGCTATTCCAGTCAGGCAACATCAGTGGAATTTAGATGGCAACCAGTGACACACGTTAAATGCCACAAATTAGCCAGATACCATTTGTTTCCACTGCTTAATGTGCATGCACATGAGGTGACGTATAGTTTGTTGTCATCATTCAACTAGCTTTCAGATATCTACATTCTGGGCAAGTTCCCCGCTAACTCTGGTTCTAACTCATTTAACATGAGAGCAATGGTGGGGAAACTGCTGAAAGCGTGTGGTCAACAAACAAAGTCAGACGGGAATATCACAATGATTGCTGTAAATACGTTAGACTACTGGCTAGATAAACACTCACTATCTGTGAGGAATGCTGGAGATTCAGTCATGGTTATTTATTTAGTATTTGTGTTATTATAGCATGTGTCATTCTCCCTTATGTTTACTTATTCTGGATCCTTTGGATTCCCATTCTTTCTCACTGCTGACAGCCTGCAAATAATTACATCAATTTGTCTTCCACATCATAAGGGAATGCTGAATGCAGATGAAGACAAATCTTAACCTGAGTATGCCAGAAAAGGTGGAAGCTACTCTTGTCACAAGACAAACGTGTGCCATATTACACAGTTTGCTGCACTCAGCCATTGTTAAGGAAAAAGTTTTGCAAAAAACACATTTTGCTTCTGCATTTTTGCCCAAGGGCTTAGAAGCTGACATTGTTTACCAACACCAGAGGTTACCAGTGCCCCAATTTCTTACAATAAATACATGCCCGTATTTTCTCTCAGACCACTCAAATCACATTCAGCTTTTCATTAAGGTGATGCAGGACACAGTATCACTTGATATGAGATCTAAAATAATGAACAAATCCACTTTTAAATGCTGGTTCTAGAACAGTCTGAAATGGCTGCCGGTAGCAAGGAATATTCTGTAGTTTTATACAAACAAAGCATCTAATTAATTCCTATTTAAAATGTATATACTTCAAGGTACACCCATGTGTGAACAGCACCAATGCAGCTTATTCATAGAAATGCCTTCCAAGTCCCGGCAGAGATATATAAGAGGTAATATATAGAATATTTAGGTTTGTGTAAGATTTGGTTTGAACATTGCTTTTATTTGATGTGCCTTGGACAACAATTTTCTTGCTATACATTTACACACTCTTCAATACTCATTCATCATCAGTGATGGGAATAACGGCGCTATAAATAAAAATAAAAAAGGCGTTACTAACGGCGATACTTTTTTCAGTACCGAGTAATCAAACCAATTACTCCCCCGTTACAACGCTGTTACCGTTACTGACAATAAAATGTGCATTACTGTAACCGAGAACACTGATGCAGTTTTCATGCTAGAAGCATCTCTCAGCCATTTCTCTGTAGTGTGTGTGTGTGTGTGTGTGTGTGTGTTACTTTGCCTGGTAATTAGTTACTTTTATAATGATGTAACTCAGCTACTAATGCAGTTACTATTTGTGAGAAGTAACTAGTAACTATAACTAATTACGTTTTTAAAGGTACTAGCCCAACACTGTTCATCATGTATGTCTTCATCGGAAAGGAAGTGAAATAGCGGCCACTATCTAGACCAAAGCAATTAAACTGCAAGGGTGTTTTCATCAAAGCAAAAATGAATGAAACTCATGGATTTAATCTCAATCTCTTTATTCTGGATATCAAAAACACTGGAGAAGAGCATGTTTCTCATGTGTTCTTCAAATCCTTGACGTGGTGTGCAACAGGTGCAACATGGTTCTTAAGCCTGTTACACTTAGATGCATGTTGTTTTCAAAGGGACATGTAGTATCATTCATAAGGTATTAATCAACTGTGAGTGTAGTGTGAAACCTGTCTAATACAGGGGGACCTACAACAGTCTCATTTTAAGTTCATGAAGTTCACTCCCACTCCCAGTTGTCTCACACTTTTAGCCTTGTAATTCCAGATTGGTGGGTGAGCTAGTTTGGTTGTGCACGCTCCTTTCCCATTTTATGTGGTTTAGTTGTGTTTTCATGACTGTGCAACTGTGTTAGGATTGGTAAGTGACTGAGGCTTGGAAGTATTTTGACATACACCAAAATTCAGGTTATATCGCTGTCGAAGAAACAGATCTGTTGCGTAATTTGAGGATCCCCTCTACCTGTTTTAATACATTAAATTGGCAAATAGAGGAACAAATCGGGTTTTCAGGGTTTGGGCTAGGCCCCTGACTTCTTGTGAAGGCCAATCCTACTGCTTCAGAATACCAAGAACATTTGAACACCACCATGCAACTCTGAGGATATGGTTTGGGGAAGAACCTTTTCTATTACAGCATGACGGTACCCCAATGCACAAAACAAATTCCCAAAGAAATTCCAAATTCTTGAAGAAAACATTCAAACAAGAGTAGAAGCTCTTATAGCTGCAAAAGGGGGACCAACTCCATATTAAAGTCTCCTTATATGTTTGAGTACACTATCCTTAAAGTCCCTGTTGGTGTAATGGTGAGGCGGCCTAATCTTTTAGTGTGGTTTCAATAGACAAAGTCCCCAGTCTCATTATGGACATGTATAACATATTTTGCCAATGATTTTAGTCAGAATTGTCAACAAAATCATGTAGTGATGGTGCACCTTGACTGCATGTATATAATTGTTCCAGTGTCCATGCATGACTGTAAACAGAGATAATCACTGTGGACTTTACTACAAACAGTTTGGCCACTTTACTGCATTTTCAAAAAACAAAATCCTGAAAGTCATTTCAGTAATTGCTAGGTTTATATGTTTGGACACTTTCGCTTTCAGCTGTCTGTTTATTCATGTGTAAGCTAGAACCCATTTACTTTTAAGTTATTTTGTTCCTTGTTTGAACATGGCAGTCCAGATTATTCTCACTTGTTCTGTCACCTGAAGTCCTGAATTCCTTCTTGCCATTTGTGTGTCAAGGACGAACTCAAGTGAACAGTGAGGCAGGAACAGAAAGGATGGAAAAATAAATGTAAACTGCCAGGGCTTAAAATTAAAACAGCAAAATAATTTGAAATTCAAAATTCCCAACAGTACAACATTGTGGTTACACAGGGGAACCGAGCAACCAGATGTTTCCTGAGCTCCCAATATATAGGCTTATGAATTTTGTATGCAAGAAAACCTATATCTACTCAAAATTCACAGGATGTTGCCTGTGTAAAGCTAGGATATTATAGAAGAATGTCTTTGAGGATGAATACTTTTTTCTTAGGCTTTTATGCCTTTTTTTTCTTTTGACCTCTAGCGGTTCTTGTCATTTAAACAAAGGTTAGAATAGCATTCTATTCTTTTCATCACTGTTGGGAAGAGATCAGCCCCAAATCTCTGAAGAGCTAATGCAGACAGGTAGCCCCTCTAAGGCTCCCGGAAAGGGCTGCTGTATTGAAACAGTAATGGGCAAAGAAAAATTCACATTGACAGAACTAGCAGAATGAGGATAAAATGGACTAAGCTATAGGCGGCAAGTCGGAACTGCAAAATTGGGTGTATTTGTTAAGCACAATGACATACCACTATGGTCTGGTCACTCTGTACGGTCGACTCTCTTATCATTTAGAAAGGACAGCCAATGTCAGTGGAGAGTCATTGCTGAAGAGGCATTGCTGAAACTGAACACACTTAGTTTAGTTTAAACATTTGATTTTTACCGAAACATTTATTTAAAATGGTTTGTCATACATTAATGACTATATTATTTTTTTCTAGATTTGACCAACCTTTTCTACACACAATCTAACAGCACTAGAAAGGTCTCTCATGGCACAGGCCAAGTGCTGCTCATTCTATAGTACAGAACAGACTCCTTATGTTTCAGCAACTATAATCAATCATCCACTGTAGGATCATGTGATGTATTTTGCAATGTTATCATGGTTACTGCTCAGTGAATGTATCTATTTCTATTTATCAGACAAATTTCCTAGAAATGCTGTTGTGCATATTTTTAGATCAAATTGATTGTTACCGACTAAGCATAGATCACTTCAATGTCACCTAGACTACACAAAGACATGTAAAATGTCATAAAATGGTCCTTGCCTTAGGTGTACACTTCTATGAAATTTCTGTGTCTAAATAGGGCCTTTATATTTAATATAGTTTCTTAAAGACAATACATTTTGTTTTAGTATTGTATATATTAAATTATGTTTCACAATTAACCTTAACAAGTTGATCAGGCTGAAATTAACATCTTGAGATATTTTTATGATTATAATTTGAGAGAAGGCATGTTATACATGTAACACATGTAAAAGGTTCTTAAAAAGTGTTTTGCTTAAATGGCTTAAAATGTGTTTCCTTAAGAACTGCTATAAGTTATTCTCTAGCCCAGGCATCACCAAATGATGGACCGTGGTCTGGATCCGGACCAAGTGCTGGTTCTCTCCGGACCTGTGAACACTCTGGTAAATTCCTGAGATTAAGTCATTTTAATGGAGCGTTATTTTGGATGGTGTTTGTAGACAGGGGGCGCTGCTGTGTGTAATCTTATTTTGATCTCAACTAAGTTTGTCAAGATCAACATAGATTTTCTGCTAAATCACATTTTAATAATAACAATAATAATAATAGTTGTTGCTGAAGCCCATTATATCTCCATACACACTTTGTTTGTGTGTGTGTGTGTGTGTGTGTGTGTACGTACGTTTGTGTGTTTTGAAGGGGCAGGCCAAACAAATTTCTATTTGACTCGATGCACAAGCTATAGAAAATAATTTGCACAGGGCATACCGCCTTCAGTCTAAAAGCCCCTTTTGTTGTGCACTCAGTTCAATTTCCTGCATTGGAAATTAAAAATATATATTGTGGACACCATATGACAATTTGGACGTAGGGGAAGGCACAAGATGGACTTCAGTTCGGACCTTCTACTTGGACGGAATTTGAAAACGGGCCTTTAATTGAATACCCCTTCTCTAGCCCCTAAAGTTGTATTTGCATATGTCTTTTGAGACATGATCCGTTTTACTGAAAAAAACAAACTACATAAATTAAGGCAAATTATTGTTTGCCTGCTGAGGTTTTGCTGCAGAAAAATTAAAAAAAGCACTGAAGACCATTACAAGCCAGTCATCGCCCCCACTTGATCTAATTATAAATCACTAGTGAAAAGAGCAGTGATCAGATTGCTGAAATTTAACTGATAGGGCTGTTCCAATGTTGCTGTTTATATGCAGTGCACAGAAACATCTTTTTGGCTTTCATAAACATCTGGCAGCTGATAAAACATAGATAGACTTGGGGGGCAGGAGAGGGGAGGGACAATAAACACTTCGGGCAATGGCTTGTGAAATGCTGGAGATCAGCAAAAGAGAGTCCATTTAACATGGAATGCATTAAATCTGCTTCCCTTCAATGTGTATTAACCATATAATATCAACACACACACCCATATCTATCTATCTATCTATCTATCTATCTATCTATCTATCTATCTATCTATCTATCTATCTATCTATCTATCT
>JBBKCR010000101.1:12592755-12622797 GCA_037577295.1 Ladigesia roloffi | reverse complement strand
ACTACTTGCCCACTCATCTTTGCATAAAAGCACAGTGCTGAAGGTAAGAACGCCCATGGATGGGACATAAGGTCATGGAAATTTACAGTGAGCTTCATACTGTCATTAGTTCAGTGTCAGTCAATGATATTATTACATTACATATTCTTCAAAATCCATTTGAAAATATTCTGTTCTCCTTTACAGTATCCTTCGTATGTGCTGTGTTTAGTGAAGCTACCTCAGCTACTTCTAGTAGGAAAATGTACATTTGTGAGTGTCTATACATGGACCTAATGACACCAAAAGTAATAGTTTCAACTGAGGAGTCATAAGTCATATAGCCTTAGGCTCGCTGATGTATGGCCAGTCAGTGTCATTTGTCAGGCCTGACCAGTAGCTTCAGGTGGCCATTTGAGATTGGTCTGGACTCCGCAGGGAAGACTGAGGTTGACAGGTGAAGTCATTATAAGTATCCATCCTGACCTCATATCTTGGCAGTGCTGAGGCAAAATTCATAAAATGAACGGAAGCCATGCCTGCACAGGTCTCTCTGGTGCCTCTGAAAAAAGGAAATTCGCTCTTTATTCAAAGTTTAGAACTCATTTCGAGGGGTAAGTCTTTGAAAATGTTTTAGCCTCAAACCATGCGTAAGAAGTTCTGGAGACAGAAAGTGGAAATAAAAGGAAATCATGAGGCTTGCATATGTGTGCAGAAGATCTTTTCAGCACCTATCTACCTCCTCATTTCTCCTAATGACCATTCCACAAGCTGCAGGGTTTCTCGCACAGTCATGACTAGGGGCTGAAAAATTCACAGCGGTTAAAATGTCAAGTCCAAGTCTGAGGATCTTATTTGAATCCCAGTAATTATCCCGTCAGATATTTAATGATGGACTATAGAGCAGTGCATTTTAGCAGAGAAGGGGGCTGGCTGTCATGAAGGAGACACCATGCAAGCACTCTTCTATTTTAATACTGTATCCTTATTCATATTCGAAACACGTATAAAGAAAAGAAGCATGATGTGAAAAATATAAGCGTAGGTAAGCAATGAAAACCTAGGATAAACACACTGAGGTGGTTGCAATGACTCAGTCCTCAAGTAAGGCTATCATCATTGTCAGATCTCTTGTCATTACACACTTTTTATTTCCAGTTGCCATCTTCTAATTATTGAGCTAACTGCACCAATACTGCATCTAATAGTTCGTTTATCGAATATTTAGCTGTTTATTTCTTATTAAAAATGGGCTCTACTTCATCCTTTGTTCTGTATTCTTTGTCCAAGTTGTGCCAGCATTAAATTGATGCATGTTTATACTAGAAAAAAAACAACACATTCACAGAACCTAAGTCTTTGTTTACATTCAGGGAGAGCTCAGTTGGTTAATCTCTCGCTTGCAGGCACAAAACATGTGCAAAAGATTTTCCCAGGTCTCACATGCATTAGTAGTCATTTTACAAGTTACAAGACTGATGCTGGTTGCTGTGCCTATATTGCTTTAGCCAAATGAGGTTCCCTAGTGAGAAATTTACCTAAAGCTAACAGCCATCTGACTATTAGTAAGTGTTCCTAACAAGACAGTTCTTCTCTTTTTCTGTCACCAGTCATTAGTTTGCTCAACAGTTAGTTCACTGAAAATCTATGTTAGTATTCCCTGGATGCCCATTTACTAGTAAACTGAATCACCCTTAGATATCACCAATTAAAACCAGAATAATGTGTGCAGCCTGTTTATCAACCAATCCCAGATGCTCATAACAATATTAAGACCACACCTAGCAAATACTCCGAGGAGTTTGATTAGAGGTTTTGGAGCTGGGCTTTCTATTGTTTTTCATCTATAGATACATAGATTATATGGCTGATTGATTGAGCAATGATCAAGAAAAAGGGTACCAGTTACTCTGGAGGCCACTTTTTAAAAACTTTTTTGTGCTTGTTTTATGCAGAAGACTGTAAAGGAGCATGAACCACAGTGAGCAAAAGGCAGACCGTATTTCAGCTTCATATGCAATATATGAAAAATTTAACTTCTTTTACTTTGACAAAGATTCATCAGTCTCGCTTGACAGGGCCTTAGGATTAAAGTGCGGGGCAATACAAGTGGGAGTGTGCTCTGAATATACCTGGCAGCAACAAAGCTCAGCAATTATGGAAATGAGAGCAGCGTTCCTCTGTGAAACGAATGGTGATTTTTTTTGGCTTGAGGGGTGGTTGAGAGTTCATTATGCCATGCACACATACTTACCTAAGAAATAATGCACTCAATCTAAAACGTCCACTTTAAAATGATCAACAGGGCATTTGGTTACCTTTTAAAAGTTCAATACTTGGTGCAAGATAGCACCAAGCAGAGACAGCAAAGAAAATATCAATCCACATACATTAGAAAGGATATCTATGATACAACATGTGATACAAAAGTTTATTGTTGGTTGGGATTTACCAGGAAACTTGCCAGACCTCAAGCTGCCAGAATTGAGATTATTTTAACAGGGTGGCACGAAGCCTTTTGTGGTTTGCAGTAAACGTTACAGTATTATTATTACAGCATTATTTATAGGGAACTATGTGTAAAACATGCCAAAAAGTAGCATTTGTGTTTACTCTAGATTTAGGTAAAATATTTTGTGCGTGTTTGAGTGCATGTTACTCTTTGAACCCGTTTTGAAGGAATATCTGTTTTAGTGGGTATGTTTGTGTGCTGCTCTCCATCTGGTGGACTCACCTCCTCTCACCCACCCTTCCGGCTAGGGTCCATCAGAGTCAGTTCAGAGCCCCGAGCTCCTGGAGCGTGTGCCAAGTATTAACGCATATGAGACCTAATTCTCCTGCACTGTCTGAGTGATGTGGCTTTAAAGAGGGCCAGACAGGCCACTTATAATGTGCCCATAAAACCGCCACGCTTTCTTGAATCATCAACACCACCTGCCAATAGTGATGGATTCCTCTGTCTAAAAGCTCCGGCTTTAAATGTTGTGTCATGTGGCGGTCTATTTAATCAATAAGTATTTTTCCACTATTCTTAGACCTTGATTTGTCTTTCTAAACTCACTTTTGAATATTCTGTGCCAGTGAAGCCTTTAGCTAGATAGTATTATGAGAATTGTCTCGAGTCACTGAACCAAAGAATTTAATATGGCGCTTTTATTTATGGAAGAATATTTGTATTTGGTTACAATATTTTCAGGCAATGTGTTAATTGAATTTCTTACCAATTTTGCATTATTGCCTCCTGGACAAATAAACATGTAAAAAAGTTGTCAGCGGTAGAAGCCTGTTATTTTGCTTTACAAAGATCGTTAGTGCTGTGTGGGGTCAACGTATAGTCCAGATGTAATAAAACTTTCATTGACAGCACAGCGCACTTTCACGCCATGTATCAGCAAATCTGGTATCTGCATATGGATTCTACTAAAATTGGCCATGTCAATTATTCCCAGTCTCAACAGTATTTCTGCCAGCAAATTTGAAGCTTTTTAAATCTTATCCGAACACTGTCTGCGTAACACAACTGTCCGCCTCTTGAAAAATAGCCCTTATTGCAGTGTTCACACAGCTTTGTCCTTGCTCAACAAAGAGCTGAAAATATTGAAGTTGGCTCTCATACAAAATCTACCCTCTTTTACTGCTGTAGGTAATGCCCATTGATCTGTGAAATTATGAGCAACCATTAAAAAGGCCTGGTTTCCACATTATTCAAAACTGTCTGAACTGCCCTCCTCTCCTGCATTCGCTTGAAAATCAGCTTCTCCAGATGCCATTCACACAAGAATCAGCCTTTATTACTGATAAGGAGATACAAAAGCTGCTCTTTGAGTGAAGGAAATTGTAAAGTAAGGGACCAAAGATCGCAGAAGTAACACACAGTGGACATCCAGATTCTATCTACATTGTTTCCATGTTGTTCATGTTTAAAGGCATGTGCAGCTTTTGTTGCCGATTGTTCAGCACTAATGAATCTGATTGTTGCACAAAAGAGTACAGCCAATGAACCAGAGAGCCAGTGCATATATAACAGAGTAATAAAGACAGCATTTGACACCGTAAATGAAACATAAAGTTTTATACTGAAGTGCTATTAATGTTATTACCTTTGCAGCAGACGGGTTGAAAAATGCATGACTCACAAAAACACAATAGTGCTATTTTTAAAGAGGCTTAGTAATCAGACTTGTGTCTGTAATCTTACCATAAATTGCACATTTTCTTTTACTTACAGAGGTTTTTTTGTACTGTAAAATCCAGAGCCATGACCTCGTCTCTCACTGTATAAATTCAAGTTTTGACGCAAGTTTAATTTGACTTTGACTGTGATAAATGAACGCAATTCAGTTTACCTAGATCCTGAGCTGGCACGCAGGTGCATAAGTAGATGCAAGAGTCTAATTATAGATAATAGAATTATGTTATCATGCCCTGGGAATCCCCAGTCTCCTGAATATTGAGCCTGGACCCCACACCTCACCTCACCTTTATATCCATTTTAGTTTTTCCTTCTCCTATAATATGTCTTGTCTGTGCCTACCTTCCATTTCTGTCCTGCCCAACCTGGATAATTTTGTTTGTTCTCCCTTGTCACTAGGTGTGGCTGGAGCTTGTGTTTATAATTTCTTCTATCGTATGTGGAAGTTAAATACCCATCTCTCACTGAGCTCAAACCTGGTTCCCCTGGCTTTCAGTTATCTATCAAATGGAGGATCAAGTGTGTAGCTATGCAGTGACACTAAGAGATCCAGTTACAAACACAGTTGCTCCTTACATATCGGTGAGACTTTGATTTGGTTACAAGTTAAATTACAAAGCCAGTGCTGAGTAAGCATCCCTTGCCTTGTTTTCCTGTCTTTCTGAATAAATCCACCAAGAATCCCTCCTGCAAGTATGGTTTTGTCTCCACATGCCAGTCGCATAATATGTTTGAAGTAGCATATAACATACAACATTGGACTAATCTCACTCTCTCTCATATACATACAGTTTTCTGAGTAGATTTCCACTGAGTTGCTAGCTGAGACCTCCAAGGGTCAGCTTGTTTAGATTGAGATCTGGGTAAGTCAACGCCTTAAAATTCTACACCAATTCAACACAATTTCAAGACAGTTTTTGCAGTATTGCAGGATGCATTATATGACTGAAAGAGGCCACTACCATTTGGGAATACCACCGCCATGAAGGGATGTGCTTGGTTAGTGGCAATGCTTAGGTAGCTGGTACCTGTCAAAATAACAAACATCCACATGAATATTTTGACTTAGGGTTTCCCATAAGAATACTGTACAGAGCATCACACTTCCTCCTCCGACTTTCCTTCTCCCAACAATACATCCTAGTGATATTTTGGTCACACAAGTGACACACACCTGGCCATTTACTTTATGAAAAATAAAAATAAAATGTGATACATCAAACCTGACAACATTCTTCCATTGTTCCAAGGACCAGTTCTGATGCTCATGGTCCAGTTCTGATGCTCATGGTCCAGTTCTGATGCTCATGTGACCCACATTGACACATAATATATCACACTCCTCAACAACAACAGCAATAATATTGTTACCATTATCAGAACCAATTATGAGTATGATGATGATGATGATGATGATGATGATTGTTACTATTATTAGTAGTAGTAGTATAAATAATGATTATAACAATAACAATAACAACAAAAATATTAACAATAATAGTAATATTTTTTAAACAATAGTGTAAAACAGAAAATGTATTATATGTTATATGCCACAATATTATTAGGACATGCATCATTTTAAACACGTAATACCATATTGCTTATTAACCCTTTGAACCTTTTGAACACGCTCAACACCCTCAACTTATTGTCATTGATTTCATTGTAAGGTTCAATTATGCAAATATTGGAAATGGAATACATACAGGTATTCAGCAAGTTCAAGGCATGAGATGCTGTATCCAACATTGTACGTTATAGACATTCTGAATTTCTTATCTTCTCTGCATAATATATTTTATTTCTGAGATATCACATTCTACATATATTCATTCAGAGTGCAGTGCCAGTATATGATGATAACATTCACTGATTGATTAACCTAAGTACAACCATCAGCCATAACATTAAAACTGTCTATTGTGTAGGTCCCTATCATGCCAGCAAAAGTGCTCTGACCCATCAAAGCATGGATTGCACGAGACCTCTGAAAGTGTGCTGTTGTATCTTGCACCAAGACATTAGCAGCAGGTCCTGTTGTGAGGTGGGGCCTCTATAGATCAGACTGGTTTCTCCACATGATGTAAAGAAAATTCATTTATCTGACCAGACCTCCTTCTTAGATTTTCAGATGCTCACATACTTGCAGTGGACAGGGTCAGCATGGGTACAATTGTTCTGCAGGTACAGGACCCCATATGCAACTGTCTGACATAGCCAGCATTAACTTATCTAGACATATTAGTGCTACAGCAGATCTTCTGTGAGACTCAACTGGACAGCATAGTCTTCACTCCTCATGCACATCAATCAGCCTTGGGCAACTTGTTGCCAGTCTCTTGACCATTTTGTTAGACATACTGGAAACACCTCACAAGACTCACTAAAAGTCATTCTGATCTTTTCACATTTATTCTGCTTCCAACACATCAACTTTCCACAGTTGCTATAGTAACATGATAATTAATGTTATTTATATACCTGCCAATGTTATTTATTTAATCTGTCAGTGGAGCCCTAGTAAATGTTAATTGTTCTAATACTCAACAGGAAAACAAAATGACCTCACTATCCTAGTAATCACGGTCCCTATGGAGATTGTATGACACCTTGTATTAACCAATCCTCAGTTATTGGTCATCGTGATAGCATTCTAACTATTAATCATATTTATTTTGACTGATCTACATAATTATACTTTATTCACATTAGTTTCATATTGACAAAACATTCATCATGATAGTGGTCTGAAAAATTACTAGGTACATTGACTCTAGAGAATGGATTAGTAGGCTAAAAATACCACATTCACCATATACAAAACAGAGATAACATGGAATAACATGAGGCAATACCAAGACCCTCTCATGCAATAAACTGTCAGGAAGCTATTCAGTCCCACAATAAAGAGATTCAGGTAACAATAAGGACTGATTGCATGGTTAGTTCAGTTTGGAGTGTGCCTTTTGATTAATGACAGGCCACTGAGCGCTGGCAGACTGCCAGAGTGAATAGGAGTGCAAATAGCAGTAGATTTAGTAGATGTGCTGCAAATAAATAAATGCAAGTAAAGCTTATTATGGAAGAGATATGCTCCTGTGACAGTGATTCCTCAGAAGCATGGACTGGGGGGGTGTGATGGTGGTTATAATTTAATAATCAATAATGGAGCACATATTTCACAGAGAATGAAAAAACATCCTTTTAAAGTTTGGCTAACATAAGCTTTCTTATTCTCTTAGCTCAGCAACTTGACAACACATCCACGTACTGTAAAGTCCAACCACTCAGTAGCCTTATTCATATGCAATAACAGTGAATAACACGTTTAAAACGTAATGACTTCAGTAAAAGATTCTATGAGTTTTGCAATTCTGATGTTCTGACCTCATGAGTTTCATTTCTTTGTGAAAATGCTTAATAACAGGTTTATAAATAGATCAAACTTGTATAACATTAGTATAAGTGGTCTTTGGGGCACCTGATGGACTGGTAGTTAGGAAGTAGCCACTGTAACCAGAAGGTCGTGGGTTCCAGGAATGCTAGTGGCAACACAGAGGTTCCCTTGAAAGGTACCGTCCCCCCACACTGCTCCCCAGGTGGCCCTCGCTGGTGGCAGCCCCCTGCTTCTCTTGGTGAATGGGTTAAATGTAGGGAAATCATTTCCCAGTGTTCACACTCTGTGCTGTGGTGTGTTCACTAGTGACTAGTGTGTCACTGCACCAAAATTTATGTATTCCAATACCAGTGAAAACCCACGGTTCTCAGTACCAATTTCGGTACCAAAGCAAAACACAAAAACATGAACCGAACAACAAGCTATTTTTAATAACAAACAATAATTAAACAAACATGACTGAATATACACTTTTCAAACATACACACATTTATTTATAAACATTTGTATAAATAAACAAAATATGCCATGACTGAATACTTGAATATTATTATAAATAAAATAAAACCAAGCCATTTTAAACATTTGAGTAATTAAATAACTAAATAAATTACTGTATTGAAAAGAACATGTTTGCAAAAAAAAAAAACGATATGAATTCAGCAACAGCTTGGTTCAATTTTCTGGCCATACTTCTTCTAATGCTGAAATCCATCTGTAATCATTATATATCTAGGAGTTTGCTTTGGTGATTCGTGGTCATCCTCAGCCTGAAGCTGTAAAAGGAAATAATATAATATCCTTCGGTAAAACAATTTTATATGAATTTTAACTTTTAAGTAATTAACAATTCTCGCCTTTATAATAAATGTGCATAAGATTACTTATATTAAGTATATTATATACATTTTACTCAGACGGAAACAGTTTTATTAAAAATTTTCTTCGAAATTTCCCTTTAACATGGCTCAATGAAAAACAAATATTATAGAGCAAGTATAAAATGTATTCATATATTTTTGTTAAATTAAAAGTTCTACCTGTTGACATTACTTAACGCACAAAGAACAAACATGAACAATCAAGTGTTTGTATAAAATAGCATTCATACACATTATTTAAAGTTCACTCACTGTAACTTGATGTTAGATAACATATGAAGTCATGTAAATGACTGGTATCTTTACCAGGAAGACTTACCAAACTATACAGGACTGTATTTGACCTGAATTTTATTTGATCAAACTGCACAAACCATATTTCATAACTTAGAGCTGCATTTCTGATGGACCGATTTTAGAAACAAACATTAACCATACATTTGTTCTCTCACACACACATTTTGGGGTGTATTTTTTATAACAAAAGCTCTAAATATAAATCTAATTAAAACTTACCTGCTTGAATTCTTTCATTATGTCTGGGTTATGGTCTTTGAGGTGTTCAATGATGATGTCCTTGTCATTGGGCGCAAAAACAAAATACTTCCTCACGTGGCTGTTTCCTCCTTTCTTTTCAAAGAGCGGATTCAGAGCCGCCTCATCAGACAGCACCGCTGGTTTCCATGTCTCTGAGCTTTTAAGAAGAAGACGCAACTGCACAATAAGCACCTATCGGATAATGCAGCAAGAACCGGGTTGACCGGGTGCTCGGTACTTCAGAAGACCTGGTACTGTAAAATTTAAAACATTTTTGTACCGACTTGGTACCGAAGAACCAGGTCTTTTGACAACACTACTAGTGACTACAAGTGGCCACTTTACTAGCATTAATACAACACGGCCACTTACTAAAACCTCCATTGTCCTTTTTCAAATCCTAACACAAGCTGTTCATAACCACATAAGCCATGTCCCTACATGAGAAAACATAAGGTAACTCCTATAACTCATAACATGAGCCAGCCAAGCTGGTTTAAATCTCGCTTAATTCTAATCTCAACAGGTTTCTAAGAAAATCTGATCTGAGAAAATTTAAAAACATTTACACATTAAAGGTTCAGAATGCATGTGTGATTTACAAAATAAATCCGGCAATGCTGTAGAATCGTTCATTTCTGTCTAATTATGTCTAACAAACCAGTTCACTGACTGAGCATCTGGAAGGAACATATTTGCAGTGCAGTTTAGCGCACAGCCATTCCACTGAATGTATTTATGTGTACATAAATAGTTCAAGATATACAGTAATTACAAAGCCCCAGGCAAGCCAGTACATCGTAATAGACAAATTAGATTTGCCTTGGTAGATCTGATATGGACATGAATGTATTCTCTTTGTTCTCTTTGTTGAAACGGACAAGGTAGCCTGTGAATTTGGTTCAATAAGTAGCTAATTAAACTGGTTGACAACAGTCATGAAGTGGGAGATCCCCTTTCGGTGTGGGATTTAATTAGATTAGTTAATAGTATATGAAGACACTCATGGGCAGAGATTGACTCATGGAAAGCATGAGGGATGTGCACAGTGTGGGTAAAGTCAAACTGGATAAGGTAACCAATCTTTCATTTAATTACTGCTAATGACCCAAATCTTAATTACTGTGGAGGCTTCTGTGCGGTGGGTATATATGAGATGATAATGCAGCCATTACTACTCAGGAAAGAGATTATACTAATGCAGCCCCCTTGCTTCTCTTCCATTGTCCTTCGCTCAGTCTCAGCCTCACCTGCACTACATTATTCATCCCTGTCCACAATATTGTCGCTAATAAATATTTGAGAAAGTCTTTTTTTTAATATGTGATCTGTCTGTAACCTCTCCTTTGAACAAGGTGAACATCTCCAATGTGACAAATGATGCTGAAGTGTGTGCAGAGGCACATCACTGACTAACCTGATTTTTCAGCGCATCATTTTTCCTCTTAACAGCAAACGCGTCTGAGTTATGCATCATACGCCATGTGGCTTTTTTTCCATGTGGTGTCTGCAAGCATTCAAAGATGTTTATTTCATTTCATCACAAAAAAATGGCTGTCAGAATCACTCAGTGACTGCGACTCTGAGAAATTCATCTTGGTTTTTAGCTCATATGCCCTTTTTTTATATTCCATGTGGGGAAGATGTTTTCACATGGGGGTATTCACCAGGATTGTGTAAGTGCTTCACCTCAATTTGCAGCTCCTGAAAATCATTTAGATAATCCTATGAGTACACTGACAGCACACTTGAATCCAGGAGCTGTAAAGAACTGTGAGGGTTGAAGGATTTTCCACTCTAAGCAAAACATCCCAATGAATAGATAGATTGGGGGAGGTCATATTAAAGTGTTAAGTCAACTGTTGAGCAGCTTCTCTCGGGAGAGGAAATAGAACTGTCTCGCTGAATCGCGGCAGCATGTCTTCCTGCGCCAGTAGTCAGGGTGAGCTGAGCCGAGACAGTCTTAACTGGCTTCTCCAGATGATGCCCACATCAGTTCCAGCCCAGCACCCCTTGTCTGCACTCTCATTTTGGAGGGCAGAAATGGGAGGGAAAGCTGTTTGTTGCCCCCACAACTAGATCCCTAGACTGGGATGATTTGTATGCCTCTATCATGTGGTTCATAGACCATTGCTTTTGATCATGCCATAGAAAGGAATGCTTCAACAGACGTTAGATGTCGAACTGTCATAGGATCCCACCTTTGTTACAAGTCAGTTTGAAAATTTCTACAAAGCAAAATCTATCCCAATCAACTGTAAGCACTAGCATTGTGAAATGGAATCATCTAGGAACAACAGATCAGCCACAAAACGAATATGCAACCCCACAAACTGGGACCACCACACCTCACTACAGACTCTAGAAGAAACACAAGTAAATAACTGTGCACTGGAGGCTTCATAAAAATGATTTTCAAGGTCAAGCAGCTGCGCATAAGCCTAAGATCACTAGGCATGATGCCCAACATTGGCTAGGGTAGTGGACCATTTCTTTTGGCTCATTTTCCCCACAACACTCGCACAGTATAATATTCCTTTTAAAATCTAGTTGATATGACAAGAATGACCCCAGTCCAGCACATGTAGCATCCTTTACACTCAAAACACTGAAATAAGGAACATGTGCTTTAAAGGACTGGGGAAGATGTTCCTTCACTTGCAGAGATCAGGAACATGAAAATGACTCTTAGCCCCTTATTTTTAGTTCTGGCTCCATTGTTTGACATCTTGTTTTCCTCTGGTGTTTGCAGGAGTGAATGGACATTTTAATCAGCACACTAACAACCGAGCAAAATTTGCTGAACTTCTTTTTTAGAAGCAGAATAACCATGTCACTCACAGTTGTCCAGAGCTTAGTGCTGTGAGATGCTTTGCCTGACACCTTCCCTCCAATTTATGACAAGTTTATATTATTCTATCCTGCCGAGCTTGACAGAAGCAAAAACGAGATCTGGGTATAAAGTTTTTGTTTCAAGGAGACTGAGAAGATTGATTTTTTTTTTCCTAAAAGACTTAAATTGCTTCGTGTGTTTTTCAGGCCTGAACTGTCATTCTTTGTGTGTTGTTTGCTTTTCCTCTGTGCCTTTTGTGCTCTCTGAGCGCTGGATTCAGGCTTTTCAATTTACCTTTGCTGTTCTTATTTTCACCTCCTTATGATGGAAACTTTGTGAAGTCTTTGACCACAGAAGATAGAGTGTGTGAGAAGGCCTCGATGCTCTGGGTTAATTTGATTATGGAAGCCCGCCTCTATTCATTGAGTGTTGCTCAAGCCTGAAATAGTCTCAAAGAACACATTTAGTCAAACCAGTGATATGCTAATGGAAACGAGAGAAAATACTATGATTACTGCATCAATAGGTTATTTTTCAACATCATTTCATGGCTATGAACCTTCTAAATATAGGAAAGAGTGCTTTGCGGGTTCGTGATACGAAGATAATATGTGCAATACAGTAAATGTATCCTTACACTTGAAATAAAAAAAATCAATTAAATCCCACATCTGTATTGCAGCAGCATGAGAAGCGATGCAGTTAGAGAAGATGCCAAGTGTCAGGAAATGATGGTTGTATTTAATCAAATCTCCTTCTCTTTCTGTCCACAAAGAACATGATTAGCATTTCAGTGAAAGGAAGGCCTTGTTCAATTTCTGCTCTTAAACTGGTTTTAGCTCACTGTGTTTTGAGGCCATATGCTTTGAGATGCTACCGACCTGCCATTAGTTTACAAACTGATTCTGCAGATAAGCTTGACTGCATTTCCATTTGAGAACTGCATTATTGATTGAAGAAAACAGAGTCGGTTTCTATAAACTACAAATGACCAAATCGAGCGCGTTGTCTTCCTTCGGTAATGGCCCTAAAACACACAGCCATCTTTTGAAAGGTACTGATTTTTTTTATCAAAGAGAGATATTTTTAAACAGCCAAAATCCAAACTCATTGTCCATGTATTAATCAGCGTGTGGGCATGCTGTGTGTACTGTGTGTGCGTGTGGATTTGTTTTTGTATTCTTTGATATAATAAAGTGCTTTGGATTTGCAGGAAACCAGAAAAAAAAAGAATAGAACTCAATCACTAAAATGACCCTGATGTTATAGAAGAATATTTTCTGACAAGGCGTCTGTGTGTGTGTGTGTGTTCGTGTGTGTGTGTGTGTTGAAGGAATCAACACTATGTGCGGTTAGATACAGATGTTCAACAAATTCATTTTGGGGTGAACTATCCCTTTAATTTACTAAATTTTTATGCGGTGCTACATTTGCTTTTATTGTGTTGGTACACTTAGAGAGTATGATGCAATATAGAATACATGGATCCCAGCAATTGCCCAGTTCATAAACTTAACTAACTCCTGCATCTGCCCTTGGCCTCAGAGTAATTGGGTTTCTTTATGAACTGGTAATAGAGGAGAACTTCATAAAGAAGTCCATAAAGAAGACTCAGGGCCTCCATACTCCTCGGTTCAACACTCACTGCAACAAGATGCTGGGTGTGTTTTAGACCATACATGCTTGCTAACCTCTACTTGGTGATGAACACAACTACTAAACCTGGAGATTAAATGCTAAGTTCAATTAGATGTGTTTGAACAGTGTTGAGTTCCTGGACTGGAACCGGACATCCCTGATGTATACCTTGTTAGTGAATGAAAGCACTGCTTTCAAGCAGCATTAATATACCTCTCTGCTGTCGAACGGTCTGTATTGGGAGCTGGCCATCCCTGAAATATTCTAATCCAAATGAGTTGGCAACTCAGAGCTCTTGGACAGATTCATACATTTTAGCTTATAGTTTCAGTGGAAGCACATTGTATTTGGAAATATGGCACAACAGTGAGGATTACAGTACTTCATTCTTATTAAAGAAACTACTGGTCCCTCAATCTTTGAGAAATGTGCCAAAAACTGAGACCTGAGACTCAATCAGTCAATGTGATCAAATGCCTTTGCCCTTTTTACTTGTGTTTTTCATTATTTTAATGTCAGTGTGCGTCATGTTTCATTTGCATGTTTTATTTGCATTGACCCAGTCCAAATCAAAACAAATAATGTTCAGTTTCTTAACTTATTTTGGCATTTTTTTGCTAGATACTGAGCATGGTAGCACCGAGAACACATTGACATATATGTTAATGTACTTTTACAAGCTCAGTGCTGCATCCAACTACTGTAAAAAAAATGCAGATTCACATTTTTTGTATATATATTCTCCCCTTGAGATACATGTTTGCTGTTTATGTGAATGTTATTTATCAGAAAGATCATAATCCTCTCTTTTCCTAGCAGAGTAAAACTGTTGCTTTTAATGCTGTGCTGTTACGATTGGGTGCCAGGTAGTATGTCACATTCAAAAAGCATTGATACTCTTGGCTGGATATTTGTGGTTGGTGGACTATTCTCTGGCCAACAGTGATACTGAGGTGTTTAAAACGTCCAGCAGCACACATGCATAAAGTTCCATGACCACGTGTGGCCACAGGCTGTCACCGGATGAAAAACTTGTCTCAGCAGCCCTAGGCTTCCTGTGAACTCTCCAAGGTGCTGAATCACCACCATGCGGCCCATTTCAGAACTTTCCCAGCACATGCCGCCAGGGACGAGCAAACCATCCATGGCTGGCGACCACTGATGAGCCACAGCTGAAGCTTGTAGACAGCATGGAAGCGGCACACCAATCCTCTCTCGGGGAGCAGCCTCGGTCACCCCAGCAGTCTCACAGGATCTGAGCCTTCAGCTACTCCCATACCTTTTTTCCACCTGTAGTGGGGATATTTTTGCCTTAAGTGTGCAAACTGTGTTCAGAGACACATTGGTGTAGAATGAGGGTATGAGCACACATACTCAGTCATCAAGAATCTTTTAAAAAGAACGAAAAAAAAAATATATACAATTCCATTTCTTTTTTCCCATAGGCAGGAAAACCCTCAGCACGATAAGCCATGTTCTCTTTCATTCAGGGCAGTGGAAAACCTGCTCCAACATGTCCTGCAACAGCAGGAACACACGGGTGAACTGGCTTGCTCTTTGAAGCTTGTCAGCAAAGGATCTCAAAGCCATGCATGACATCACAGCTACCCAGCCTCTCCCTGACCCCAAGAAAAAGCCACCCAGGACCTTCTAACAAAACTCTTTCAAGACAGTGACATTAAGGCCTTTTTCCAATCCTGTTAGATCATGATCAATCGGAATCTGTGTAAAACGAGCAATGGACACAGATCCTGAACCTCTTTTTATCAGGAGAAGCGTGTCCTCTTTCAGGTGATGATACTGAGGACTCCTAGCCAGAGTGGGGCCCCTTCAGTTGTGGGAGAAATTCATTGCTCTAACAAGGTGCTAGCTACATCCTTAAAAAAAACAGCCAAAGGACAAATGACAGAAAGACCCTCCAAGACCTGGCCATACTGCTGTACAAAGCCAAAAGACCGTAACATCAATTTTGGGCAAAAAATAGTTATCGCCATTTTTGAAACAATGTACATCAGTTTTATCATGTGGCAAAATATCTTGAGTTTATGTTGTTTTTTTCGGTAAAAATGAGATGTTGTTTTTGCCATAATTTACAAAACTGAGGGAAAACCAAGGCAAAATACCTTAAGGCGCTGCACTACATAACTGCAATTATGTTACAATGATTTTAAGGCAGTCTGCCATTGTTTTACCAAGCACCAAATAAAGATACTGTTTTCCGCGCTGAAGGTACGGTGTTATTTCTATATACTGTATGTAACTGTATGTTAACAAACATTAACCCCAATAAAGTAAGAAGAAAATTATTGCAGTGGCGAGGATAGTGGTAGCCTAGCTAGCGAAGAAAATTTGGGCTAACCTAGTTTACACATAAAATACAACCGTTCCAAACATATATGAAAAATAACTTTCATATATGTTTGTGTGTGTATATACTTTAAGATATAATATAAATAACACTTTAAATATATACCTCTTAAAGTTTTATTTTATTTACAATAATCCAGTATTGTTGTTGCCTTAAAATTCTCACTGAATTTTATTTTATAATATTCTATGTATGTAATATTGAGCCTTACTAGACATAATGAACTAACCCCCACCACCCTTCCCCAAAAATAGGAAACAATTAGAAAACCATTTTCTTAGACAGTGCTGTCACCCTAGTCTGGTCAATTATAGTGCCAGAGCAGCATAGAAACATTGGATCCCAGTGGAACCCAGCAATCAAGATATGGATTGGATGGCCCCAAATGGTGAGAATCCACAAGGCACCAAGCCTCTCTCTACTCTGTTCCAACATGTCCAAAAAGAGAGCGCCCTTAGCCATAAGTAGAAAATAGATGTCTTGCTGAAAATGCCTGAAAGATCATACTTGCACATACTTATATGGCCTGCAGACTTTAGCACATCCTGATCTTGCTCCAATTATGAGACAATCTGGAAATGCTGCCACTGCATAAATACAACATAAAAACAAATCTCTAGTGGCTGGTGGTGCTCTTTAGGGGTGTGGAGCTCATGGTGAACGTGTAAAGACTTGCAAATGAAGCAATTACACATGTCTGATGTCTGATGGCTTAGTCAAACTCTTGAACCAGATGCTTATGAGACTACTTTCTTTGCAGATGCTGGCAGTGACTGAGACCTTCTTGTTCTATACAGGCATTATTCCAAGGAGGCATGGGAACATAAGTCTTTTTTCAAATACATTCTGAAAACCTTACAAAAGCACATGGAAGAAGACAAAATATCTTAAAAAATGGTCTTCATTTGTCCTGTTCAGAGCCTTGTGAACTCCAGTTGAGGTGTCATGTCCTGTCCTTGTCACTTCCACAAACTGCACAACCCTTGCCATTTGGCACAGTCCCTACATCATTACAGTGTGAGTAGGTGCTGTCAATAGCCCATGCTGTCAGCGTTCACATAGCTCAAACCGCCAATGACTAAAACTCATGCAACTGACACATCCGTAGATGGATATCTTCTCCACAGACCCCTGGAACACCCATGTCATCCAACTTGACATCAAAATGCCACAGGGGTTGTCATTTGGCTGCTGCCCTATCACATCTCTATGGTGTCACTATGCTCTGGAGGAAAGGGGGAAAATGCTGAAAATGGGTATAATCAAAGTATTGAATAATTCCATAGCGATAAGATCATTGTAAAGCTCTATTGTGCTAATGTTAAAACCAGATGGCAATTGGCTGTCCAGCAATGATTTCAGAAAACTCATTCAAGCCTCAACTCCTCCTCTCATCATTGACCTTGTTGATAGACTGGGAGAGGATCATTTCTGAACCAGATGGGACTTTACCAAGGTCAGTGTTAGGGCTGGGAATCTCAGGGTTCCTCACAATACGGTATAATACAATATGTTATACATGGCTTATGATATTGATCACAATACTGCAATAATTAATATATAGTACAAGATGGCCTACGATATGTGTAATTTTCTACCTGTTATTTTTTTTGTCTAATTTTTGGCAGCCCTCTTGGATTCTGCATTACAATCAATCAGAATGCAATCATACAAAGTTGTTATTGTTTGTGGTTGTCAAAAAATAAATTTATTTTCAGCAATATAGGATGGAATACAGGACTTGTGTCAAACCTCTTTGAATTCAGCTGTGCCTTATCATCCCTGTCGCACAGATTTTAGTGCTTTAAATGGAACCCACATTGTAGCCTACAGGCTATGTAAAAATAGCTATCATGTTTTTTAATTGGAAGATGCAGAAAGCACCACAATAAACAAACATTTTCCTTTTAATTTTTAAGCAGCCAGATTCCACTTCAATCTCACAAGACTGAATAAATTAGACTGAGACAAAAAAAAGAATTCCCCCACATATGCACTGTAGTTCTTTTTTTAATCATTTTTACAAATAAATATCCAACAGTTAATGAAATAAGGAACATGTACAGTTCTTCATTGGTACAGAGAACAGCTTTTAAGTGTCTTAAAATTTCCATTCTGACTTTGGTTAGATGTAGTAAGGAGGATTTGTTCCTTTGCCACCCCTCC
Organism: Ladigesia roloffi; assembly: GCA_037577295.1. Lineage (NCBI taxonomy): Eukaryota > Metazoa > Chordata > Actinopteri > Characiformes > Alestidae > Ladigesia > Ladigesia roloffi. Next base: position 12,604,803 of record JBBKCR010000101.1, on the reverse strand, counting down.
AAACGGGATGCATTTGTGAGACATTACTCCTGACTGATGATTTGATTAACAGTAATTGTCATTTTTATTCAAATACAATGGGCAGTAGAGCGTTTTGAGCTTTGAGAGTTTTTTACAGCGATTTTTTTCCTTTGACTATGCCAAAAGTTTTCATGTCTTATTCGCTACTTTAATTTTAGTGCCACCTGCAAGCTATTTTTTTAAACTGTATTTAATATTCTGCCAGAAATCTACAGTGAATCAACTTTTGTGTTGGGATCAGGACTATCCTATTTTTTTAGATATTATGTATTAAAAAATACAACTTTTGAACAACACAAAGTGAAGGTTTGATCCAGATTTGAGAAGCCTTCTTTTCCCTTTGAACAACTTATTTTCAAGGTTTAATTATCCAAAATCCCTTTGGATTACTTTTAAACAACTGGGTCCTGGAGACCATGTCAGAAGAATGCTGATGCCTCTATGGATAATGTGACTGTCCACTCGGAGTTCTGGGCAGTGCACACATTTAATCTGGAAAGTGTTCTAAATACCATTTGAGGGGCTAGATTTCCTTCCAGTCATACCAAATGCCACATAGTTCTGTCTGAAGCCTATTACTTTTGACTGGTCCACTCATAAGAAAGGAAGCATGACAAAGTCCAGGTACATTCCTTCTTTGGTATGACATGATGTTCCAGGAACTTTCCCCTAACTTCTTCAATGTAGATTCCCCTCAGATCGAGCATGAAAAGGACAGCCAGAAAAAGTACAAAAGACCACTGCCAGGCAGAACACATCATACTGGCTGATAGAACTCCTCTCCTCTACCTCTGTTGTCCTCAAGCATCATTTCCAAAGGCCCTTCATTGTCTAAGTGGGCGCCTCCAGTACTGGTCTCAAGGTCATTCTCTCAGGATTTTAATGGGAAGAATCTTACGACTGTTGAAGAAAATGTATGCCAGAGTAGAGAGGGATATCTTGGCTATTAATTGTCAAACATTTCTTTTAATCATTCTTCCACACTGTGAATGGCAGAAGTTTGAACTAGTTTGTCTCATTGCAGAATTATAATTGTTTTGGTGTACAGAATGCCAATGCTGATTGTCTTTCTTGACTGTGTGCCCACTGCTGTAGCACACTCCAGTTGCTTGGGCCAAGTCAGGGGAGTGCAGATTGTGGCAACAGGCTCTAGTGTCAATGGAGAAAAATAATGTCTGAGCCACCCAGTTCTCCTGTGCACTTTTACAGAAATACCAATCTGCAGCTGATTTCAGCACTTTTTTTGTGGACCTATTCAGCGCATGCCCTGAGAGGTGAACCAAGAAAACCACCCACAGCTGGTGACCGCTGGTGTGCCACAGATGAAAGCCAGTAGACAGAAGCATAAAACTAAGTCTCTCTCTCTCTCTCTCTCTCTCTCCCTCTCTTTCTCTCTACCTCTATAGAGCATTAAATGGAATTTGAGCCAGAAATAGACAATCTACCACCCAGACCTGGGCTGAGCTACGACCTTTCCTCTTGCCTTCTTTGTCCAGTCCACAAGTCTCACAGGAACGGAGCCTTTTGCAACACCTGTATCCCATAATCTTCATTTTTTCATCATTCATCTTTCCTTCATCTTTTCACTCCTCAGTTTAGTCCAGTGTAAATAAACATTCCTAATTTCCTTGGACTCTTGGCCTCTGTCTGTGTCACTGCTGTGCTAAGAATAATCCCCTTTCCAAATCATACCAGCTCACTGTTGGTCCTGTGGCGGTCCAGACAATTGATGAATGTATACAGAGAACTAGATGGACAGGTTTGTAATTCTAAACTCTGAAGTGCATCTATAGGGTACATGGAGCTGTTAAAATGGGCAGCAACAAAATGGGCACAGCTGTTGGCCGAATGGGAAGATAAAATGTATGTATTTGCTTCATTTTGTGATATGACCTAACACTTAATTGAAAATTAACATTGACATTGACATAAAATTGTAAATTTTACAGCTTACTTTTTATACCGAAACAGAATGGGACAAGCCCTTTAAACCTTTTTAAAGAACAGATGTGATACAGACAAATTTATTTGGCGTCAACAACTTCCATTCAGATCTCTTTGTGTGCAAAATAGATGTAATTCACAGGCTGGATTTGGTCAGCACCCAAGCAGCTCAGAGAGGATCACAGTGGAGATATGTTGTTTGGTGAATGACAGATAGCTACAAAACAGCTAATTAGCTGTGCACCTGGTCTCTGGCATTCAAAGGGAATGCTGACATCCTATTAATTATAGCCCTGATCCTGAACTGATGAGGACATCAATACATTTGCTGCGGCTTTAACCATACATCCTGCTCAGGTTCAGTTTCTGCACAAGGAACACTTTCATGGCAATTTACATAGACAACTCATTGATTATAGGCTGTTAGAAGCAGTGAATGCACTGATGGCCTGATGTAGGGAAAGAAACGCATCAGAAGCCCACTCCTGTGTTTATCAGCCTGTAAATCCACTTTATTCCAGGCTCTGGTGGGTTCTCTCTTTCTGTATTTCTGGGCTTGTAACGCTAGAGCTTTTTTTTTCACAACCTCCATAATGGGTATGAAGACAATAAAAGTTTCATCAACTTCCATCACTGTAAATCCAATAGAGTAAGTTATTGATCATTTTTGTTTTCGCTTTCGGTTATGATGCTATTACATTTGAAAGGGCAGAAAATAGAAACATGCTTGATCCAATGGGCATGCTGAGAGTACTGCTCTGTGAAGTGCCATTCGACTCTGCTGCAGGGTGCTGCTCAGACACTTAAAGGTGGAATAAGATCAGCAATTCATAATTATTATACATACTGGTGAAGCTTTGTAACTTGTTTTGAGCTAACAGGACAACCAGGTCCTAACACCATAATCTTAAACATGACAGGTTGAAAAGCCAGCTGCAGTAAGGTATTATTATGGTGCAGCAAGTGGGGTGGCAATGACTCATCATGATGAAGCCAAGAGTTACTGGTCCTATTTCTAGTTTGGGCAGTATGGATGTTGACCCTCTGCTCTGCCGCTGTTGTCTTCTTGAATAAAGCACTTAACCCTGAGCTGCTTCAGCAAACCTGTCTCCTCTGTTCTGCTGGAAACCAGCTGCAACCAGTCAATGGCCCTGCCAAGCATTCAGTAAGGTTAAAAAAGTTGCAGACATGTGGGGAATGGGCAGCCGCTGCCACAGCTATTTTATATGTTCAACAATTGAGATCACAGCCCAGTCTAAGCTGTCATCACTGTAAAGTGTGCCCAGTAGTTAACAGTATATTTTTTCAAAGTATGCACACCATGTTACGCCAATATTTATTAAATATTTGTCATAACTCTGGCAGCACATAATGTCTACTTTGCAGGTTTTCTATAAGGATAATCAATATGTCTTTGTAAAACTAAATAAGAATGTTCATTCTTAATGATGCAAGCAAATTCAGAGATGGCTTTTGCACATGTAAGCCTCTACCTCTAATGGACAGTAACTAACATAATACACATTTCAATCCTGTGTGTCTCCCACCATCATAAAGGTCATATTCATTCAGTGATGAAGAGCTAACATAGATAAGAAACATCAGAAGAAAACTGCATTAAGAAATAAAGAGGTACATTCTAATTCAGATTTATTTATGCCACATCTGTTCCAATACATGGTCTTCAATATCATTTAATTTATATATAATGTACTGGTTTTGTTTTAACAAGATAAAACCAAAACTGGCTTTAAACATTGAATCATGTTTTTGCATTTGTTATACATCTATTAATTTGGAAACTGTTTCAAACTCATATATGTACTCATAAATGCCATATGTGTAAAATTATAGTCTGAATCACCAAACCAAGTGAGAAATAAGCAAAAAAGTGATAGAATTCATAAGTGCAGGTAGTGCACTCATGTCACAGCACCAACCATCTCTTCTCAGATTAGAGCAGTCAAAGGTGCTCCGCATGAGTGCAAATTTAATCCTCTTAATAAACAGCAGGTCAAGAGAAACATAATTACACACTTCTAAATGTGCGTTAATTGTCCAAATTCTGTGTAAAAATGTTGGATGTACTGACACATTCCACGACGCATGCATGACTGATTAGTTTGATTTAGTAATGAATCGACTGGAATAATAATGCAGGCTCACTCACCAATGTTCTGTTTCCAATCTTGATTTAGAAAAATGGATTCCTTTGCAAAGTTTGACCACAGCAAGGTCAGCATATTTATTCAGACTGAATTTAATTTCATGCTTCACCAATCAGAGCACTGTCATTTGTATCCATTGCCCCAATTTTTTTCTTTTATTGTATCTAATCCTGAACTTATCATGCTAACTAATCAATTAGCAACAGCGCATCTATGGTCAGACACTGAGAATGTCTCATTAGGCATAAAACCCAACATTTTTTGTTTGTTTATTTTTCTAATTGTTACATCCAGCTGAGCAACAAACAAAAAAACTGAAGAAACAATCGCTAAATTTATAGGCTAAATAACAGTGGGTGGCAGCTAACCCAGAATGGCAAATGTTTTATTGTTTTGTAATAAAAATGGAATGTTGCCTCTTCCAGTTGCTTTTCTTTTTTCATGGTTTGTTTACAGATCAAAACAGAGAAATTCTTCAGAAATATAGAATCAGCGTTTGTCTTTTGTTGACTGCATGGTAAGGGCTGAGCCCTGCAGCTTAGAAGGTTATATGCTGAGTGGTTTTGCAGTGCGGCAGTCATCCACCTGGGTCCTATGGTTTGATCTTCCTCATTCATCTAAATTCACAAGCCACTAGACAGCTGTTGGGTCCATACATCATTGACAATCAGAGACAAACTCCCCCTGGCTTTGAACTGGAGCCCAGCTTTTGAGCCATGGCCTGACATCTCTGGGCCTGGCTACTCAAAAACAGCACTGGATGAAGATCATTTTGCTACATGACACTAACTGTTTCACAGGGCACTCTGGATAAATATTTATATAGCCGTATGATAACCTTTGATCTTTGTATTGTCATTCAATTGGGGAGTGAGGTCTTTTCAGAGTTCACAGCATGCATATGTTTCAATAAGTAATTCAGAATTTTAGCCACATGTTATTCTAAGGAATTTGGGACCATTTCTGTTAGACCATAAATTGTTCACAACATGTATGAAGGAGTTTGTGTCAAATAACTTGTAACAGATAATAAATGAGTGAATTCATGATTCAGAAGTTGTTGGGTTTTATATATTAATTTTGCAATCCTGTCAAACTACATGGTTCAGTGATGCAGCCAGTAAGGTCAGCTCTGTATGAATCAGCACTATCATCCCTGTGTTAGATGGATCACATGTTTATTGTGAGAGATGGATGGCAGAGTCCAAGTCTCTATTTTATATGTGGCACACCAGGCCGATGGGGGTCTGCATGGTCCTACAGCCTGTCCGAGTGCTTAGCATTCTCTTCAGAGTCTGTTAGCATGTTGGTAGGGCTGCATGGTTTGTATTTTAATAAGCTGCAGTAGCAGGATGCACATTGGAGGAGAGGACAGAATGCAGACATTGCGATGGGAAATGGAAGAGCTTATATGGGAGGCGGCTATGACTGCACCAAGACAATTTATGTCATCCTATAGTGCTCTTATATGACATCATTTTATTTGAACAATTGTTCGGCACGGTCAGTGAAAGTTGGGCTCTATCGCGCGGGAGCTTGGCTCATCAGGAGTCAGAGCAGGGAGTATAATTGTGTGCAGTCTCACGGGGTGGGTAGGATGGCATAGTTCCTCCTCTCTGTCCATGCAGGGCGTTCCTAGCAAGTCAAGTATATCTCTTATCTCACACTAACAGATCTGCCCACTGATGGCTCTCCTCTTTTCAGCTACCTAAAACAATACACACTTACCAGAAACAAATAGATGAATGTAATAATCTACGTCTCTTTCTGTGCCAAAATTAACAACCAGTAGGTTTTCAGTATATAACAAGACCTCAACTCGCAAACTAATGTTAGGCAAAGGTCATGGCCTAGTTCACTGAAATAGTACATTATGCCTTTCAGCAGTCTTTTTTTCAGCAGGCCTTTACAAAGGCAATACTGCAGCGCTGTTAGTTCAGGAATTAATATTTTATGGTACTGTATTTGTTTTGCCCTCTGGAGAGTTAGACCCGGGATTCAGAAATGCCGCCTGCACTTCGGGCAAATATATATAAAAAAAAGATAAAACAACATAAATATGCAGCCTACACTCTTTCAAACATAACGCTGCTGACTTGTAATTCACCAAGGAACGATTAATGCCAAGGTAAATATATGAAATATCTAAACATGCAAACTAAATTTTCAGCACCCAGATGCTGGTTATTACAGGGTGAAGGAATATGTTAGCATGTACTTTTAGGACACTGCATGACTGTGTATTACAAACAAGGTGTCAATATGTTGTCGAATAGGGTAGGCCCTTTATACAACAAAAAACCTTTTCAAAAACCACTTGAAGTGGTCTAGAAACAATTTTTGGGGCAACAAGTCATCTCCACCCCCCCCCCCCCGGGTGCTAAACATATCTTGCTTAATTGACAATGTCTGGTGTGAAAAGGAAAATGTGTTATATTTGTACGCATTACGTTTTTCTACAATTTTCTTCAATGTTGTTTAACCAATGAAATGCTTTAAATAGGAAAATGTGTTATAAATGGTTTTAATGTTAAACACGCTGCAACTCTGCGCTATTGTACAATTCCTATAAAAGCCTTTTAAATTCATGATGTAATTTATGATTTCAGACACAGACACTTCTTTGTGGTATGGAAATGAGTAACAGTGCATGGACTAGTTAAATGGTTCTTTGAGCTCTTGAACTGTGGGGAATGTTTAATATATGGGAAAAATAAATGCCTCCATATTGTATAAAATAAAAAAAAAATTGACAGTTAGTGTGTAGGAAGGGACTTACCATAATTACATTCAGCTATGGCCTACAAATTATCTCTGCATCTTACGGTCAGAATGTTGCATGTGTAGGTTTTATTTTCTGCCCCAGGCTGTTTGAACTGCAGCCATGACAACAAAGCTATAACTGGTCAGGCTGATTTTAATGCATCTTTACAATGTAGAAAATCCAGCAGGCTCCAATGTTTAAAACCTGGTAGGTTATTTTGGTTATTGTTAAATGTGATTATCTGTTTGTAATGTGATTTTGAACCATTTCTACTGGTCAGGTTGCAATAGAATAACAGAGCCTCTGGACCATTCCATTCCTCACTCACTCACTTGTGAGGAATAAAGTGAATCCTCATTTGGCCACAACACCCCTTTCCCACATCTCTCTAGACCAGTGTGTTTATGGTTTCTACACCACTGAACTCTCAGATGTGTTTTTGTCTTTATAATGAGAGGTTTCTTCATTGTCGCACAATTATAACACCCCTCTGTGTAGTTGTTAACAGACTATTTCAGAGGATTTTTTATACATGTTGCATTCAAATTCATAGATTTAATATTAAGTTGGTCCCCCTGTGCAGCTACAACAGCTTCCGCTCTTCTTGGAAGGTTTCTGCAAGACTTTGGAGTGTTTCTGTGGGAATTTGTGAGGTCAGGCATTGATGTTGGGCAAGAACGCCTGGCTCACAATCTCCGTTCCAGTTCATCCCAAAGGTGCTGGATGGGGTTGAGGTCAGGGCTCTGTGCAGGTCAGCCAAGTTCTTCAATGCTGAACTCATCCACCCATGTCTTTATGGAGCTTGCTTTGTGCACTGGAGAACTGTCCTGCTGGAATAGAAAAGGTTCTTCCCCAAACTGCATGTGTGTCTTACTATGCAGAAAAATTGGTATTGCGTTTCGTTGGAATTAAGGGGCCCAGCCAAACCCTGAAAAACAGATCTGTCCCAATATTTTTGTCCACAAAGTGTAGCTGTCTCTCTGGAATACCTCACAAAATAAGCTTGCAAAACAATACCATGTTACTGAATGTACACTTTCAGCCACAATTTCATACTGGAATCTCTGGATGTAGTTGGTGTTCTTATTGAAGCACAAACCAGTTGAGCTCTTTTTAACTGAATATCCTGTCACTCCTGCTCCAAATATGAAACCTCATTCAAAGTCACTTAGCTCTTTTCCTCTTGACATCTTGATCCATACCTGAAGTCAATTAGAGCATCTCAGAAAACAAAATAGTACACATATGTCTCTAAACTATTTTATTCCATTTTTCCTTCTGTTGCACTCATCTGTATGTCATACGGCCAGTGCCAGGACAGAATGAAAGGGGGCAGGCATTTGAAATTCTGATGGGGAGCTGTGATGATTTGAGTGTAACCTACTTGCCAATTACCCAAGTGACCTCAGTGAAATCACTCTGAAGGGTGCTGCAGCAGTGGTGTGCCAGAACGTTCTCACATAGGCATATAACTTAAGTTACACGAAGAGCAAACGATAACAGAACTCCATTCCCTGGGCTGCAGTTTCTCTCTCTAGCAAGCTTTCGAGTCTGACATGTCAGTGGCAAGGATAATCTATGACACTAAACCTAACGAGTTAAGAAAGAAAGACTTTCCTAATTGTTTCCTTAGCAACTTAGAAAACTCATTTAGCCACATTTTGATGGGTGACGTTGACTGCCACAGAGTTTAATTCAGACCCAACACATTACTCTAGTCTTTCATTCCTCTTGCCTCTTTCTCCAAGCCTGGAGCTTATATATATTTGTTCATCATCCTGCATTTTTGTCACAGGTCCCAGAATGCACTCATATAATATTCATCACCTGTAACAATTAAACCTCTGACAGGTGAAGCGCATAAAAGTGATTATCTTGTTACAGTGGTGTCTCTAACAGGGCGGTTTTTGTGAAGCCATAACGATATACAATCTATTCAAAACTGTGCTGTGAACACGCTTCAGGACTTTTTTTGTGCTAGGACAATGCTTCACTATCCTATGTGTTCAGCACTAACTGTTGACTACAGGACGGTAGAAATAAGGAGTTAAGTCCAACTCTTTTTTGTTTGCAAAGCAGTTGAAACAGGTTGAAAGTACATGAGATGAGGAAAGTTCCAAACCCTAACCCTAAACCTAACACTAACCATAACTTTAAACTTAACCCTAATCCTAACCCTAACCCTAAACCTAACACTAACCATAACTTTAACCTTAACCCTAATCCTAACCCTAACCCTAACCCTAAACCTAACTCTAACTCTAACTCTAACTCTAACTCTAACCCTAACTCTAAAAGTTGCCCGTTAGCTCTGATACTGGCAATGTTATGCACTGCACATTAAAATACAAAGGCCAGTGAAGCAGAAAAAAAGACTAAAGCATGGTCACAACACATTTTTGAATTGATTTTTTTAATGAGATGGCTGCATGAAAAGTCATGAATTTGAGTTGATATATGGCAGCAAGTTAACAGTCAGTTCTTGAAGCTGAAGTGTTCGAAGCAGCTAAAATGGGCAAGGGTTAGGATTTGAGCTTCTTTGAGAGGGGCCAGATTGGGATGGCTAGAAGAATGGCTGAGAGCCTTTCCAAAATGGCAGGTCCTATGGAGTGTTCGTACCTTCCAACCATGGTCAAACAAAGGACAAGCAGTCAACTGACAACAGGATCTTTGGCACGCGAGGCTTATTCATGCAAAAGGGGAGCAAAGGCCAGCCCATCTGGTCTAGCCGATCCCACAGACGACATACTGAATGCTGGTTATAATAGAAATATGTCAGAACACATACTGCATCACAGCTTGCTGTATGTGGGGCTGTCTTACGGCAGAGCAGTGGGAATGTTCATGCTGACCCTGTCCACTATCGAAAATGGGAATGTTAGTATCAAAATTGGATCTTGGAGTGGTGGAAGAAGTTGGCTGATGAATAGAATTTTCTTTTACATCATATGGATAGTCCTGCTGGGAAAGCTTGGATCATGGCATACATGTTACTTTGACATAAACCATCTACCTGGACAATGTTGCAGACCAACTACACACTTTCATAATTACTGTATTTCCCATGGGCAGTGGTGTCCTTCAGGGGAACATAGTGCTCTGGTAAAAGTGCAGAAATTGTTCAGAAATGATTTGAGGTACATGGCATGAAGTTCACAATGTTCTGGCTCAGTCCAATCGAGCATCAATGGGATGTGCTGAACAAAGGAGTCCAATCCATGAAGGTCCCACCTTACAAGACTCAAAGCATCAGCTGCAAACAACTTGGTGCCAGGAACCACAGCACACCTAATAGAATCCATGCCTTGATGGGTTATGGTTGTTTGGTGGCAAGAGGGAGATCATTTGGTCTTAATGTTATGGCTGATCTTCGTACATCACTCACCCCCAGTAAGCCAGACGATTTCAGATGAACATAAAACAGACAGTGAGCATTATATACTGTCCCAGATTTAATAAAAAAGTTGATGACAATGAAAAATAGACTTTCAACATTTTAACATTGTCTTAAAAATGAACAAGCTGCGTTCACTGATCCACTTGTCACTGATTTTAAGGTTAAATGGTGCATACAAGTGAGAAACAGTGGCATAAAATCTCCACAATTGAGGCATAGCAATTTCTGACTTGGCAGAATTCAAAGCATGCGGTTTAGCCAGGCCTACCACTGATCACTGCACTTTGCCAAAAATGCTGACTGGAATGGATATGGAGGCAAGGATTATAGCATCATTTTTCTCCCTCTGTCACACACACACACACTGTAGTATGTATGTGTGTGTTGGGAGCTGCTTTTTGAATATAATACTTTGGATCATTTAAAATAGAAAAGCTCTGTTTCCTACTGATGTCTTTATACAGCATTCAGCAGCTTGTCATGTATTTGTTAAAGGTTTGCAGAGTGTAATTGGGAGCTTGTATGCCATGCAATATTAAAAGTAATTTAGAAACTCATTTTCTGTTAATATGCTCATGATGAGGTACTGGATTAAAAAAATAAACAGTATATGGCCAGAAGTATGTGGACACCATGGCTTTTGTTTATTTGGCTAAGACCCAAATGATAACAACTGCTTAAAATAATTCATGAAGTCATATAGTGTCCAGTTACTGGCTTGACAGTGATTTTAAGCATGAGTCTGTCATGTAGTGTTAGCTTTCCAAACAGGCCGTTCTGTTAGAGCTGCCCTGGTTAACTGTAAATAGAAAGGTTTCGGAGCTATAACAGCCCGCCTATGCACATAGTTCTGTAAAGAGATGGAAAAAGCACATTCTCCATGGAGTGATTAGATCCTGAATGCTTTACCTTACACTTCCATTCTGTTTTGATCATAATAAGGTGCTGGGAACGAACTTGCATATGGACAGAGCATTGTCCTTCTCATGTCAACACATATTTGGCTGTGCATTATATAGTGGATGTTAGAATTATAAAAGAAACATTGTTTTCTACAAGTTCATGTTGATATAATATAAGTTTCCATCATCCCTAACCTCTGCTACATGTGAAACCACACATACATTATCACATGCAATTCTAATTTTGGGACAATAATGTGCACTGATGTGTAAATATCAATGTTTAATATAATTTAAGTGCTGCTGTGTTTCAATATTGATATTTTTCATGAATAATGCATAAAGGTATGAAGAAGATAAAAAATGATTTACCTCAATAATGATTTAATACTAACCCTGAGAGTCATATTGAAGCAGCAGACTTGTCCTCTCACCCATTATCTAAATAAAATCTGACTCGGTGATTTTATAATACACATACTATGAGTTTTCATTATGATAAGGACAGATTGCCATACACGGCAAAATGCCACAATAAACGGCAGTCCAAATGAAGTCTTTGTTTCTGTGTTGCACACAATCAAACTTCAACAGGTCATAATAATATTCACATTAAAACAGAAAACTTTTCCCTCACTGTGCCATGGGTTTCTTGCCATGGCATCACACAGATCCACAAAGGCAGGAATGAACATTATTGCAAGTTCAGTGGAAGATATTAATGGACCTCCCTCAGTGTGCAGTGTGCACGTTATGGCAGTTCTTTAGACTCCTGAGATCTTTAGACTCCTGAGCCACAGTGAACAGCTCTATAGCAGTAGAGATGTGTTTTGAAGCAACACGTGCGATTTG
>JBBKCR010000101.1:12577329-12587628 GCA_037577295.1 Ladigesia roloffi | reverse complement strand
ACAGACGCCACTGCACGCAGACACAGTCAGCTACCCAATGAGAATTTTTAGTCAATCCGAGCACGGATATTTACTAAAATTAATCGTATCATACTCTTACTCGTCAAAAGTGCTTTATCCGTACCGGATACTCGTTTCAGCCGAGTATCCGGCTCATTCCTAATGTATACACACAAACACACATTCATATTGCAGCAATACACGCGTATGTACAATTGTACAATAATACCTAAACTTTGACAAATACACACCATTTGATGTGCTGGGTTTAAATCACTATATAAGAAATCACAGTGTGTATCAACATCTCACAGGCAGAAACGCCATGGTTACACCATTATAACACGGACATGGCTTCATGCCACCATCACCTGTCACTCAGTAATAATATATTTAACTACTTTCAAACACTTTTGCCAGCTGATACTTTTAAAAATTATTATAAGGGCCCCCCCCCATAATGCACTGCTCCGCCTGGGACTGTCATTGTGTTGTGTATTGTGTTGTTTGTTGTGTTGTTGTGGGGTTATTGTATGTATTTGTAGGAAAGTGTGTTATTGTGTCCATGTGTGTTTTGTGTGTGTGGGAATGTGTTTTTGGGGGTTTTTAGTGTTGAGGTACACAGGCTAACATGGGTGTGTGACCTGGTAGCTTTGTGTACCTGGGGCCTGGGTTGGGCTATAGTCAAGCTTGTGCTGTATTCGTATAACCTTCGTAAAACCTTATACATGCCACTGCTGTTTAAAACTCTCTTAAATAAAGCTGAGGAGATCTCATCCCTGGATAGTTACAATATATTTGTGAATGGTATTAAATTAAATCAAATGCTATCAAGGTCTTAAAGACCAAACAAGTTAACACACCTTCAGCACAATCTGTTGGAATTGATGAATACTGCTTTTAAATAAATAAATTGTATAACATTAAGTAGAGTATGATCTCAAGAACTGTGGTGTGCGAACTGTGCTTAATGTATGGTGCTATGGAAATAGTACTGTGAGGTAAGCAGTTAAGACTGAAAAAAGTAAAACAAACTTATTTAAATCATTTTAATCCATATAACCAAAACCTTTCAACATGAATGTAATTTATGCCATACATTTGTCCTTGTCACCAAATGAAGAATTATGTGGAAATTTAATTTCTCCAATATTTTGTGGAAAATTGCAAGGTAGCTTGACACATTATGTCTTATTTTTAAAGTTTAATATGATGCATGTCAAATATAAACTTCTCTCGTCTTACAAACGTCCATGAAGATACAGCATGTTTGGAAACAGCATGCAATAAAAACTATAATCGACTTGAGCAATATTTATCGTCAACTGCTAAATGAGTATGTGCTCTCTTGTCTGTGTTCAGTTCCATAGTAAGGTTTTAAAAATCCTCCCACACAGACTTTTCCCCCGACAGTGCCGGGGTGGAAATGACAGCAACACTGAGAGACAGTTAAAGGTTTAAGTTCAGCATGAATGAGATCCTTCAAATATCAAATGGCATTCCTGCTGTTTTTAAGACGTTTCGGACCTACTGTGAGGCTGTGAGGCGTGTTAGTCGACGATGGAGCTCTGTGCACAAATATATACACTCACACACAAAGAACAAAATTCCATTAAAAAATATAGTCTAGAAAAAATCTCTCCTCTTACGAACTTCATTGAAGATGCGGCATCTCCAAACTGGTGCTTCACTGTCACTGTCCATTTGCAAAGCAATCTCTTAAACAACCTCCCATACAGACTTCTTACCAGACACTACAGCAGCAGAAATGACAGTGATTCTGTGAGACAGTGATATTTTGCGTAAAAAACGAATGTTGACAACTGTCTCACACACTAAGATGTTTTTGGTATTTTTGAGTACTGGTACTTTATTCAGTCACAGTATAAAACAAATAATCCAAAATGATAATTTTGTGGTTGAATGTAAAAAATCTGTGTGCGGGACAAAGGCAAAACAGCGATGCTAATGACTAATTGTTTTGAAAAAAAAAGAAAAGACATAATGGCCATAGTTAGGGCTGCCCCCAAATAGTCGACTAAACATTAGTCGATATGAAGAAGGCTTGGTCGAATACATTTTCATTAGTCGGTTAGTCGTTTTTTTTCTCGGCAGTCCGCTGCCGTGCTTCTTTAAGCCTCGTCTGGAGCCAACTGTTTTGTTTTGTGGCAAACAAACACAAACCAAGAATAATAAATAAAATCCCTCTGATTTTAATCCATTCTGACAACTGTAATTACCATATTTTTTAGACCTATAAGAAGCTCCGGAATATAAGACGCATCCAATTTTCAAGGAGGAAAATCTGTCCCAAAACTTTTGTCCACTCTAGGTACATAAAGCCTCAATGAAAATAAAGAGACACTTAGCACAGTTTTTACATTGTAAACCACATTTAGTCTCGTTCTTATTCATCAACAAAAATACATTATACATTTTGTTTTGTTATCGTCGCATGACCAGCATTAACGTCGCGTCTCGTCTCGTTTTTGTCATGAGGGTCAGAGACGTCTCCACAGCAACAGTACATACCACAAGCCCAGCCTGCAGCACACACAGCATAAAAAGACGACTGCGAGCAGCACCACACAAAGTTAAGTGCAATTTTACTGCGGTATATCAATTTTTTTACCTCATGTTTTTTACCTCAGTTCCGCTCGAGCTGCGTCTCGGTCGCTGCGCAGCCAGTTGTAGTGGTAGGGTCGAGCCGAGCTGAGCCCAGTGGACTGTACCTTTTCTTGTATACACATAATATTATAAATTAACGATTATTTGACTAATCGCTAAAATGCGGGAGTGTTAGTCGACTAGGAATATCTTTTGTCAGGGGCAGCCCTAGCCATAATGGATGGTAAACAGTGTATAGGATGGTTCAATTGTATACAGGAATGTACAAGGGTTAAAATTCACAAGAACTCCCTGTTTGTTTGCACTTAATCACACAATGTATTATCCCACTCCCATCAATTGTTTTGGCAGGTTGAGAGATTAAAATAATATTTCTGTCAATAACTCACGTAATCCAAAACTTAGTTCAAGTTCAGCATGATTGAGATCAGTCAAATATCTATCAGCATTCCAGATGTTTTTCAAAGATTTCTGTCATACTGTGATCTTATGAGGGGTGTTAACTGATGAATCCATTACAATAGTGTTCTAAAAACTACAGGGAAATACATAAGCAAATGTTTTAAACCCCTATTTGATGACAAATTAAAATAAATAAAAAGGCCAGATCAGCATTGTCTGACCTCTTTCTTTTGACAACCACACAAATCCTGTTTCATTTTACAAAACATACCTTATTGAAGAGAATCAGCGAAGTTCCTACTTGTACCTTAATGCAGTGTCTAGTCTAAGGTCAATTAATCAAACCAACATCCTTCACACCAGGGTAAATGGAGGCCTGCTTGCTTTAGAGATAATAAATGGCCAGTAGCTGCACCTGCCTATTTTTTCAACGTTGCACAGCTGAACATTCTCGGCCAATGTGTTTTCTGCCTCGCAACTCATCTATTTTAAATCGAAAACAAGGTAGTGAGGTGTCAAAATCTCTCCCAGTATAAAGGGCTCTGACTAACATTCACCTTAACAAACACATAATTCTAACTGTTATATGTTTCCTGTTAAACACATAACAGAACAAATAGCAATTGCAAAGTGCATATTACCAAGCCAGTGCTAAATCAAATTAAACATTGTATTTTTATTAATTAGGTTCACAGCATAACTGGAATATTTTGCCATATTAACTCTACAATCCAAAAAAAATATGTACACTCAAAAATAAAGTGGATTCATTGTCATTACAATTTAAATGGTTGTTGGCTTGGTTGTTTGGTTCTAAGGATATATATGTAACCACAGTGTCAAAGGAGTCCATTTCAAAAATCTCATTTAAGAAATGGCCCTTTAAGAAAAATGGTCCTATTTATATATTCAAATATATTCAAATATATTCAAATTTAACGTAAACTACCATGTTATATTAGGCTTTCAGTGCAGTCGGCCTAAACCTTTGTATAGAAAGCCAGCAGATTCCTTCTATTTGTAAATGACACAGAAGGATTTGTCTCATTTGCCTCTGTTTACATAACCTCAATAACCCAGGAACTTGCTGGATTTAAGGAATCTTTTGTTTTCAAATCAGAAAGAAAAAAGCACCACGTTTGTTATGATAAAAATTATCTTGACTTAGCTTTGCTGAATCATCTGGCTTGGTTTCAAGACAGTCCAGGAAAACTCGGCAAACATGCACATAGAAATGAGGTTCATGCCGCGAGAGAACAGTTTTCTGTATCGAAGCAATTTGCAGTGTTTTGCAGAGGGTAATACCAGCTGAGGCAGATACAGGCAGCATGACAGGTGAGAAACCTGTGGCAGACTTGTTTACTTTCATTCCTTCATTTTTGTCCCTGAAAATGCCACACGCTCGTCATACTGAAGCCCTAAACACAGCATATGTTTCTATTGCTATTCACACACCAGCAGAAACTTTTTGAGTTGCATGCAAGGGGTAACAAAATTACACTCAGACTCAAAATGTCTATTAGGTTATAATTACTTCAGTGACCTTAAAGTACATGTTTATTCATACATGGTTTCTCTTGAGGAAATGAGATGTTCTGATTAGTTACTCTCATGTTAAGTTCAATCATCCTTATATTGAGAATTTTTTTATATAATTTATTCTATTCTTAAGTATTTGTGTATTGAAACTGAACACACAATCCATTTCCCATTTCATTTGTATGGATGCTGTATATATAAACAAGCTGAGAGAATAACTGGGTTGCTTGTACCATGGTTGCACACAGCTGTCAGAAATACACTGGGTTTCACTATTTATTGTGATATTAATGTTGTCTTGAGGGCGTGAAGGAGCTGTTGCACTGTAGACATCCCACCATATAAAGTTTAAAGTGAGCGAACCAATCGATATTTAAGGCCATTCATGATACCATTCAGTAGTTTTGACATGATGCACCACCATATAATGATGCTCTGCTCCACAGATAACTAGTTATCATAGTTTGAAAAGTCAAAAGGTCTTCTGCCCTGCAGTTATGAATACATGGATCATCTTCCCTGGCTAACCTCAACAACAGCATGGTTGTTAAACCATTTCCACTCTAGTCTCCTCACCGGTACTCCAAGAAATCCTTTATCTGATAGACCATAACTCTGAGGAGCTCAACACAGATGTGCAGCTATCTGCTAGTGTTTTGACACTTATTAATTTTTGACCAAGACTATTGGATATGCTGTAAGAAAACAAATATTTCTCATCTCCCTCCTGACCAGCTCTCAGTTATGGTTACAGAGAAGAGTTCTAATATGCTGTTATTTTTTTTTACATGTTTTTCCTTGCATCCTGGGCCAAAATAAGACACTCACATACCCACCCACATATAGGCCATATAGACAGCATACCAAGTATATATAGACCATGCTGGAATGGATGACAAGTTGAGGTGAAACACAGAGTTGGCTACAAGCGAGAGAAAGCAGCGGGTAAGTGAGGATGAATTTCACCTGAGCCATGTTTACACTGATTGTTCTTTAATTATCCTCATTAAATGTTGGAGATCAGCGACTACCACTGAGAGACCGAGAGAAGGAACAAGCCAAAATCTAGCCGCGGAAAAACCCCACTGAGTGTGAATGGGTATTATAGTTATTAACCAAATGCCAAAATTTTTTTTTCTATCTATCCTCACATTGATGTCTCAAAGGGGGGGTTATCATAATAACTTGGTTTGTTCTCCATCTTAATGGTTCTGGTGCCCTCTCGGACTGCCAAGAGTGTGTATGTGTTAACCAAATAGATAGATTATACACTGCCAAAGGACCTTGATGCATATTCATATTATAATTATGCTTGTTCTATTTAATATTTCCATATTTCCATATTTCTGATTTTTTTTTTATGTTACCAAATGCCAACGTTTTAATGCACAGACAGTAACTGTGGCTGGGTAACATTTCCTGAAAGTACTGCATTCTCTTCCATTGCTCAGTTCAGGCTTTAATTTCTAAATCCTTAAGTCCTAGTCAAAATGTTTCCAAGTAACTGGACATCACTCAATATCTAATTTCTGTTTTTTTTGTGCTTATGATGAATCAGAATGCAAAAGAAACACTTTGACTGTTTGAATAGAAGCAATTACCTAACTTGTCACTTACTGCCATGTTGTGGACGGTAACAGATTAGCTTAATTCCCGCTCTGTCAAGATTAGCTGATGCTGTGTGTTTCCTGTGATCATATTCCACTATTTTTCAGAAGATGGATATCCCTCAAGTTGTCTCACTTATTGCTTTGAGGTTAAGCAATCTATTAAAAATTTCAATTAATATGTAGTTAATATGTAGTGTGTATCTCCTGCTCTAGTATTTGTGTTTCCTTTATGATCTGCTGAATCCCTTTAATAACTTCCGTCAGTGCTAATTATATTTGAAGATTCCAACCCTGCTGTTAATCAGTGTGCATAATGGATATGAGGGTTTCATGAAAATAAGTTATTAAAATGACAGTCATATTGGCAGACTGAAAGATGTATGTCTTCTCTGGATCTTTCATTAACAAAAACAATCAATGTACATTTGAACATGCTGATATTAACATATTGTCAATTAACTATATCTGATTTCATGTTGTTCAGACACTCAGTTGCTCATGATTTATATATAACTTATATACAACTATTTCTGATGTTTAAAAATAATACATTGAAATAGGTTGCATGAAACCTGCATGAATAAGTTCTTGCCCAGGCTAGGATTACATTATCATAATCTGTGCAACAAAGCTACAGTGGAATGCAATGAAACACATCTTTAAATTTCAACTTTCCATGACAGCAGTTTTCATGTTGAATCCACGGCTTTTTTAAATAGAAAATTCTGAAATAACAAAGCAATGCAGTGAAGACGCTAAGTACAGATTGGAGTGAGATATGGGATTACTGTAAAATACACTCAGTCACCATGTAAGATTTTTATTCATCACTTCAATAAATAGATCACTTGACTGGCCTAAAATATCCATCCTCAGCCAACATTAAGAGGTTGGATAACCTGGCAAAAACACCCCACTTTCACTGAGGTTATCATTTAAAATGCTGCACTAATGAGCTGGACTATGTGAAGAGATGTGGCCCTGTATATTTATGTGTTAACACACCACATCGCAGCACACAGTGTGAACGGTGTGAAATTCTTTCTCTGTGTTTGACCCATTTGCCAAGTGAAGCAGTGGGCAGCCAGCAGTGCAGCACCCGGGGAGCAGTATGGGGGGCCAGTAACTTGCTCAAGGGAACCTCAGTGGTACCAATGGCTGTCCTGGAATTTGTGGCTTTAACATGGGCAACTCCCTAACCACCAGGCCACCAGCTGCCACGTTGTAGCTTATCACACAAAAGATGTGTGAACTTTCTCAGACATATACAATTTTAAATGATTAACATTTAAAATGACTACATTTGCTCAACTTGATTTCTTTCCCTGAGATTGACATAATTTTCCAGCCTTTAAGTGTTTATTCTTTTAAAATATAGCTGTTCTTGTTTCTGTGTCTTAAAGACTGAAATATGTAAATTAGCTTTGTTTTGATTGGCTGTCCTGTACTAGCTTAACCTGTGCCTCAATCAAAAAGCAGGCTGAATGGTTGTGGCTAAACTGCTGTAGGCTGAAAAGCTGCATATATGTTATGATTTATGCAATTTAATTTCAATTTATTCACCCCCCAGTTCATAGAGCCTATGTCACTTTTTTGTGTTAGAATTTTTTTAGAAAAAAAAAAAAATTATAATTGATTGTCCAGCTTGGCGACAGTTGTTATTAAGGTATTTGTGCATTTCAATTTGTATTTTTTTTTCTTTTTACAGTTTGTAAGAGTTTACTTTTTCATTCTGAACTCTGAAACAGTCTCCAAGGTAGTCATATTATCTTCTGATTTCACAGAACACAGTATTAGGCAGGGCTAATTTGAGGCAATTTTTATGCGGCATGCCCTGCTGCAGAGGCCTCGTCTTTTAATTCCAAGTTTCATAGTAAATGTTAGATGTGGTAAACGCTGCTAACCTATGAATTCTGCTGGATCATTCTCCCTCTCCCTCTCTTCAGATTTATTCTTTATATCCATATGTCCTTCGTCTATCACATTGTATCTGGTGTCTTTCACACATATTTGATCCATATTTACTTTCATTAACTGCTGTCTGCGCAAGCTGCCCTCGTATTCACAGAAGATATTCATTTTCTCAGTGGAAGCATATCAGTTTAATTAAATTAACATGAATGCCAGAGCAGCTTGAACTGTGTTCTGCATCACAGTAAGTGTCGCCTATACTGGTAATACTATCTCATGGTTCCCTTAAGAGTATACTTCTGTTGGCAATTATTAATTAATTAATATTTGTTTGGTTTCATGCTGGTTTCGGTTGTGATACTAGAGGCCATTAAGTGCCACTCTTAAAATAGTTGATTTATTCATCACAATGTTATTTATTTATTTTTTCTGAAAGCATTCTGATTTAATTTGGTTCATTTAAAATGTGTTTTTTTTTGTCCACGTTCTTTTTTCCTACAGGGAAAGTAATTATTTTTAAATCAAACTGTTGGTCATGTGGTTGCACTTTGAGATTGTGCTCGGTGAGAAGATATAGTGTAATCTGACCCTTCCCTCTCTGATCCAGGACCATGTGGGGCAAGCAATTAAACTTTGTATTGAAGAGAAGTTTTCACTGAGACTATGATTGAAGCACAGAACTTGAACTCACTCAGAGTCACTGGGAGACAATGGCCAGGCTTACTATCCCTAATAGCAAAAAACAAACCCACACACACACACACACACACACACACTCACACACACAGAAGAAAACACTGCTTGGTTAAATTAACCTCAGGTAAAAGCTTAGCCGGGAAGATTTATCAATGTTCTGTAGAGGATCAGTGTTTAAAAGACTAAACACTGAATGCTGAACCCCTACATCTCTCTTATTATGCTTACATTGACAGCAGGAACAAGTGACATGCAGGAGCATTGTGGGGTACGCTTTCTGCTCTCTAATATCGGGATTAGTGCGGTGTAGATTCTCCGCATTCCAGCTATTTATCCACCAGAGCTGCAAGACCAGCACAGCATGGGAGCTCACAGCTTACTTACACTCAGTTATAATACTCAGCAACTATATTTAAGAAACGTGTCATTTAAGAAAAAGGTGTCATACATTCATGGACAATTAGCTTCAACAAATCTTACTATGGAAGATTTCTTGTTAATAATCATATTTTGAAAATGTATTCTACTGTTTCAACATGAACTGGATGAAAGGATCTTTCTAGCCATTTGTATCGAGTCATTAGATTTTAAGCAGTTTTCTCATTAGGTAAATCTGGTGTTAATAATGAGTTTTTTCTTTGTTTGCCAACTCTGCACCATCTGTGGATCTACCCTGATGCTACAACTTCCTTTTCCTTCTGTGCTTTGGACAATACAATGATGAGGTGGGATAATTTTAGTACAAAAGTATTGTACAAAATAAAGTGACGGAAAAAAGCAACTATATATATAATATATAAATATTTGGAACAGTGTAGAAGAGTACTGTGCAATGGCTGCAAGTGGTTAAAAGAATAAATGTAACTTAATGAGAAGCACTTGCAGTCAAAATGAGTGGTTCACATTTAAGTGTCTCAGCAACTTTAATTAAAACCAATCTCAGGATACTCCTAAATTCCCAAGATGGGAAAAACACAAACAAATAGAAAACCAGAGCAGCTCAGCCCAAAGCTCATGAGTGATCTATCAGCATTGTCATAACCCTTCGGCTCAAAGGGTAAGGACATAGGGAGACAGACTCGGGCAACGTTAGGTGTTCTTAATTTATTATAAGACAAGTACAAAATGGGAATAAAAACAGCAACAAGTCTCTGCAGACTGCCGTCTAACCCGTCAGACTCAGAGCCAGTGAGAGAGCGATTGACACAGCTGATATAGTCATCAGTCTGAAACCACGCCCCTCATTAAGACAACCATTAAAAACCGCTCCTCCTCAATACAGGCGCTCACAGAGCACCATACTGAGAAGGAGGAAGCGTCACATCATATATATCTGCATAATAAGTTTAATGAAAATTTGCACTGCATTTAAATTTTACTCGAAAACAAATACAGATATGAATAATGGCCGCTCTGCACACCCCTAATATACATATGTAGGGTGGAGGTAGCTCAGTGGTTAGGATACTTGCCTGCGGACCATAAGGTCCTGGGTTCGAATCCTACCCCCAGC
>JBBKCR010000101.1:12556448-12567422 GCA_037577295.1 Ladigesia roloffi | reverse complement strand
GTCCCCTGTAGTTAGAAATGGAAGTCGCTTTGGATAAAAAGCGTCTGCTAAATGCCGTAAATGTAAATGTAAATATATGTATATATACAGTGCCTAATGTCGCCTAATCAAGTTGTAGGAACAACAAATAATAACTTGACTTGTAGTTAATCAGTTGGAACCAGAAGTGGTCTTCTAAGAAGATTAGCCCTCTAGATTATGCTTATTATACCAAAATAAAGTTTTGTTGTATCATTTAATAAGAAAGGTCAAAGTTTGCCTGGACTGCATCTATATGTCTTGCCAATGACTGAATTAACTTGTTGAAGAAATCATCTGGAATGGCAAAGAAAGCAATCTTGCAGGACTCGCAGAGTTCGTTGAGATTCTTTGGTTTCATCTTCCAAGCCTCCTCCTTCATCTTACCCCAGCCATGCTTAATAATTCAGGTTTTCTGGACTTTAACAAGCTGTGAACCACAGGACACTTTTTGACTGTTTCATTTGGCACCCAGTAATTAATGTAAAAGCCATTGGAATTAAATTGATACAATTATTGTAACAATCAATTGATTGACTACATTCCTATGTCCTTATGTGACAAGGTGTAACCCAAATTCATGATTTTTCCAACACCAAACTTTTTTCTGGGTGAATCTCAGGTCCATGCAGGTTCCAACAGGTCTCTTTCAGTTTCTGCAGTATTTGCAGCATTTCTGGCTAATAAAGGTACCAGTCACCAACAGCTGTCTTGTCACATAACTACACAATAACTTTAAAAGGCATATAACTTTACTTTTAAACAATCAATTGTTACAAAAATATATAGATTTAATGCCAAGGGCTTTCACATTAATAACTGGGTGCAAAATGAAATAGTCAAAAAGAGACTTCAAGTTCACAGCTTGTTATTACTGAGCATGTCTAGGGTAAGATGAAGGAGGAGGTCTGGAAGAAGGTTGATGAACATTGGGAGTCCTGTAAGATTGCTATATTTGCCATTCCTGATGACTTAATCAAAATTAATTACAGTTATTGCCAAGACCTATGGATGCAGTCCTCCAAACTCATACAGGTCATTACAGGTTATTAATTATTTATTCCAAGGCACCATGACGTCATGTTCGGATGTTATTGTTGCATGTTTGTATATTCTGAAAACCATATATGTATAATTTCTTCATTACAACAGGGGTTATGACTTTTGTCCAGACAAAATGTAACCTTTCTGTATTATTTAAATAATACAACTCAATTAATGATGTAAAATTGTATTTTGATATAATAAGCGTAATCTAGAGGCTAATCTAGAAAGGGCTTTACCTTTCTTACAAGCCATTTCCGATTCCAACTGATTAACTACAAGTCAAGTTATTATTTGTTGTTCCTACAACTTGATTAGGTGACAAGACTTTTGTCAGGCACTGTGTATATATACATACATAACTGAAAAAGTAATAAACAAAAACACATTCTTACATTCAATTACTAGAGCACCGTGCATTAGAATATAATTAAGGGATTATGCTTCTATCATGTTTGGTGAGCCAGTAAAGAGTAACCTAGTAATTATCCAAAAGACAATAACACATATCAGTGCACATAGATTTAGCATTTTCATCTGACACATTGTATTCATCTTCTTGCATGTGTGCCACAAAGAAAATATTATAAATCTGGGGTTTCACAGATCATTTATTCATTTTGAAGAACTGGTGTGAACTGTCAAAGAGACTCCAAAAAGAATATTGTGTCGGAATGATTCATGACTGTGAAGCTGCATAGTTCACTATGATACATTTGTGCTCATAAGTTTACACACCCTGGTAAAATGTATGATTTTTTCACCATTTATCTGAGAATATGAAATACACAAAAACTTTTCTTTAACTCATGGTTAGTGGTTGGCTGAAGCCATTTATTGTTTACACTTTTTGATCATATTCACAGCACAATGGTGAAAAAGCCTCCAGTTCCTGTAAAATCTTGGGCTGTCTTGCATGAAATGCACGTTTGACGTCTCCCCACAGAGTGGCTCAATGATATTGAGGTCAGGAGACTGAGATGGCCACTCTTTACTGTAGCAAACGACAGGTCGATTAGCCTTGTGTTTCGGATCATTTTCATGTTTGAAATCAAAAGTATGACCCATGTGCAGCTTCCTCCAGTATTTTTTGATATTTTTCTGCATTCATCTTGACATCAATTCTGACTACATTTTCTGTGCCTTTGTAACTCACCCATCGCCAAAAAATCAGCGATCCACCACCGTGTTTCACAGTGGGAATGGTGTATCTTTCATTATAGGCCTTGTTGACTCCTGTCCAAACGTACAGTTTATGGTAGTGACCAAAAAGTTCCATTTTAGACTCATCGCTCCAAATAATGTGCCAGAAGGTTTGAGGCTTGTCTCTGTACTGTTTGGCATATTGTAAGAAGGATACTTTGTGGCATTTGCATAGTAATGGTTTTCTCTGGCAACTCGACCATGCAGCCCATTTTTCATCAAGTGCCTCCTTATTGTGCGTTGTTTAGTTGCTTTCAGAATTTCAGACTTTTTGCTTGTTCTATAATGTTCAAAATCACTTGGTTATTCTATCCAGTGCATACTGGTATCCAAAGCTGAGGTTGAATGTTGGGAACATTGGTGTTGGTGGAGCTGGGACGATGTTATTACACAGTGAATAGGTGAAACTTTTCTTGAGAACCTGCACTATGTGCATTCATAATGTATTTTCATATTGAGATTTTTTGGATTAGATTATTTCACAGCTGTATTTTATATTTTATATTGTTCTTGTCTCTATGTCCCTACAAATTCATAACATAAACAATTTCATCCTGGATTAATAAAGATTATTGATTTTGACTTGAATGTAGGCTATAACTTTGTACGTGAATTACTTCAAGGAATATTCCTATCTGAACATTTATGCGCATGAATGTATGTCTTTCAGCATTTGCAGGAATTGTTTTAAACTGGAAGTCAAACTGCAAGAAAGGTAGCAGATGATTTTGAGCAGAAAAACAGACAGACACACAGACTCTCAGTATTCATCCCAAGGGTCATGTGGGTGCAAGAGTAGAGCACTGAACATTAGATACACATTATAAATGCACATAATGCTTCACGTATTTATAAACGGAGGTGGTGTGGATCCTGATAATGGCAAGCAGAAAAGATCCCCAATACATTGTTGTGTCAGCTTCACTATATGGCATTTGATGGAGGAAAATAACAAATGAGTGTGGAACAATAACTTATGTGGTGCTACATTTGTTAAAGGGAAGATGTCCTGAGCATTTCAGAAATCAAATGGTTTTCATCTATGAATGCCCCTCACTTAAGCTACTTTCAGCTACATCAGGCAAGCAATTTGAATACAAATTAGATAGTTTCAACCTGTATGGCACTATTAGCACAAATGAATTGCTATTTGTCTTTCACAAACAGAGGCCCAAATAGCCCCTTTGGACTGCAGACTTACGACTATATGAGGGTCAATGGACATAATTTTTTTTCAAATCTTAAAAAATATGAGATATATGGAACATGTATAGCAACTAAAATTAATCAGTGTCTGGAAAGTGTACTCTTCAAATGTAAGCCTATTTTTTTGCTTTGGGGCTGAACTGAATTTATATAGTCTGCACTTGCCATGGCTATTATATAGCAGTTTAAAATGATTAAATGCTTATTAGGATTATGAAAAATAAAATACTGGTTGTTAATGGCATTTCTCCTTCTCCGGCAGTTCATTACAGTAATCATATTAAATCTAATGCAAACAGACTCGCTCTATGACTTTTTGATTAAATGCATAGATTAAATCTTGCCATACAAATTAAAATTGCGAAATATATAATTCAGTGAAAATTGATTTTGCACTTCAATGTCTGTAAAAATGTATAGTATCTGAAGCTGCCAGAGACTGGCAGATAATCATATTTGATTTTCAGATGTATCTTTATTGAAAAATGATGCACACGTATTGAAACATGAAGATATATTATTCAATTACCAACACGTCAGTCATTTGAACTATTTGATCCTTTATCATCTTGTGCTAAAATTATATTTTTTCCCACAACCCACAAATAATCATGGGCGAAGAATCAATCGAAGTCTAATTAAAAAAAAAACAAAAATAGTCTGTGTCTCCAGATGCACTAAAGAGTGTTGCTGTGTCTAACTTTCTGGCTTAGCTATAAGGAATTTTAGGAAAAATTAAACGCAGATTACTTTGGCCACTTAATTAGGGTAAAAATAAAAAAGTCACATTCACTAAAAATGATGTATATATACATATATATATTTTTTTTATTTTTATTATTATTTTTTTGATTATTATTTATTTATTATTTCATTTCCATTGTTGTTACCATTGCTCCTATTATATCTTCAGTTTAGTGTGAACCGAATCATTAAGTTTAGTATATTTGGAGATTTAGGAAAAACCTAAGTAGAAAAGAAAACCTATTACAAAAGAAACAAGCTGCACAACTCTCAAGGCAGAGAGAGCTGTGCCTCCTGCACTGTAGACAGCGCATTAAGATTTCAGATATGACCTGAAAAAGAAAGTAAGTTTGAATGGTCTGATATGCAGCGTGCTGAACTAAAGTAATTTATGACATACTAGTGAAAAGGAACACTGAAATATTAATAACCAGTTTGTATTTGTATTGGTCACTAAAATAGATATAAATAGCTTTAAAATTGTATGACTAAAATCAAGCTCCTCAGTCTGTACAACATTTGAATGAAAGTGGCCTTAGATGGAAGTGATCAGCATCAAAATAAAATTCTAGATGAATAATGGCCATTCAGACCAATCTGCTGTTGAGAATGAGCAAATCCCAGATGGTGTTGCTTCTAACAGAGCTTCTGCTAGCTATTTAGACAATCTGCTGCAAGACATGAAAAACGTCATGCCTACGGCGACGAGAATGGCTCCCAAAAACAATCAATCCCCAAAACTCTGTAACTCTGACTGACAGCATTGCTTTTCAGATCTGTGAGGCTTGTTATTTGGATCCTGCTTTTTCAAATTTCCCCCCACTCACAGACTGAACTGCCTGTCTGAAGATGTCACTGAAGATGTCATATGAGGTCAAAAATGTGGAATGCATGCCTCCATATATTTGCCATGAAATAAGGTATAATTTTTCCTGTAAACATCCTTTACCTTGGGTTAGAGGGTTCAAGGGGCAAGTCTTGTGCACTTAAATTAAGAATGATTTTCTCAGTGTTAAAGCAGCATGAAATTGCATCTGTTTTGTGCGAGCTTCCTGGGACCTGCATTTCTCCAGTCAGCTCTCGTGCCATTGCCCAAATGATTTTTCAAAGCCCAGAGCATGAAGTCTTTTCAATTAGAAAATTGTGGTAGGTTGGTGCCTGCTCATCCATGGTGGGGCATTACAAAACAAAGGTTAAAAACCCAGAATTACATCAGAAAAGCATCGGCACCTAAAACAAGCTCCCTGGAAAGAAATTACCTACCAATGTCCCTTTGTTACTATAAGCAGAAAGAACTTGTTTTCTCCAGCTGCTTTAGTAAACAGTGCTTACTCTGGATGTAACCTTCAGAATTACTGAGCAGGTACATTATACAATAGAAACGTTATTACATTAAAAATGATAACTGTACAAATGTTGTGCTGTTTAGAGAAAGGTCTGAGGTGAAGCCAGCAAATCTATTCACAGATCTCTTAGATACAGTGCCCCTCAGCACTGTGGCAAGCTATCTGTGACTGATTAAATACTGCAGTGCATATGCACTGCCTGATTACAAGTTTGACAGCTGGCAAGGTTAGAGTAATTGCTCTGGACTTTTTTCAGCTGTTATTTTAGTAGTTTGTGCCCAAGACAGAATCTGAAAGAGAAGGTGTTCCAGCCATGTTTAAGCCATGTTGTATTGCACACAAGCGTGCTGAACATTTATAGCTTCGTTAAACATTGCCATTTTGTTGTCCAAGCTTCATTATGGGTTTCACAGTAATTATCTATTATTTTCAAAGGTATTTTTGGAATAGCAACCAGTACTTGGACCAGTACTTTAGTGCTGAGGAGCTTTAAATGTAAAACTTTTCCAACATTAATTTTTGTTAAGCACACTGGCCTCTATATGTCTTTGTGATATTTACAGTGAAGTTCTCTCTAATATTTACAGTTAAGTACTCTCTAACACTCTTATTGGTAGTATATAGAGGAAACCGTTTTGCCCAGAGAGTAAAAAACTGTAATTCCCAGGTACTAAATTAACTTTTATATTTGCATTTTATTATTTCTTTTGTTTCCCACCCCAAAGATGTTTGAAAGCACTTTACATATTTTGGTGTTTTAACCAGGATAGCACTTATGTTTAATTAGATCAGCCTATAAAGTGGTCATACTTAGTCATCTTTGTACTCTTAAGAATTGGAACTAATGTAATGTGGCAAACAGTTAATGATGTGGTTCACATATAGTACAACAGTGGAATGATCATTCTCTTAATTACGTAACAGTATGCATGAATGTTCAAGTATTTTCTACTGGAAGCTTGCTAGCTTGTCTTCACATGTCTTTACATGCGTTAATGCATAATGCAATAAAACTGAGGGCTTTCAGAGCGTTGTGTATGCTAGAAATACAGAGTATAGAAAAAACTGAACCAGTATCGTAATCAACTGTATTTACAAATCCAGCACTGCACAAGAATGCTATTGTAATTCTAAAACAGAGTACTGTAATGATGACCATTTGACTCTAAGTAAAAGTGGTTTAAATGAACAAGAGTTGCCTCTATCCAGAAGCTTTTAGTGGATAAAATCCTTCCCGCATGTGAGATGTGCCAGTTGGAAAAACAAAAGATTCTTCACACAATGCACAGTCCCTCTCTGACTAATGTTGTTCCCCTACAACTGTATGTCAACGAAAATAACATATCGATTCGTCCTTCCATCCTTTTAATCCCCTTTATTTTTAACTGCACACAAGTTTTTGTACTGAACACAAAACAATTATGCATGCAGTACTTGTTTACTGCTAACTCATACATGCAATATGACACATGAGGTCACATGGGAGGCAAGACTTTGGCTCCGCTTCGACATATTCACGAGGCACTGAAACACCAGCCAAGCTCTCAGTCTAAAATGGAGATTTTATTACAGCAGATTTCCCATAAAGCAGCAGCAGCGGTCGTGTCTTAGCCTGGGCTGCTCATTAGAGTGGCATAAAGCAGCTTGACACACACAGGATGCCAATCCATCACACACAAGCTGCTCTCGATGGGGGCCAACCTCAGGAGAGGCAGGCTGCAATGACTAGAGGGAGAAAAAAAAAAGTCCTCGCAAACTAAGCTGTCTTCTGGTGAGCTGCGATGCCAACACCCCGAGGTACCAGCAGAGCAGCTCCATCAGGCTAGCTGGCTAACATGTCTCAGATAGCATGAGCAAGGCAATTAGCAGTGACTCCTGAGAATAATTTCTGTCTCTCTCTCTCTCTCTCGCTCTCATTTTTATATTTTCGTCAACCACTGATTATGATCCACCTTTCAACATACATACCGAAGATACCGCACCATTAATTTGCTATTCCTGACTGCGGTACTCATGTTTAATTAAACCTCCCAACACTAAAGAAAAGTGTCATTTAATTGCCAATTATAAAGCACAGTGTTATTCACAAGAGGAAAACATGGCAGTAACAGTGTTGCTGAAAATTAATTTGTCAAGAAGCAACCAGAAATGTGTTGGCTGAGCAGAAGTGACCAAACGTACCGACATATGCTTCACATTGAAAAGCAAATCAGCAAGAAGGATTAAAAAAAGCAATATAGTTGAATTATTTCATTCAGATTTGGAGTGTCGCAGTGTATGCTGGCTTGAGAGAGAGAGGGATAACTTTACCAGCTAGTCAATCATTGCCAGCATCAGGGGTCATGTTGAATCACCAGCTTTGTTGAATCACACAGAATACATTTATAGTTGTCACATAGAACAAATAAAATATTTGTGCCAGAAGCAAAGACAATGTTGTGGTATAAGAGGGCCCTAATGCTGATATAAAAGAATGATGTTGGAAACAACTGATGGATGATAGGACAAATTAGAATGTGAGGTCATGGATTAAGTGGGATGGGAATGAATAAAACATGGATTTTTTCTTCGGAAATACTTGAGGCATAATCATATGAATTGAATTTTCCTGTGTAGTCTTGCTTTATAAATTGGAGCAAAACCTATGAACTGCTGTAAGACTTATGATTTGAATTATTATTATTTGATAAGAACATTATTTGTGTAATATTTTAAATGTAGTACTCATTTAGTCTACTTATCCTTGAGGATGAGCACTGCAGTCCAAACATTCAGTTTCTTAGAAAAGCCAGAGTTGCACTCTCATATTTTGCATATTGTGGCTGTGCAAATAAATACGAATTTCTCTAAAATGTTCATTTAAAGAGAAGGCCAAAATAGTTTTATCTTCTATTGTTGCTAGATAGAGACACAAAATATAGACAGCTAACACTGTGCCTGAATATATGTATGAGTCATCTTATTTGACATTCGTAGTTTGTTTGTGTTTGTGTGTTTTTTTATTTTTTTATTAAAAAAGTTTAGCAGTTTAAACGTTTCTTACCTTGGGTGCAGGAGGGGTTGAGCAAATGATGAATGTGAGCCAAAGGCAGCGGGACTTGTGAATTTAGGATTAGGGAACTAACAGCTGGACCATGTTCCCTGGAAAGCTACATCACTCACTAAAACAAAGAGCATCCTCTTCGCCTTGGGACTCCACGTGTTCTTATATTAATAAATGTCCTTCATTATTTTCCATGCTGGTGTCTGCTTAACCTCTGCTTGTGATGATCAATCCTCTGGCAAAAGACACATAGTGGGAGAACATGGTCAGTATTCTGCTAAGTGCCACCGCTTAGGCAATATTCAGGGGAAAAAAGTTATTTACCCTTCAAATGTAGGAGAAAAAAAAAGAACAACTGTGGTGTCAGTGCGAATGATGAGCAATACATGTAGATTAATAGTGGCGATAATCCATATCTCAAGCTCAGATCATCACCAAAAATGCCTGTGCTGAATATTTGCAGAGCAGATAGGCTGACTTACCCACAGCTTGACGACGAGCCGTGGGCTAACATATTCAGTGGCGGTCTTGTTTATTGTCATTTAAAGCCATGAATAAATTCTTGGTAAACAGCACTGTGTGCAAACAAGATTGCTTTTGACTTAGCATATGTCGCTTTGCACCTGAAAACAGACACCAAGACATCAATCAAAGCCTCTGCCTATTTTTGTTAAATATACTTTTTTTCCCCTCCACTCTTCCCATTTCCTCTTTTCTTGTCTTCCAAATGACGTGACAGCACCTCGGGGAGTGTGGCTCAAAGAGGGTTTGAGGAAGCATAATGTGATCAATCTCCTAAGAATGCAGAACTGAGCAGCCTCGCTTCATCCTGCTCATTTCTTGCTGGGTTCTACTGCTCTGCTGACATTATCAAAACATCTCAGTTACCGTTCTGTCTTGCCCCCGTGCACATCAACATATATCTGCATGATTTGTTCATAGCAATTATATGCTAATTGGATATCTATTTCTATTTCTACTTTTATCCCTGCCATTGTTAAGCCATGGATGAATATCCTAACATCTAATCAGAATCCAGCAATATGTGGATCAGGGTAAAAGGCTTTCATTTATCCAAAAGCTGCATTATGTTGTATTCCAATCGAACATTCATTATGTTAATCCCATTATATTTGAACAATTTAACAACACAAAACTGGTATTACGAAATTTCATTAAAAAAAAAATCTATTCATTTTGCCCACACTACAAGCAAAAAATACTATTCACACAAAGAGAACAAAAAACCCATCTTAAATTTGATAATGTGCTGATTTTCAGTCTGTACTGACCCCACGACATTTATGTATATTAGATTCCATCAGTAGGACAGACATTAATGAGAAGATAGCAGAGATATTTCAGTCCAAAGCACTGCTGATTGATGTAGTTGCAGCCAGCTAATTAACATAAGCTAATGGTTCAAAATATCTCATTTTTCTGGGAAGAGGGACATCCTGCAGTGAGTGAGTAGCCTTGGGTGAGGATTCAGGTCTCGGCGGAGGATAAAAGTGATGGGGACCAATTGAAATGCAGGAGCAGAGATGGCATTGAGCTAAGGGGTTGGGGTGGGTGGGGGTCCTTCCTCCTCTTCTTTCATATCCTCCGTTCCAGTGCTACTCTGCTTTGACTGGCATTTGTTAATTTTCTGCTGTGAACAACAACAGAGGACAGAGAATTTAGCAGCAATGCCACTTGGGGTCGTGGACATGAGGGCCAAACAAACTCAGTGCACCCCAGAGAAATATCTTCATTATTATGTCTTGCCATGGAATCAGAGTGATGATTCCTTTCTAAAAACCAAACTGCAGGTTTTGGCTCGCAAATATACAGAGACAGACTGACAGACAAATAATAAAATAAAAAAATAAAACAAACAAACAACTCATGGCAACTTACCAGAAGATGTAATACATGGTACCAGAATTTCTCAGAAAATGCAATACATGGTAATGTTCAAAAGATATTCTAAGAAATGTTTTGCATCTCTTAGATATCTGTTATAATTTTAATATTTTGTATCTGTTATGTTTCATGTGTATCTAAAAAATAGATTTTTTAAAATGGACAAAATATTCAGTCCAGAATTGAAATGTTAGAGAAAGTATCCTCACTCCTGAAGGTCATGTTGTCTCTGAATTTTGGATGACATGGCAAGAAGGTCCTGGGTTTAGTCTTCAACTAGGGACCCCCAGTGAGTGGAGTTTGAATGTTCTCCACACATGTCAGCATGAGTTTCCGGGTGCTTCCTCCCACAATCCAAAGATCTTTGAACTTGAGTTGCTAGATTGTCCCTGGGTATTTGTGTGTGTGTGTGTGTGTGTGTGTGTGTGTGTGTGTGTGTGTGTGTGTGTGTGTGTGTGTGTGTGT
>JBBKCR010000101.1:12515252-12538201 GCA_037577295.1 Ladigesia roloffi | reverse complement strand
ATACACACACACACACACACAGTGACACTCACTCAGTCCAACACAAATATTCACTCACTCACTCACCTCAACTCACACACACGAATACAAACACACACTCACTCATTCAATCTTTTCTGCTTCTACTGTCATCCTCTCACTATTCCCTCAACACTCATTCACTCACTCACTCACTCACACCGACACACACATAATCTCTCACTTACTCACTCACTCACTTCAGATACACGTTTTCTCTCAGCCCGGACACGCATACTCTCTCACTGATTCACTCATCATTCACTCACAGTGAATCAGTCACTCACTCTCCCCTACACATAAAAAATTTCATTCACTCTGTCTCTCACTTAATCACTCTCTCATCCCGACATATACATTCACTAACTCACTCACTCACTCATTCACTCACTCAGAAATTCAGTCAACCCTTCAGACATTCAGTCCCTCACTCATTCATTCAGTCCCTCACTCACTCACTCACTCACTCCCGACACACACATATTCACTCATTCGCTCAATCACTCCCGACTCATATATATTTTCACTCACTTACCCCTAACACACATACATTCACTCGCTCACTCACTCACATGCATAGGCACTCATTACTTTGCTCACATACATACAAGCATGCACACACACACATGTACACATTCACTCACTAATTCTTGGATTTCTCAATTTATTTGTATTTGTGTCTTTCACGCTGTCCCTCACTCACTTGTTCATTCATTGACTCACTCAAACTCATTCTCCTCTCCTCATGTCCTTTCTGACAGATTGATTGGTTCAATTACTCAGTTGCTCCTTCATCTACTCATTAATTCACTCACTCTCTCACTCACTCACTCACTCATTTACCCTCCCTCTTTCTCTCAATATCTTTCTATGCTTCTCTCTTCCCTTTTTTCTGTCTCACTCCCTCTCACACACACACACACACACACACACACAATCAGAGTTTGTTTATTCTCCTGGGGTCCAAATACCCCAACAGTGATAAGCTAAGAGCTAACTAGTGTCAAGTGTTTGTGATGCAGGGAGGACCAGCTTCAAGTAGTGCACAAACCGTTTGTCCAGTGATTGACTAATTGAAATCCCTGGCTTTAAGCCTCAATTGCAGATCAGGCCCTTCTTATAGCTCAGAGGGTCCAAATATGATTTCAAATAAAGAAAATCAACTTTATGAGTCAGAGAAAACAACCAAATTGAGTAAAGCAGGGTCTGGCCAGAGTAAACTGAGCATTCTGCATTAAACACATACATCCTAAAGACTTCTCTTGTCTTTAGAGCACCCAGAAAATGACCTGGTATAGCAGAGCTAGAGTGACTGAGAAACATTTTAAGAGTCTCTAAACAATCCCTTTTGTGTTTGTTTGTGGTCAGTGTGCTCTAGTTTTAAGAGGGGATTATAGTATACATAAAACACAATATTACATTTCAGAGCATGGAAAACAAATGGTAGACACCCTTCTCACTGAAACTGTAACTGATGTATAGGATTTCCTTGTGAAACGAACAGGAAAGTGTAATAATGGATCATGCATGCTGCATTAATTGGCAGAGAGAGGCACGGCACACAGATCTGGTCAAACATTGTGCAGTATATCGGCTTGGTTTTTCACAGATGGAGCTCGTGTGCTGCAGCACACTGCTCGCGAGGCTCTGGCCGATGGAAAGAGCATGACAGCCAATGCCCTGTGAGGATTTTAGCTTAGCACTGTTATGGGCCTGTTTATTACCCACAGTGGGCTCGCTGTTCAGCATCCTCCTGATCCAGCCTCAAAGCCTGCACAATACAGGGCTTAGAGCATGCCGTGAGTGTTCTGCTCTTTTAAAGATGTGTGTGTGTTGCACTGAGCTTTCTTTAAATGCTTCTTTCAGCCAATTCATATAGAGAATGTTAAAAGACTAGGAATATATTTTGTTCTATGCATCACTGTCATTCCACTGAAGCTGTTCTGCGGGTTTGGCCTATCTGTGTAGGGTAATAGAAAAACAAGGGACAGTAATGGAGTTACAGTGAGATAACCTGTTCAGAACATACTTTCAGTACAGAACAAATCTCTTTCAGCTTGATGGTAGACTAAAGGCTTCTTAGATCCACGAGCTTTTAGCAGACAAAAGGCTTGTTTGTCTGTGAGATTGTTTTTGTTGTTTATATATTTCTTTTAGTTTCCTTGAAACATCACAAGTGTGCAACTGACCAGAGAAGGATGATGAATAATTCACATTCATTTATTGTGCTGTCTGTCTTTCTCTGTCCCTCTGTCTTTTGCTCTCTCTCTTGCTCTCTCATCCTGTCCTTCTTTTTATCTTGTCTCCTTGTGTCTTGACCGCTCCTTCTCTCTCTCTCTCTCTCTCTCTCTCTCTCTTTCTCTCTCTCAGTCTCTCTTTCTGTCTCTCACTGTCTCAGTCTCTCTCTTTCTCTTTCTCTCTCTCTGTCTCTTTTTCTCTCTCTCTTTCTGTCTCTCTATCTATCTCTCTATCTATCTCTCTCTGTCTCTCTATCTCTCTCACGCCCTCTCTCCTTACTCACTCACTCTTTCTTCAGTTTTTTCTATCCTTTTTTCTCTCACTTTTTCTTCATCTTTCCCTCTATCTCCCTTTATTTGTTCATTTTTTCTCTCTCTCAATCCCTCTCTAACCTCTCTCAATCTCTCAGACATCTCTCATTCTTTCTGTTTTTGTCCCTCCCTTTCTCTTGCCCATATTGCTCTGTCCCTTTTTCTCTGTCATTGTGTCCTTCTACTTGTATTGCCTTCTTACTCTCTCTTTTTTTCTTTCTTTCTTTCTGTTTTATTTCTTTTTTTCTCTCTTTCTTTCTTTCTTTCCTTCTTTTTTCTTTCTTTCTTTCTTCCTAATTTTCTCTTTCGGTTTTTCCATCTCTTGGTCGTTCTCCTTCCTCACTCCCTGTCTCATTCTTTTATTCTCTTTCTTTCTGTTTTTTTCTCTCCCTTTCTCTGTCTCTCTTTTGTGGTGTAGTCTATCTATTACTTTCATCTCTCTTTGTGTCCCTTCACTCTCTCTCTCATAGCTCTGTCCTTTTTTCTCACTCTCTTTCTGTCCTTCTGCTTTAATTTCCCTTATACTCTCCCTATCTCCCTCTTTCTTTTTTCTTTCTTTCTTTCTTTCAATTCAATTTTCTTTTTCTGCTCTTTTTGTACCATCTCTCTCTTTCTATATGTGTCTTTCTTTCTTTCTTTCTTTCTTTCTTTCTTTCTTTCTTTCTTTCTTCATATCTGTCCAATTATCTCTTTTTGTTTTTATTTCCTCTCTCTCTCTTATTCTCTCACTCTCTTTCTTTATCTGTGAACTATGTTTCATCGCTGTTATCTCTGGCGCCATGCCTTTGTGTTTTTGTTTCCCATTTCCACATCACTAGCTTTAGAGGGTTACAAAAGACCCTTAGAGTGTCATACACACACATGAGTGGCTAATGCTTTCTACTTTTCCTCAGTGGTCCTTTCAGCGGGATCCAAATTTGTGATGCAGCCAGAGATCAAAAGCCATAAAAGCCAAACAAATATCCCCTCTTAATCCGGGGAATGTGCCCCACTATGCACCAGTGGAATCTTTTCCTTCAAATGGCTATCTACAGGTAAAGTGTCTCCCTAACAAGTCCTCAGATTAATGAATGAGTCATGCATGAAGGCCCTATTGCAGCTATTGTAACACATCAGAAATCCCAGGGCAAGTGAGTGATCGGTTGAACATGCATCAGGCAGACAGGCCCGAGCATGAGAGAGGCTTTGTGCTGAGCAGCCATAGCCCATTATTTTATGATAATGAGAAAAACTGGCAGATCGCTGAATCCATCCTGACTCTGGGCCTTATGTGAGACATACAAGAGAAAAGAGGGGCTTAGGGAGATTGGCTCACTGATTAGAGCTTAAAACAGAGACCGCCAGGATCACAGCATCATAAAAAAAAAACAAGCCAGGTAGAGCCAAGACACTAGACCAAAGATTTTGATGAGTGTGTAAACAGAAAATAGGAGGTAAAAAAAGTAAGTTATTCATAATACTTCATTAGCATTAGTGAGCAATTCCATCTACACTACTAAAGATTTATGAGTGATGCCATCAAGCAACTTCTGGATTTGGATGTGTCTTAAATTTTTTTATGTTTGTTAGTTACACAAATGTAGAATCATTTACATGTTAAGAACCAAATCTACATGCTGAAAAAAGCATTTTTACCATTTGTTTGATGCCCAGAACAATTATGGAATCTTAACTTTCAAGAGTATAATCCTATTTGTTTTTTGGTAAATATATAAAGGTGTATTGCCCGTTGGCTAAAGCCCTGCCTGACTCATGAAACATGCTTGAATGTTAAAATGTGTTGTGATGTTTACAAAGCTTTGAGGATGAAAGAAAAAAAAAATGCTTCACTGACAAACAGCCAGTCCATTTGGTTTCATTCCATTCAGAGAGTCTGTTGTTTACGTGCAAGAGACACTTTAGCTGGCTTCCTTTCAGATTTATATCCAACGAGTAACCATAATAGCCTTTGTTTAAGGAGGATGCTCTAGGCCTTTTGCACTAGGTCCTGCTAGTCCCATTTGAAACGAGACCTATGTGTGCGCCGCCGAGATTTATAGGTGCTTTTCCCTTGCGCTTCCCTAAGCCACTTGGTGATATGTGGCCAAATAAAACTGTAAAACTGAGAAGTTTATGAGCAAGAGAGCCATAATTAAAATGGTATCTTGTTCATTTAACCCCTCCCCGGCATGTGCAATATAAGCGTGCTTTTAATAGAATTAGTAATCAATTCGTTATTGTGTTTTATTCGGCTTACATGCATTTTCATTAAATAACTCGCTCCATATAATGGTCATGGTTAATTCATGAAATCTGCTCCAAAGCTAAAGCTTTACATGTGGATTAATGCCAATATACCTGTAGCTGCAAAGATATGCATATACAGGAAGCACAAGATGGTGCAGTCTGGATCTGGCAAAGCTGCCAAGGAAATCCTCTAAATTACTTGTTTACCAGTCCTCCAAAAGGGCATATTAATTAATTAAACGCACAATAAAAATATGCCACCTCATGTCTCCCCCACAAAAAGAAGCTGAAGAGTGAATTGAAGCTTCAGAGTTTTTTCAAGGCTCAGCACAAAATACAGATATTTATTAAAAGGGGTTTTAAGTGTAATTGTGGTGAATTATACAGTGTACAGTTACTTCTAAAGAGCCTTATATTAATTAGAAAAAAATATTGTGTTCTTCTTTGGCAGGGGTTCCCAATCCCAGTCCTGTTGGTCCCATACTATATTTACTATATACTATAGTTTTACTGAATTTTTGTGCTTTGTCTAATTTAGCACAGGGGTCCTCAGACATTCGGCATGGACAACTTCCCATGGAGGAAAAATATCCAAAATCCAAAAATGCTGGAGTGAGGATGAGGAACACATGCCCATTTGGCATTTTTTCAATCCTCTTGCTATTTTTTTATTTTTTTAAGTGTACAGTAGACGCTAACTATATGCTATTAGCTATTTATTACAATTACATTTATTGCTGAGCTCTGAAAGTTACCTTCACCTCAGAACTCACCTGTTTTCCATTTCTTAAAACAAGATTAGACAGAATATCCGATACAGTACCATACACCTCATGCAGTGTCTCTGACTCCCATTCTCCATTCATTAACTCAGCTTCATACTTGTTTTATTGCCTTTCTGCTGGAATATTCTCTTTGATACATTACAAACATTACCACCATGCATCTCTTTATACATATCCTCTTTTTTTTAGCTCAGCTGTAATATATAAATAATTATGACTTGGAGTCATATTATTTTACAAAGGAGCACGCTGCCCCGCCACCCGATGAAAGGTATTGTTTACTGTCGTGGGCTAGATGATAAGAGAGCTAATTAGGAGTGAGAAGCCCTTACTCAGCAGTGAAGGCAGGATGTAAAGTTTAGCGCTTCCTGGAGCTGTCTTTGAAGATGGTTTTGGGGATGGCTTGGAGACAAGCACCAGAATGGCAGAATTACAAATTGGATCCTGTTGAAGAAGTTCCAGTGAAACCTTTTAATCAGCTCCCCTCGCCACCCCCACCACATCACCACAAAGCCCTCCACCCACACTCCTCAGACATCCTTGAGGAGGGGAATACTGCAAAAAAGGTAGTGTCATTTGCATACTTCCAGCATAGTCAGTTAAGGCACTGCACTGTGGCGAGGCTTTCATATGAGAGCCTTGAACAGATGCTTAGAGTCCAACTTGGCCCCACACACTTCAGCCTGTTCTCTAATTATAAATTGAGGAAACACCTTCGAGAACTCAGGTTTGAGTTCCCAAATCTCATCTTTAGAACTTTCTTAAGGCCATTTGCTAAAAGTAATACCTCTCTGTGCTGTCAAGCCTTACAATAGAATAAATGTGTATCTATTATGCAGGGCTGAGGTAAAGTCTAAGCCGATGCTCGCAGGTCCTGAGTGGCTGGAGCCTATTAACCATGGGACAACGGCAATTTTGCATAAAAAAAGAGATATGCATTATTGCTTAGTTGTTTATAGACATTTAGCCCAGTGCAAAATTTGATTAATGCTTGTTTGGCTTCAACATCAATAACGTTTTTGTCTTGTATGACACAATGAGGGCAGACCACTTCTGAATGTATTTACATATTACCTTAATGGCTAACAACACATTTCTACACAGTAAACAACATGAGGTCATGTTAGATTAGTCAAAAAAGATTCTTTGTAACCAGACAGGCTTGTTCTTTGTGAATAGTGGGAAGAGGCATAGGAAGAGTCCCATAAAGCTCTGACCCATTTAGCTACACACTGAAGGGATTGCCCTAAATCCATCTTAAATAAATGTATTGATTATTAATATGCACATGCTTTATGTAACGATTGTGTCATTTAAAAGTGTTTTTGAGATTCCACAGATAGTATAATACTTTTCCGCCTGCACAGACGTATTATATGTATCTTAGCCCAAGCAATATATTGTTATCCGTTCATCAGGTTAGTGTCTTCTTTCCCTTTTGTTAAGTTCATATAAAGTGCACAATTTCTAAATCAAGAATAGATTTTGTGGCAAATGATTTTAGGTTTCTGCCAAGCAGACTCCTACCCTTTGTAGTCACTTTTTTTTCTAGATGAATTCCAAACTTTCTGTTCCTGGCTTTAATCTAAAATGCCTGTCTCACAGTGTGACTTAATGAATGCAACCAGTCATTACGCTCCCTGAGCAAAATGGTATACTGTTTAAAACAAATTGTCTTTTTGTCATTTTGACAGCCATTTATACAAAATGCCTCCCCCTTATTACTAGAAATAGCTGTAGTCTCAAAATGATTCGTCCCTCCAGGAAAGCACACAGGACCTTGTCATAGTTACCATTTACATGACAAATTACAATGCGCTTCTATAGCCAGTGGAAA
This sequence comes from Ladigesia roloffi, assembly GCA_037577295.1. NCBI lineage: Eukaryota > Metazoa > Chordata > Actinopteri > Characiformes > Alestidae > Ladigesia > Ladigesia roloffi. The sequence continues at coordinate 12,530,786 of JBBKCR010000101.1, read as the reverse complement.
CCTTGCAGGTTTGGGCACAAATGCTCTGGAAACGCAGAGTTAAAATGAAAAATTGCGTGTCATGAGGCAAGGCTAAGATGATCATACATTTCTGTCTTTTTGAATTTTTACTCCATAAATTACCCTCGAGGATACCTTAAAAACTTCTTATTTGTCTGAATTTTCTCCCACAATTTTGAGTGTTATCTATCATACGATAAGATAATTGTTGCTTCATTAATTTCCAGAGACACTGCAAACACTGCATTTATTTCCCCCCCTGCTTTACTATCTTGGTTAAAACACTTTTCCTTTTTTTTCCCTCTCTCTCTCCTGCTCATTCATGCACACCCACAATGTGTATGTACAATTTTACTTTCTTCCTGTATTTTTTTCTGGCATTCAAGTGTCCTCACTTCATCTGTTATCTTCTGCAAGTAGACCACAGTTCATCCCACTCACAGGCATATTTAACAGTTTTCTTGGTTGCTCAGAACATTGTACAAACAGAATTGTCCCTTTATTGCAGCACAGAGCAGCCTCTGGGTATTTCTGGCTGCTGGTTTGCACAATTATCTGTGTGTGGAGCCTCTAGTGCACTTCACGCTTTCACATTCAGTAACAAAAATGCATTTTGGCCCCGTTAAAGATGTTTCATTTGTTCTGTTGAGATTATGTCTATAAATTCCAAACAGAACGTGGCGGTACAACAGGAGTGGTTGTCGGAAAAATGCACAGTCAATTCTGAATATCCTGGATATTAATTAACCGATTATCAATGTATTCCTAATAATAATTCCAATCATGTTACTATTGTATATGTGTGGGTTTCATATGATTCCAATGGGTTTGTATACACACCAGCTTGAAATGAACAGGGGGTCTGTGTGAACAGCTAATTGTTGACATTTTTACTGCATTTTAAGCGAGCAAAAGTGTGAGGCTATGCCAAGAGGAGGTTTTCCATGTAAGCAACATCATGCAAGTGGCATTATTTGTGTAGTGTTATTTGAAGAGTGTTTAAAGCCCCTAACAGGAATAGCTGAAACAGCATGTTGGGTGCCTCAGGATTAGCTCTAAGTGTGTTCACAGAAAGCGTGCTAAACAGTAGGTTTTAATAGGATTGTAACTACAACTTTATAGACTTATATATAAGGCTCAGAGAAGTGCCAAATTGTTGTTGTTTTGTTGTTGCGTGCGCGTGTTAACAACTAGAAAGGTTATGCAATGCTGTTTTGTCTTCCCCAGGCCGGCACTACTCAATCTGCAGAGCAAATGAGTTTTCAGGGTGTGATGAATATTTCCAGGAATATTTCAGGCTTTTTTGTTGTCTTACACACAGATGAGACTTGCCAGGTGGTGGCAGATGCTGTGGGCCAGCTTGAGCTGAAGCTGGAGGGGAGAACACGAATAATGACTGGTCTTCTTGCTGCCTCTCTTAGCTTATTTTTCATATCAGGTAAACGGTATTCATGCGTGTTCAATTATGCCCACAGCGTAATCACAACATTGCGGTCTTCAGAATAGTGATCATTGTCTGAGCATGCATGGAAATAAACCGAAGAGCTCTACAGCAGGACCTGAAGGTTTTATATACATGGTGGCACATTCATAAGTGTGCCTGATATACCTTATGTGGAGAAACCGCAACACGTGTGAGCACCTGTTATGACATTTATAGTCAGGCCTTATTTTTTCTAGTTGTGCTATTTTAAAAGCTGACCTATACCAAAGTTTCTCCAGAGAACGCTCAACAGAACTAACATTTGGAAAGCATTAAAACGTACGTAGAAGCTCAAATGGAATAACAAAGCTGCCCTCTGGGGAGCAACATGTAAACAGTGATTTGGCACTTGAGCAGAGGGACACTGGATTGCTACATAAGACAGGAGCAGTAAGCCAGAACAAGTGATTGTTGAAATGCAGAGGTAGGTGGCATTTGAAAGAGCCTTCGTTCTGTGGCTCACAATAACATTGAAGTCTGCTGCGTTGTGGGATCCCCTCTGAGAGGTTGGTGTGTTCCACTGGAGCCGGCTCATCGTTATGCAAGGAAGAGCACGGACGTCTATGTTGAAGAATTGGATGTCATGCAGCAAAAAGGCCTGCTTTTAAATCTGCTGTAATCACAGCGGAAGCATTGTGGCCCCGATTGGAACTGTGTTCAGTCTGTTATGGATCTGCTTATCAGTCCATTACATTGCAGGCTTCTTTTGCAGATGAGAGCTTGGAGGCATGCGAAAAGTAAAAAAAAAGAAAGAAAGACTCCAATGAGGATAAAGGAAAGGAGCTGACCTCTAATGACTTCTACAGCTTGCTAGCGCAATTTATATTTTCATATGAACATTTCTTAGCAAATTAACAAGACACAAGACAGTGCTATTATTATTCTTTTCCAGCGGCTTAAAAAAATGTGGTCATTATTATACTCTCAGGGATTATACTGTTAATTATAATCTTAATGCTGAAACCCAAGCATTGATGTATAATTTTCTATTTGGTCCATTTGTGATATATTTTGTGGCTAGACCCACTTAGTGGTGTGCTATAGTTAAAAGCCCTATAATCAGGAAGCTTTTAGCTCTAAATTACATGCAAATGAATGCTACTCTAGTCAACACCAATTAAATAAGCCTGCAAAATATTAAACCCCTGAATGAATAACAGGCATTCTTAAATGACACAATCAGCCACTATTAGTACAGTCTGGTCGGAGACATGAAAATGTATATGCACATACATTTACACACATAAATATACAGCCATGGGAAAAAAAAGGTTCTTGCTTTTGTAATTTGTGGGCATGAGTCTGTGTAAAATGTGCATATCACTATTGTTTTAAACACTGTTTATCACACTTGATTCAAAATTACCTACCCCCCAAAAAAATGTTGGAAAATTTAGTTTAAATTAATTTAGTTAAATTGTTACATTTAAGAATAAATGCATATAAATGTTAAATTTTAGTATAAATTCATATAAATTATTTATTATACATTGGACATGTTAAAATGCAGAAGACTCTAACATTGTTTTACAACTGAAACAGTTAAAACAGTAATGTTAAGAGCATAGTGTTTGCATATATGACTCATCAGGAGTGAAGCTGCTGGAATACAGCACATAGAAAAGCTGCTACACAAACACTACTGCACTTACAACACATACAAAGTTATGTCTCATTTTAAACGCAGCTCACACTGCAATAGTTCATAAAAGAATAGCAACATGTGCGTTTTACACACAAAAACACACATATTGCTGCAAATTGTACAAACAGTGAACAGAAGACATAGGAAAAGTTGTCTCGTATTTTGGTCCTAGCTGTATAAGTTCATTGTTTATAAAGCCAACCCAAAAAAAAGGCAGTTTGTGGCTTAATTCTTCTAATAATGTCTCAATTCTCTGTATGTATCCTCTTGCATACTACAACAAGACCAGAGAGATGGTTTTTGAGAGCCGCCCACACATCTGGTCACATGGCAGATATCAGTTGGCAGATTGTCATCATAATACAGTAATGAGACGCTTTTCCAACATCTGCTTCAGTCATGACTGCAGGAAATGATTGACAGTGCTTGCTAAAAAATATGGAAATAATAGCAAGACCAGAGCACGAGGTAAAACAGTGAGAGAGAATGAGAATGGATTACAGACAGAGGTGGAAAAGTAGCAATTATTTGTTTGGCATCGTAGTGAATCAGAGCATCAATATTGGAAGCCGTGTCCTGCAGTCTGCAGTTCGCTAGAACTGTGTGTGTTACTTTGTTGTGGATAGACTCATTTTCAGTCATTTTGTGTCATTTCTGTGAATGTGATGTAATGACATAATCCCAGTAGATGTGTACCTTTTCCATCACTAAGGCACAAAGGTTTCTTCATGTTTTCAGTGTTAATCTGGTTTAAATTTGTTCTCTGGAAGAAAAAAAAAGAAAAAAAAATTCTCATTAAAATTTTAAGCGAATGCTTATTCTTCTCACTTTCAGACAATTAGTAGGCAATTCCCATAATGGATAATTTTCCTGCGCTCTCTGCTCTGATCTCTCAGTGGTCCTGATGAAGTTCTCATGGCCTTAAGGAAGCAGAAGAGGTTTTGGTTAATTGCTTGTGTGTGTGTTGATGTGTGTGTGTGTGTGTGCGTATGTGTGTGCATACCTTTATTTTGTAGAAAATATAGAGAAAAACTAGTCTGAACTACAATGCCAGATCTTCAGTGTCAGCAAAGTACTCCTGATTTTATAAAAGCTCGATGTTTATCTATTTATTTATTTATGAGGTTAATGCCTAGGCTTAAGGTTGTCTTACATGTCAAACATGTAAATCTCCTTGCTTGTTTATTATTTGAAATTATTTTAAAGCATAAGATGAACATTTTATGATAAATTCTTAAATTCTATCATAATATTTTGTATCCCCACAGTTTCAAAGAAAATAAAACAACATTTAAAGTAATTTTATATTTACATTAAAGTAATTTTACATTTACATTAAATTTACATGAAAACAGTCATCTCACCTTTCCTGCTAATACAGTCTCCCACATATTGATATTGGTTCCTTGATATTTGAAAAGTGTATAAAATATCCCAGAATGCGAGAGAGGACACACAAGAGTCCATTAATCTTTTGAGAGTATTTGGTGAGTGTGTGGAATGTAATGAGAGCGAAACAGAGGAAGAGCTTCCTGATTGGTCTCTCTTTTTCTGCCTAGTAGACCTATAGGTTTTCTCCGTGGGAGGGCTTTGCAGCTGACCTCTATCTGTTTAATATATTGTTCAGCATCATTATGGCAGAGTGCCTGACAAAAAAAAAGCTTTCAGTTCTGAATATATGAAGGTGTACTCCTGCCCTACAAAAGTGCCCTGCACTGTTTGCAACAGTGATTTCAGCTTTGCCCATGGGGGTTAAAGGATTGTAAAAGATGCATTGGGGTAAGTTCACCAGGTGTCATTTGTTCATTATCACAGCTAACATCATTTCAACTAGCTGGCCTGCTGCCAAGGGGCAACATCAGGAGGCCAGTCTCCCTCTAGACCAGTTTAAAGTTGTAAAACGATTCAACAGGCCTACCCAGTGTGATTAATGAATTAAACAGAATTACTAAGCAAACATTTAGAATGTTTATTAGGGTTACACCTTATGTGTTTGTTTTCAGTTGCCTTTTTGTGTTGGGTTAGAGGCTTGCCTGGCATTTATATATTGATGATGTAAAGGGCAGCTGTGTGCTTAGAAAACATTGAAAGATGGCATTGATATGACATTGACAATATGGGACATAATGCATTTTGATCTTAAATCTTAAATAATTGCAAATCTGTGCATGTGTGTGTTTGTTTGTGTGTCTGTGTGTCTGTATGTATGTGAATTTGTGTGTTTGCGTGTTTGTCTATGTGCGGGTGTGTGTGCTTGTGTTTGTGTGTGTGCACAGATTCTGTCCTTTCTCCAGATGTTTGTGGGGACAGGATGCCATGCTGATCTGCAGTGCTGAGTGGTGGATCGTGCTGTTGCTGTTACCTCAGTGCCTATGCTGCTAAAACCTGCGGTGCTTGGCCCCCTCATGGCTCTATGGGAGCTGTTGCTGTCTCTGGGCCTCCACTGCTGGCTGGCTGCTTCTGCCAGTCTGGCTGAGGATGGTCCTGCAGGCCCCCTGGATTGGCTCCTCTCAGACAAGGGTCCCTTCCACCACTCCCAAGAGTACACTGACTTTGTGGAGAGGAACCGCCAAGGCTTTTCCACCCGATACAAGATATACAGGTGAGGTGCTGATTTATTTTATATTTATATACATTTCTGTTTGTGATCAAATGCCATTGTCTTCACTGGCCTACGCTTCTCAACTAGCAGATGATGAGTTTTCACAGACTGACAGGTATGTGCAGCATTCTTTTATTTATAATTTTTTTTGTTTCAGTATTCTTACAGGCATGAGCCTGGTCAGATTGTGGCAGATGCTGTGGGCCAGCTTGAGGTGAACATGGAGCAGAAAACAGGAATAATGTCTGGTCCTCTTATTGCTTTTCATAGCTTGTTACTCACATCAGGTTAGCTATGGTCGTGTGCACTCAATAATTGTCAAAGCAATTATGCACACTTCAGAACAGTGATTATTTTCAGAGTAATAAATACATGTCAATTTACAGAGCACATCTTCAGCAGAGCCGAAGTGTATACATAACTTGTGGCTGTCACAAAGCACGGACTAGAAAGGGAAGGGGAGAAAGCGCAAGATGAAGATAATGAATTTTAATAAATAATCAAAGACATATAAAGAACTGCAATACACAATAAACAAACAAACACAACAGGGTTTGCGAACACAGACTAGACAAGGATATCCCAGACCCGTGCTCCTCAAATAAACAAACTAAAGTAATCCGAATCCACCAAGCCCCCAAAAGCCTTAACCCGGGTAGAGAACTGGAAAGCTGGCTAGTTGAGGCAATACGAGGACTAAGGATGAGGAACAAGGGTCTGAAAGATAAAAATAAAGCAGAGATCATACAAGGTACATGAAACATACAAGAAATGTGAGCAAATACTGAAACGACGCATTCAGGATCGACTGGGGTTTATAAAGGGAACACTAACGAGACACAGGTGAGCTGGAGGGAAACGAGGAACAGGTGAACTAAATCAGAGGGACGCGATACAAACAGAATAGACACACTAGGTAGGGAACAAGGGAGACTAGATAGGGTGGATAGAAGTATAGGGACATAAGGGAAACAGAACGCAAAAAAAAGAAAGAAACCTAATACTGGGGGGCCGGAGATCGGGACCTATGTGCCTAGACCGAGGTGGTCGTCACAGTGGCATTCAGGATATTAGCTTATACAGATTATTTGGAGAAATAAGGCAGCTTGCCGCCTTCTGCTTTTGCTTTTTTTCTTTACATTTTTATATGCATATACATTTCTCCAGAGACATTACGAAACGCTCTGTAGAGCTAACATTTAGAAATACATGTACAAGCTCAAATGAATTAATGATACTGCGCACTTGGGGCAATCATGTAAACAGTGATTTGGCACTAGAGTAAAGAGATGCTGGATTGCTAGTTTAGACAGAGGAGTAAGGCAGATCATAATGTAGAGGTAGTTCTTTAGGGATACTCTCATCAGGGCTTTTAGCAGATTAGTCGGACTGTTATTAACGTGACGCTAAAAGCCTGTTGTTTGAGACACTGGCTTAATTCAAATATCTAAGTCATTTCCATATGAATTCAGTGAACTACATTAACACAGCAATAAAAAAAATTTTTGAAAAAAAATAGGTGAGCTGATGAAATATGATTCGTTCGTGTGTCAGTGTCTAAACCATTTGAATTCAGCACATTACTGAGCCACTATTGTTTTGTACAGTGGATATTATGTTTTGGATTCAAACATTCTGGTTCATACTGAGACACAATCATCTCCCACGGCTCAGTCAAGTTAATTATTATATGGGTAGTTTAATGTTTCCCCCGAAGACATTTGTTCAGCAGAAGCAGCGTGTTTGACGGTTGTGTTGGCAGATAATCACCCGGACCCCTGAGAACTGTTTTCTTTTAAGTCAGATGTGATCAAGACATGATCCGTCACAACCGTGTTTTCTAGTCTTGCTTCTGGAGTTCTCCTGCACTGCACATTTTGTTTTGTTTTCCCTGCTTCCCACACCCATTTAACCTCATAAAGGGCTTGTTAATTAACCAATGGGTTGAGTCAGGTGTGTTGGGAACAGAAAACACCTGCAAAGTGTGGGGCAGATCTACTCCAAAACCACTTTTTGCTATATCTTTGACTAATATTTTATAAAGGAAGGTGGTAGAAAGGGTCCCTTGGAACAGTGCCATAGAACCAAAGGGTCTTTGTGACTACAAATCTGAACTCCACTGAAGCAGAAGCACACTTCAGATTGTAATTTGAAGGCTGAAGGTTGTGCAAACAAGTGGAATCAGGTGCACTTCTCTTTGATTGGAATAAAAACCCGCAGCCACACCGGCCCACTCTCAATGAAATGAGTGACCCCTGTCATAGAAGAACCACATCTATACCAATGAATTTTTCCTAAAGTTGTACATTTAAGCCCAGAACCTTTCAAAAACTTTCTTTTTTAATGTGTTTACCCCTATATGTCAGTCTAAACAATCATGGAAGACACTGGAATAAAGTTCCAGCAATGTCTGGCTCCCCAGGACGTTACCTCATAATGTGTGTGTCAGCCAGCTGGGGGAAATTTGAATATGAATATAGTTTTATGGGCCTTTCTTAGATGTTTCTGGAGATACGAAATATTTATCTGAAATATTTATGTATTAATTGTCTTCAGTGATATAATGGACTTTGACATAAAATCTGTAGCAAGTCCTTGGGAGTTTTATAAACAGACTGAAACATTTTGCCTTTGAAATTCAGTCAAGGTTTCTTGCAGAGCTGGAAGTGATGGGAGATAAATTGGGAGAAAAATGTAAAATATGCCAAAGTCAAAATATTGCACTCCATCCACGCTATACAACAGCAGTAGTTCAAAAAAAATCTTGCATGTTCCATGTAAAGTAGCAGAGACACCACATCGATAACCTCACTTGAACAGCCCAGGGTCAAATCCAGTATAGTTCATTAAGGTTCAATTAAGGGCTACAGAGAGCTGCAGGATCTAATATCCCTTTCTTTCCATCGCAGTCTGTTCAGGTTGCCCTTGTGCAGAGGAGTAATGAAATGATAACATGGCATGTCAGGTACAATTTTACAACCTTTATGTAGAGTTCTGTCTAATGAACAAACAGGAGAAGATTTCTATTTGCTTCAAAATCTTGTTCTGTTTCGCGCTATCTTTGGCCAAAAATAGAATTCATGCAAACATTTGTGCACGTTTCTTTTTGCTGAAGCACTGTGCCCTACATCTGTCAATGAATTATTTGTGAACTTATCTGTGTACTAATGGTTTGTTTAAATGCGGTAGCTAAACAACGTTTTCCCTAAAGGGTGACTTTAAAAAAAATCAAGTAGTTACTCAATTAGCTTCTCAATTATTTAACTAATCCACTTCTAAATGTTTTTTTTTCTTTCTTCTTTGTACTGCTGCAGGTGGTTCTATTCAACACTGCTGCAGCATAGCCATATTTAAAAACAAGAAAAATAAAAAGTTATGTATAGGCAATATTCCTTTACCTCAATTTTCATCTGATATTTAATTAGAAATTATACATATGTGCAGTCTCCAAGTGTCTGCTTTGAGTATCAGCAGCACAAATGATTTTATGTTTAACCTGTCCAGTGAACACCGCTGTCATGTACACAAATGTAGCCTTATCATTCATGTGCACTTTAATGTAATATGATATAATGCAGTGTGTGGAAAGTAAAAATGTAGATGCGTCATAGATTCATTAGATGAAATGTCATGTAAGGGGTGTTTGAGGTGCAAAATCACTGATCAACATTAAAGAGCACCAAAATACAAGAGCACAAAGGGCTGAAGCACTCATCTGTCTTACACACTTTAAGTACTTACCTTTTAAAGGGCCCTTATGCAAAATATTTCTTATACAGTCACCCATTGCTTTTCGCAGCAGTTATGTTACAAAAGCACCTGCTTATAGTGAAAAAATGCCTAAATATGCTTAAAAATGCCTATTTGTATAGTGAATACCATAAATATTTAATTTCATTTTAAACTCATTAGCCTTAAAGAAAATGTAAAGGTAAACTTGTATATTTGTATTGTACAGTTGAACTCCTGTAGTGATGGAATGTAAATTATCGATGTTACCTATGTATATACAGCAGAATTAATGTTCTGTGATTTTCTTTGGTATAAGCAGGGAATATTCAGTAATAAATAAATTAAATTATATCCATTCATTTTCTACACCTTTATCACATACTCGGGGTCAGGGGGCGTTGGAGACTATCCCAACTGCTACAGCTGAAGGCGGGGTACACCCTGGACGTTCGCCAGCACGTTGCAGGGCCACACACTCACACACATTAACACTCAGTCACACCAAGGGGCAATTTAGTGTGCTCAACCAACCTATCCCCAATCACGCATGTTTTTGGTGATGGGAGGAAACCGCCGCTCCCAGAGGAAACCCACGCGGTCATGGGGAGAACACACAGAAAGACACTGTGCCCAACCGGGGAGTCTAACCCAGTCCCTTCTTGCGCTAACTCCTGCACCACTGTTCCGCCCTGAATTTAATTTATAGTAATAAAAATACAGGGCTTTAGGAAGAACAAAATAAAAAACAAGAGAACACTCCAGTTGCCCCACGGGGAATGTTTGGACTGCAGCATCTCATGGCAACAGCCAATCAGCAGCAAGGAGAAAAAAATAACATTCTTGGAGTGGCTATTTTCAAATCTCCTGACCCTGAGTGCAGTTGATTGTGACATCTGGGCCTTGTCCGTTTGTCCTCATGCTGGTTGTTTATGTTTGTGGTGGTGCTGAGCAGTGGAGCTTCATGCTGTTCAGTTGTTTGATTTCCTTGGTAACCACCATGTGGCTCACAAGGCCTGGAAGAGGCCTGGTCAGCTGTACTCAGAGGCGGGATGTTAGAAAATTTTTACTTTGCCACAGTATGTATATAGTTATCCTGCATAATGCAGAATTCTAGATGATCTGTGACACCAATTTTTACATTTGGGGTCTCCATGCATAGCTTTTAACAGGTGCTTATGCACTAATGTACATCGCTTTGTATAAGAGCATCAGCTAAATTCCATAAATGTATGTGAAAAATATGTTCTTTAACTTTAACAGTGTAAAACAACCTTTTTCCATTAAAATAGAAAAGCTAGGGACATTAATTTTTACCAATGATATGGGCCATTTAATTGATATAACCAGGAATATGACAAACATATATCTGCAGTCTCTGGTTGGTATATTCATATAGGCTTATCTGTTCATGCTTGCATAACGTTATTGATCATCCCCTGTAGTCACTTTTACTGGTTTTGCATTATTAATGATTCAGCATTTTCACCATATCTTAAACATTTATGGATTTTGTATATCATCACTCATTTAAATCATCCCTAAGCCTTGCAGAAACGTGGCAATGCCACTTTGTAAACTGATGAAAATGTGTTGACTCGTACATGGTAAAATTGATGATTTGTTCGAACATGAACATACAATTTGGCACTTAAATTAGTGCCCACCCATCATAAATCACACCCTTCATCACAGGGACGCGTTCTGAATATTTCCCTGGTCACAGCAGCTACAGCTGACAGCTATGGATTTGTGGCAGCTACTTTACAGCATCTGCAATTTGCTGCCCATATAATTCTGCCTTTTTTTGCATGCTGGTAACCACTGCACATCAGATTTTCATTGCATACTTTGCAATGATTGATAGCCTTATCATATGGCCAAGTGATTAGTGGCTTCTTAATACTTATTACTCTGCATTATCACGATTCCTTTGAGAGGGCACTGTTAGTAGCAAGGCTGTCATAGAGGCAGGGAAGATTGCAATCACTCCTTGATTGAACAGTGATATCACAAGAGCGTACAGGTCTCACATGCGGAGGGTATTTTATCCTTTGCAAAAGTCAAATTTGTATTAGTCATGCTCCATATCCACACTGACTAGTCCGATTTTTATCCACCAGGGCAGTAAAGGAGCATAAGATAGAGATAATCCATAAAGGGAGCAAGAGCTGTGAACTCTTCAAAATAAGGGTTTTGCATATTGGCATTGATATTTGTGCTCTGTTCACAAGGAAATTCCCAAGGAGAGCATCACATGACAGGGCTTTTGCCTGCTGGCGTTGAGACAGGCTATCAAAGACAGTCAAATTCCAAATTATTTGCTTGATCACCCTGTGTGTCAGCCCATTTCAGTGTGTGCGAAGTGTGGCCAGATGAAACAGAATGGGGAACATGATAACGGTATTACCGCTTAGTGTCTTTGTATTGGAAAGTGTCATATTGTGCTTATGAAATTCTGAGATGTGATTTCTTAATGCTGCTCTAGATTGTCCTCTATTTTAATGGCATATTCTCAAAACCGACTGTTTCAACTTACACCACCTCACTCATTTCCACTCCATTCTCTTGTCCATCGCAAACAATTTCAGTCCGCATCAGACCTGGAAAGATTAAAAGTGACAATATTATTTTCGATGCCGGCATTTTCCTCCATGCAAGGTGTTGTTGTTCTGCCAAATTTTTATAATCTTCAATGACATGGAGTAGATGAATTACCAGAAGTAGTTACAGTGGTGTGTAATAGCTATGTCTGGGTAATGAAAGTGCACCATCTCATCCCTCCTTCAATTTTCCACCTTTGCTACTGATTGAATTTGAAAGAATTTTAATGAACTCTTTCTGTGAAAATGGCTCTTCTTGTTTGAGGGGATTCACCGTGAAGAGTGTTTGCTGGAAAAAGATGCGATGTCCTTAACAGACAAAGATGAGGTTTCAGTGTGCCACCTGCCTAATTGACCCATTGCCAAAGGACTGTTGCCATAGACACTGATTCACACGGAGATAAAATATCAGCCGTTCTCTGGAGAACATAAGTGGGAGGTTTAGTTCCAAATTGCTTTTAAAAGGTCATGTCATAAAATGCTACCTCTTTTTGTATGACACTCCTGCTTGGAAGAGTTTCTTAATCGTTTTTAATCTTTCTCTTCTCAAAGTTCCTGGAAGCTCATTTGAAGGATTTTTTCTGTTTATACCTCAGATGCCTTGTGAAAAAATCACAAAATATCAAGAAAGTAGCCTGCGTGAGATATGAATTTGTTTCAATTGTGGACTGAATATACTCTCAGATATAGAGGTGCCTGAAAATGGTTCTTTGGAACAAAGAAATAGATTACCCGCATAGGTAGTGTTTATGCGAATAGTTTGATACACTTCAGATATTTGTTGCCATCCCTGAAGGAGTATTTCAATACACATTCTCAAGATAACGTCAAAGAATTTTATATGTTACCATATTTTTAAATAGGCAGCAACAATGTATTCATAATAAGCTAAAATTTCGCTGCTTGGGCACCATATGTTGCGATAGCGGATGTGATTTTAGACCCTCATTTAAATTAGCTTTTTAAAAAACATAATTGTCCATTTGCATAATTCAATTTCCCTGGTGTCTTTAGTTTTTTTGCCTTTAATGACAATGTGGAAAATCAGTCAATTTCATGCTCTAAGAAGAAAGGATGTGGATAAGTGACATAAATCATTCTTTATTTTTTTACATTTTACCATATAATAACAATAACCTTCCTTTTTTTGTTGCCAAAATATGTTGTGCCTTGAAAAAATACAAAGCTTTCAATCACCAAGTATATAATTCAAAACCAGTGAGAAAATAGTATTTAAAAAAAGTAAGGAAAAAAAAAAACGAATTAGACATGCCTGCCTCTTTCAGTGCATTTGCTTTTGTAAATGTGAGCTGGATTTTAAGGAACCTTTTGCGGACTTTGTGATGAGGTTAAGGTTATGTACATTTTCTCTGATCCATATATCCAAACCAACAATCATTCAGGAGTATTTATTTTTATTTATACAAATAAAGAGTGGTCAGTGTTTGTATATTTTGCGCAGGAGTTGGGGCCGATGATATTTATGATAGAAGCCATCTCGTGTAGCTCATCCAAGGTTTCAGGAAGAGCTTCACTGCGCAGCCAATAAACTGGTTCCTTTCCCTGCTGGGGCAGGTGCCATAAGGCCTCATGAGGGTTTAAGATAAGACAAGACGAGCTTATCATGCTCAGCAGTAACTGAGGAACAGAATGACAGGGAGGATTTTCTCCTGCTACCTCTCTGTTCCAGGAAACCTTTGAACTGCTGAGGGCTCGCTCACTAACAGCTCGCACATCACATCTGCTAGGTCTGCTGAGGGCGTGGCTTACCCAGGTGAAATTGAGATAAATCATCACATTTCACAAAGCCAGCAGTTTCCCTAAAGCTGACTGACTTAATGGCTCGTGCCTGATATATTGTCTGTTTCACAGCAGTTAAATTTACAGCTTATGAATGTATGGAAAATGATGTCTGACTTATGTCCAAAAAAAAAAAACAGCTTGGGTCACACTGTGGGCCACAGTGTATGTGTTACACTTAACGTAATTTTCAGATAATCCCTTTTTCACTCCTTATGAATTGCAAAACAGCAGATGGAATTAAATGTACTCTCTGGAATGAATCAATCAAACATCTGGTCGGGAGGCCCCTGTCATTACTTCTGATTTAATGTGATAGATCTCCTTTCATAAGGCCACACCAACTCCATTCATCATCCGAGTATGAGGCTGCCCACCATTTCTCAGTTGACTCAAGTCAGGAGGGAACAGGCTATCATTGGCAAGAGGATGTGTGAGTTTCGCAGGAGGGAGGTATTATCAGCAAAGCCCTCTGTGGATTGTAGTATCTTCTTTGATTTGTGGCAGACTGCGTTCAAAGGCACATGCTGAAAGAAGGGAGAAAGAGGAATACGTTGAAAATGCAAAGGCAGTGGACAGAATGGCCTACTTATTTAATTGCCTCAACATGTGTAAAAAATGTTCATGCAAAAATGATGATGCGGCCTTTAATAAGAACAACTGAGAAACGTATTTATGACCCTGACTTGAAAAGTCACCCAATCATTTTTGCGAGGGACAGTCCAATAAAGCCCATCGCAGAATAAAGATATCTAATTGGTTTCTCGGTGGATATTTCCATGGAAGAAAATCTATGATGACCACTGAGCCATGGCTCGATTTTCATCTGGAGGGTTTCATATCCAGGATATTCAAGCAATATTTCCTTTTTTATTTCTGTGAATATAAAACACAGTGGGAGTCACCACTGGGCAGGCATATATCAGCGCAGATTTCCACTATGATGTGCTTATCAAGCCTAGTACCTGTCAGCAGCTACTTCTAAGTTGATTCCCTCTGTGTAGTATTCACCTTTCAAATGCTCACCTGCTCTTGGAGCAGGAGTCTAATGATGCAGTCTCAAAATTAGTTATCTCTTCACCGTTAGACTCATGTGTTCCTGCTCCGCTGCAGGAGCTGAGGTGTGTTAATAAAAACAGATCATTAAAGCCAGGCTTGTTTACTGTGTGTGTGATCTTCTTGCAGGGAATTTGGCCGCTGGAAAGTGAACAACCTGGCGGTGGAGCGAAGGGACTTCCTGGACTCTTCCTTACCTCTCACCCCCGAATTTATTCGGAACATTCGGCTCCTGGGGCGCAGACCGTCCGCCCAGCTAATTACTGACAACCTGATCAAGAAATATGGGACTCATTTTCTGCTCTCAGCTACGCTAGGAGGTAGCCATGTCTTACCACTGTGCCACCAGTCATAACTCATACACACCGCAAGCAGATATCTTAGTTAATGACAGCAATACGTTTCCTGTTTCTACAAATTTTGCAGGTGTCATCACTGTCATAAAAAATCTGCATATCTATATTTCTACCATTAGAAAATGACCTACATTAACAAACATGAAAGTTATTTCTTAATCAAATGAAATTTGATTCCAGATCATGTACAGTGGGGAAAAAAAGTATTTAGTCAGCCACCGATTGTGCAAGTTCTCCCACTTAAAATGATGGCAGAGGTC
>JBBKCR010000101.1:12469182-12510159 GCA_037577295.1 Ladigesia roloffi | reverse complement strand
TCACAAACTGGCAGAAATCCCATTCTATATAAGATAATTCGTTCTAAAATGTGAATACGAAATTGTAACAGTTGTCATCAAGATAGAAAATGTGGTTTGCCGTATATCTGTGGTTCTCAAACCAGTCTTCAGAGACCAGACAGTTGTGCGTTAAGTTGGAGCAAACATGTGCACCATCTGGAACATCCCTGAGGGCAATCATTATCAACATACTGTAAAGCTTGTTCAACTGATGCTATGAATGAATGCAAATGTGAGAGAAGCATGGATAGAGCTTTCATTTTTTAATCAACCAGTGAAGAAATAGGTTGAATCATCTTATAACATTCTTATAGGGCGTATTGCATGTATTTCCCACATTTAAGATATTTTAACTTGACAAAAAAACATTATTTTGAAGTTACATCTTTATCAAAGAGTTGTAAACAGAAATATATGTTGTGTGAAGCCTCCCAGCAAGTTTCAACCATGTTTTAATGCTGTCTGCTGTACACGCTTCTGCTGCAAAACAACAAAAGCTGTCTTACTCCTGTATGGAACAGGCAGCACTCAAGAATATTTATACTGCAGTTGGTAGTATGTCAAACTTGGAAAAATGACTGGTGACAAGCACTGATTCTCAGGGCCCTATATATACTCTAGTGTATGGTGGAAAGTGGGAGGCAGGTGCAGCTAGATAGCTTCAGTATAACAGTGACATGATTATTTTAGCAAAAAAAGCCGCCCGGCATCATGACTGAAATGGGTATCCTCTATGAAAGCCACACTTGTCAATTACTCCTCCCAGCTCCCAGCTTGCCAAAGGTTGTTCTAACAGGTGGCCTGGTGTAATGCAAAACTCATACTGTTTGCAACCGATGTGGCCTCCATTGTTTTGGTATACAGACAATATTTTACCAGAATAGTAAAAGCCATGTCAATTCCTACACTAAAAAAGTATGGACAAAAGTATGTGGACCCCTACTCTTTTCTACTGAGTTCTGGTGTTTTACACATACCTCTTGTTAACAGGTGTATATAATTAAGCATATAGCCATGCAATCTCCACACACAAACACTGGCAGACTTTCAAACCGCCTCTGGAAGAAACATTAGCATACGAGGCGAAGAAGAGCTTCATGAATTGGGTTTTCATAACCGGACAGCTGCAGACAAGCTGGCAATCACTATAGGCAAAACCAGGCATCAGCTGGGTTGTGTAAAGCATGCCACTGGACTCCAGAGAGGGGGAAATGTGTTCTCTGGATCTGGCTGTCTGATGTTTGAATCTGGTAATGATGGATGATAGGAGAATGCCACCAAATGAAAAGCATATCGCCAGCGGCAACGTTTAATGGAGGAAAGACAACGAACTGGGGCTGTTTTTTTCTGATTTGAGGGAAGTGTTATAGTTCCAGTGAGTAGTAATGTTAATGCTGCAGCATACAAAGAAGCTGTACATGAATACATGCTGCAATGTTACGGCAAGAGAGGTTGGACCTTTTCTATTCCAGAATGATTGTTCTCCTGTGTATAGGGGGAGGTCCCTAAAGACGTGATTTGGTTAGTTGGGTCTGGAGAAACTAACTGTCTTAAAATATAACTTTAATGCACTTTGTGGCTGTGCATTAAAGCGTGCAGAAATGTGCTTTGTAGAGGATGAGTACTTACTTTCTGTTGAAAAACCAACAAAATATGTTATTATACAAGCCTAACATTTGCACATTTGCAAAAGATTGTTTATGACAACTTAAATAGAAACAAATGCAGTTGGCATCAGTATGTGAGTGAATGAAAGTAGCTTTTAATTTGAAATGTAGTTTGCGAATAAAGTAAGCTGTTATATGCTTCACATTTCAATGAAAAGGAAACTGTGTCTCATCCAATTAGCAAGAGCTGTAACTTCTTCTTTATTTATGCAGGTGAAGAGGCTCTCACCATATTTGTGGACAAGAGGAAGCTGAGTAAGAAAGCAGAGGTGAGCGACTACACCAGTAACAGCACGGCTGTGACTCTGGAGGCGCTCCACCAGCTGGCTGCTTCCTATTTCATAGACAGAGAGAGCACACTGCGCAAGCTGCACCACCTCCAGATTGCCTCCACTGCCATCAAGGTGGGCCATTAGTCATATCTGACTGCTAGGAGATTTTTCTTTTCCTCTTGATAACTCATGCTAGACCAATCGACACATTATTGTGATTTTAAGAAGTTACACACACCAAATTTAAATGTAAATGTTTGCTATACCTAATTATGGAGAATTCACTTCTAAACAGAAAAATACTGGTAATAATGATAAAATCACTTTGTGCTTGAGGCTACAAAGCCAAATGTACCCAAAGCACAATGAACTTGATAAATGTTTTTTCCAATTTGAAGTGTTAATCCTAGTTAGACATCCATAATTTTTTGGATTCAATTGACATTTTAGCCCCAAACATGAATTGATTTATGATTTTTCCAGTTTTACCACTTTCAAAAGCAGCGCTGCAATATGTAGCATTAATCCATGTGAGAAATGCTCTGTCTTTGTCAACACTTGCAGCTGCAGACACAACAGTTGAGTGTCTTTTTCACTCTTTCTTGGTGAAGATAAGGTCACCAAGCTCTACTGACAAATATGTGCACCAGAATGGTCCATGCCATGATCATGTGACCAAACATAGGTACAGATATAAGTAGATAAAAAGCTTGGAAGTTTACAGCTTTAGTAGCACACTGGCTTACTAATATCAATAATGTATACATAGCTTCTAGTCCATGCAGCTACAAATATTTAAGAGTTGCACTTTATCCAAGGATTATCCTTTTTTTCATCATGAGATCCTTGAAAGCTTTCTTTTCTGCCATATTTTGTAGGTACAAAAGTGATTCTCAGGACAAAACCCAATGCAGATACTGCTGTAAACCACCTGGAAGCGAATTGTGATGTACAACTGATTCGTTACACTGTTTCCTGTTGTCTTATGTGTGGATTCTGCACTGGGTTAATGAAGCAGCTTTTGACAACTTGCCTTTTATTAGCTTATCATTACAACATTTAAATGCTTCAAGGATTTCAAAATGAGATTACATTTCCAGCATGTTGCACTCATAGTACTGCGTCAAATGAGTGCACTGTATTACCGTTGTTCTTTTTTAACCTTTTTTTAGTTCCTTTTAAACAGCCTCTTGATCCATTTCTCCAATATCTCATGTCTTCTTACATTCTACATTCTTTAAAATGCCCTGTGTATCTCAACAAGCAAATAAATTAAGGACCTTGGCTCTGTATGTGCAGTAGCTGGGAAAGATTCAGTTTTGTTAGGTATGTTCTGACAGTATTTAATATATGGTCAGGGATTGTTGTTCATTACATAGTGTTCTCTACGAGCCCCCTGCAGCCCTCTACAAGACTACAGCACAGTAAATTGGACAAGAAAAGCTCTCTATATGCTCCAAACCACTGCGTTTCCTCCGTTCCAGCAGCTTTGAGAGTACCGTTCCTATTCTGGGCCAAAACCTTCATTATCCCCTTTGATTTCATTACATATAGAAGGCCTTTGCTGCCGCCCACCACTGTTGTGGAACTTAGACATTTTTATTTCGGTTGGGAAAGCTGATCTCAAGTGTCTGCAAGTGTTTGTGTGTTACTCTTTGAAGACTGCTCATCTCACAGAGGTGCTTTCCTGTGAGAAAAGCCAAGGAGTTTCTGAGTGACAGGAGCAGGCTGTGAGGCAGGGGGGTGCAGCTCCATCAGCAGAGGGGAATGACTAGCAGAGGCAGCATGGGCCCCCGACCCATGCATGATTTCCACGGGGCGCTGACCCATGCTTGTGTTTCATGGGACAGACAGAAGTGAACGTTCTGCTGTATGAATTCCAAATTGAATGAAATTGGACTGCAGGATGAGTACTTTGGCGTTCCCCACTGGGTTCTGTAGAGGAGAAATTTAGCAACTCATTTTGGAGGAAAAGCCTGTTAGTGAGCTGGTGCGCAGACCTCAGGGGCTCAAACAAACCCAGCAAGGTCCTTCAAAAAACAGCCCGGACTCATCCCACCCACATTCCTCTGCTCAGGATGTTTTCCTAATGCAGAATGACACTGGCTGTTTTTTATGGGCTGCAGAGAACGGTTTGTTTATGATTTGACAATTTCCCAAATCCGAAATCAGTTCTCAGGCAGCACTGCCACCCCGCAAATCTGCTACTGAGAGTAAAAACATCAGTGCCTATTGGAACTCAAACTATGGCAGAACTTCTAAATAGCAGGCGTGCAATCCCAGCGCTTTGTTGATTCTCTTACAGAAAACAGTCAGGTGGTACAGTTTTTGTGTATATGTTCACACTATGTGGACAAAAGTATTGGGATGCTTGACACCAACATGGACTTTTTTGGCCCTCACCTTAGCAGCTAAACTTCCGCTCTTCTTGGATGGATTTCCACAATATTTTGGAGTGTTTCTGTGTGAATTTGTGCTTAATCATTTCATGTAGAGCATTAAAGAGGTCAGGCTTTGCTGTTGTATGAGAAGGTCTGGCTCACAGACTGGAAGCAGTGGGCCTAACCCAAACCCTGAAAAACAGGAGTGTCCCAATCCTTTAGTAGGTGTTTCATGTTTTTCTTTTACTGGATACATTTATAGGTGGAAAAACTACAATGAGTATAAAAATTAATGAAGCAAAAGTTGTTTATGACAAATGTTGTTCTTCAAACATCTCTTTCACAATAACAGTTCTCCTTAAACATCATTTGAAAGGTTCTTAATGGAGTAAAAAGCGGTTCCAGTGGTGGTGTTAGAATGAGCAGCCAGACGTCTCTGTTTGACAGCCATGCAGACTATATAAACTATGACATCTGGAACTACTTAGCACTTTGGATAAATAGACTCACCACAACAGATTTCATTGTTTAATGCCAAGATCTGGAAATTCATCTTATCCAAACACAGCTGCACTCTTTTCATAAAATCAGGTACAGGCTGTTGATACCACATGTTAAGGCGGAACAGCAGATTGGCACACAGGTCCAGGTGGGCAATGATATGCCATTAGGTATTTTGCAACATGCCAATATTTATAAATTTAAATAATAGCTGTTGTACAAAATCTTGCATTATATCACAGTTTGCATGCTTATCAGAAAGATTTTCTTTGTTATTCGGGGCATCATTAAGGCACATCTAATAATGACTCATTGAAATACTGATCTAAGCATATGTAGATATTCATCTATTAAGGCATTATCTTCCACATAAGCCTTGGAGTCTTGTCTTTTCTGAAGCTTTTATGCTTGGAAATTGAGCATTAAAAGATCACATTAACCACTTAGTCATTCAGTAGTAGGCTTGTACATACAGCCAGGCAGCATGGAAAGGCCTGTTTCACAAAAACACATTTTTGTTTGATGTAGTAAGTAAACACTAATTAATTTCAGTGTCCCCAAATGTGTACTGTAAACTGCAAAAACATTTTTTTGTGAAGTCTCAAAACCCACATTTACACTTGTGGGCAGTCTGCAGACAAGCCATAATAGTTTAAAATAGAAAATAAATCAGATTTTGTCAAAATGAGGTTTACATTTATGTGTTTATGTAGTTTCTTGATTCTTGTAACTTGAGTTATTCATGCATTTTACACTTTCACTGCAAGAAATAAGAATAAAGACCATCAGGTTATTACTTAAATAAAATGTGTGTGCAAAGAAGAGAGGCCCATTTTAAATGGCATGACGTAGTAGCTCTTAAGGGTTTCATTTTTATAAACATAAAAAAGCCCAAAAGATTACAAGTATCAGCATGTGAAGAGTCTCTCCCCATAAAACCTATTATTAAGTGTGCAGCAATTTGGCAATGGGAAAAAGTGTGTTTAAATCTAGACTGAGTTTTCAATGAGGTTAAAGCAGGTACGACAGATAATCAAAACTGAACTGAATTCCAATCATCAGTCTTCAAATCTGTAACCAAAAAGTCTGTTTAATTGTAAAAAGAGAGATAAATAAAAATAAATAAATAAATAATCATATGTGTTCAATAGGGGAGAACACACTAAGAAAAGTGTAGGACCTGGAAGGTCAAAAATGTGATCTGAAAGTAGGCTTTATCCTATAAGTGAACAATGTATTTAACACATCTTACATGTGTGTATACATTACTACCAGAGTTCTCCTCAGCGAGTTTGTGATGGAGTGGCAGGAGCTTGCCTTGTCTTACCTTATCTGACTGTCATCCTGAAAAAGATACCATCTGACAGGCCGAAACGGAAGAGATCACCGAATAGATAAAAATGTGCCAGCACCACTAGGAGGAAAATGTGAATCAATTAGGTGTGCTTCAGTGTGTCATGAAGAGAGAAGGATGAGGAGAGGAAGAAAAAAAGCAGGATGTGATCCATTATTGCACTTTCCGAAACGAGACTAGCTAAGGGTAAATTGAGATGCTTCGGTCTATATGGCAGCGAAGAGTCTTGTGGTCTTTAAACCCCAAATCCTTGGTTAAATCAGATGATGTTTTCTTTGAAGATGCAGGAGGATCTGTCAAACAAGGAACATAATCAATTAAGTGCTTATAGTGGCTGGGAAAGATGGAAAACTATCACAGAAGTGTAAAAGCATCTGTCTTTGTACAGATTGATGTCAAGAGGGTGATTATCTTTGAGTGGACTGTTACGGCATGCCTGCCATCGCAGTGACTGTCACGAGTGACTTTGCAAGCACAGGAGGTCCTCAAGCCACTCAGAAATACACTTTTTCTTCACTTTTCCCAGAAAACATATTCAAAGTGGCAATTTACTGGCAGTGTTCAATGGTCCATTTCAAAGAAATGCATTACATATTATATTCCAGGTAGAGTAATGTACTGGCCTCGTTTAAACCATAATTCCATGGTCTGTCTTTTGTTGCCCAGGTAACTGAAACAAGGACTGGTCCTCTTGGTTGCAGTAACTATGACAACCTTGATTCGGTTAGTTCTGTGCTGGTTCAAAGCCCTGAAAACAAAGTCCACCTGCAAGGTATGAATTTCCTTTACATGCTTTGTTCCATTCTGGTATTGAATTGATTTGTGCCTCATTATATTTTTATCACAACACTTTTTATAAACTCAGTAAGAATATTTAACAAAGGTATAGATGCGTACCGGGGTCACCGTTTCAGTCTCTACATTCTATTCAGTCCAAATCACATAGATTTGCAAATGTGTGATTGATAAATAAAAGTAGCATGAAAGAATGAACAGATTATTGATTCCTTGCACAAAGTAAGAGTGTCAAGTCTAAAATCTGTTTGCAACATTGATCCCCTGCTATCAGTGTGTGAAATCACTAGACATTATTCTCCAAGTAAAACGTTTGCAAGACAAAGGGAAGCATGTTGGTAGTTGAAAGAAAATAATTCAGCAAAGGCTCATGAAAACTGTCAGGAATTTCACCAGAACTAAAAAAAAAAAATTAAACAGTTACTGAACTCAAGCAAGTAGAAAGGAATGTGAATATTTAGTAGTTAAACAAGCTGAATTTTATCCAGCACATAGATCCCTCAGCAGATACACCACCACAAAATGGCCCAAAAAATGTGTTGGAATGTTGGAATGTGGGAATTGCAGGTGTAATGCTACATTTCTACAACTTAAACTGGCTTAAAGTTGATCGATCTCAATATTTAGAAAAATGAAAGCGAATGATTAATGATAACACATTTACTCAGACATATCTCCAAATAAACTGACACTTTTTTCTTCACTGAAACCTACTGAAGTATGCAGAAAAAATAATCACTTTTTATCAAGCAAACAATTGGCCAGTAGCTCAAAGTTCACTTACACAAATATATATTTTTAATTAAAATAGTAAAGCAAAGAAGGCCAAGTCTGGGGTAGATATATTGACCATGTTGTCTAATTAAACTTTTTGTGAGCAATCAGTGAAATAATAAGGTTACATGCTTACTGGAGGTGCAGATACCAGCAGCAAGCCACTGGCAGAAAAATTCAGCTAAATTATGTTTTAACCAAATAAAGTTTTGTAATTACTTTAAGAAACAAATTGCGAAATATAACAAGAGTAGTAGAAGTTTTCACTGGTTCTTTAATCAAAGCACAGCTAAAGACTGCTTTAAAGTATTTTCAGACTTTTACCAGTTGTTTAGAAGAATGTATGAGTTGTTTAGTTGAGACGCTGACTTATTTGGAATTCAGAATATGAGTCAGAGGCTTGCCTTGACCAGAAAATGCAGAAAATGCGTATTTAAGAAGTCAATCTTATGGACCAGCGAGTCAAAAACTGCTACACTTGAGCCCAAGAGCACTGTATTTAATAGATGTAGAGAGGGTGAATACAGTTCTGCATGTGTGGTTTCCACTGTCAGTCATTGTGACAACAGTGCCGTGGTGTGCTTTGCTTGTGACAGAGCTGATCTTTTCCAAGCTTGTAGAATTCTCAACCAGCATACCTGTCAGAAAATAACTCAGAGGTGTGCCAATCCATCAAGATTATGTGTAGCTGGGCAGTTCATTCTTCAGCGAGGGTGCAACTTCAAATGCACATTGAAGATGTGCAGCAACTGTCTGCTGAGAGAAAGTGCAGAGCAATCAAACTAATGATATTCCCTGTCCTGATTTACATCTGTCCCATCGTATTTGTAAAGGTCTGGATAGAGGATTCAAAACAAAGTAAACCAAAGTGCCCTTCATCTCTTAGAGCTGTTGAAAGATAAGTTAGGTGATCTAAACATGCTGACTGAAGGTTTTGATATTATAATGCTGTTAGGAGACCTAAAGATGTAGGAGTTGAGGACTCTTGAAGAAACCAGACATTTTTGCTCCAGTTGACAGTATTGTATCGTATTTCCCTTTCCACGCATTTTCCACATTTTATGCAAGCACCCTCAGACCTCTGAGACTTTGAGGTTGATTAGATACCAGTCCACCTTCTTCTAAACCACTTTTTCACTTTCTGCATTTCAAGGTTTGCAGGTAATTCTGCCAGACTACCTCAAAGATACCTTTGTCCAAGCAGCTCTTAGTTACATTGCCTGCAATGGAGAAGGAGACTTTGTCTGCCGAGGCAACGACTGCTGGTGCAAGTGTGACCCCAAATTCCCAGAGTGCAACTGTCCATACATGGATATTCAAGCTATGGAAGAGAGCCTCCTTCGGATCTCCGAATCATGGGCCCAACTGTACAAAGAATTTAAGGAGTCAGGTAAGAGGTCCCTTTTGAACTCAATTTACTCTTCACTAGGGAAGTGTGAAGAACAGCAATAGAACCTGGAACCAGAATAAATAAAATCTTTAATCATTATTCATGCAATTAAATCAGCTAAGCAGTGACCTATTCCTCATAATTTGATTTATGGGCAAGACTGAATAAACACTGATGGCGTCTGGTAAAATGTTACATTTCGGACTCTGTGTGCTCTCAGCAAATAAAAATTTGAACAGCAGGAGGGTTTTTTTAAGTTCTACCCATTGCTGTGTTTTTTTTGTTTTTTGGTTCATGCACCAGTGATCTGCACTTAAATTCGACTTTGTATTGTAAATTGTTTGTATTCACTCTGGTAGGTCTGTCTGACTGCAGAGCAGCTTAAAGTCTCCTCATCAGTGAGAAGAAGTTTACTTCGATGTTGGTGTCACTCATTTGACTTTGACATGTCCAACAGGAGGATTATGTTTGTTGTACAACAGCACAATCTGTGGTTGCTTTGGTTACAGTGTCATACTAGTTATGAATGTTCATTGGGGGGCGTAGATGGTTTATAAAGGTGAGAAACAAAAACAGAAGCTTGGCAGTGTATTTTTCCAGTATTATTTTGATGCATATGCACAGGTATGCCTAATAGTCATGCAAAATATAAATATTATATTGTAAGTTTTGTGCTCTTGACTGTCCCACATGGTGCTTTCTCTCTCCTTCAGTTGATGTACCAGCTGTTTGGACATAGCCTGAGTTTATCGTGATTTAGTTAGTTTAGTGACTGACCTGCAGGACCTGGAGCTAAGGTACTCTCCACAGAGGGGAGATCATTTGTTAGGGGTCCATACCATCTACATTAGTAAAGATATGCACCTTACCAGCTGGTTCGACGATTCATGGAGGAAGAAGATGCTTCAGACACTGGAAACAAAGTTCAAATCTAATCTGGTACATATTAAAATGTAAATATTAATTACACAATATTACTCATCGAACAGCAAGTAGGATTTTTTTCTGTTGCATTTGCTCTGTCCACCAGTTGGTGCATCATCTGTTCGGACACAGTCTCACAGTTTGTTGTGATTTAGTTATGGATCGACTGTCAAAGGTAAACAGTAGAAATATCAGAATGTAACTGTAAAGATAATGGCATAGCAGATGTAACCTTGAATCACCATTAACCTGCATCATTATGCCAGCAGTTAGAATGCATTCCAATTTCCATCGCAAAATGTTATGCTTTATTGTAAAAGCAGTCAGTGGCACACCAGTGTGATGCTATGCCTGAAGGGTTAAAAACCGCAATCAACACACAGGTATTTTATGAAATGTAGAACAAGATAAATTGCTCATAAAATGCCTTTACTGTCAATCCACTGGCTATCCCCATGATTATAACATCTGAATGAGATCATTAAACATGCTGCTTAAATATTACAGCCTGTTTAGGTCACCCTGCAGTGACCACTGGAGCTGGAGTGAAATTAAAATGGATTACTTTTTTCCCTCCCTCAACCTAATAATTTTTTTTTTCGTTCCTGAAATATCTGTGAGTGCAATTACTTTTACAGTTTGTGTTATAAGCGCTAGAGGAAAGTGCAATAAGTGCCAGGCATAAGTAGTTTCTCAGGTGTCATAAATGTGTCCTTTGGTGAAGGATATCAAAGACATTCAGCGTTCTGCTCCATCAGCTAAAATTAAATGCTGTGAGAGAGTCTCCACAGAGAATGTGCTGGAGAAAGAAAAATACTTTGCCGTTTTCAAGTGAAATGGTTGTCTTATTACTGCTGTGGGGAATGACAAGAAAGTGTTGCTCAGGTCCTCACCCTCTGAGCCTTCTGTATTTCAATTGGTTGGGTCTTAGAAAGAGAGAACTTCTTCTCTTGTTTTCACCAGATGAGTTCAAGACATTCCTGATGAGGCTGCCTCAGAACTTCTTCCTTAACACCTCGACGATCCAGCACTTGTGGCTGCTGGACGGTGTGTTTCAGCGGCGCTATGAGCTGCTGGAGAGCAGCATGAAGGGCCTCTTCAGGAGGGCCCAGCGAGTGGTGTATAAGCTCTTCAGCCTGAGCAAAAGGTGTCAAAAGCAGCCCCTCATCAACTTGCCACGTGAAAGGTGAGCACAACAGCCTTGTTATCTTGTCATTGAAACCCTGATGAGTAGGTGCAGGGCTTTTTTCAGAACTAAGATAATGTTTCTTGTTCTCTATATAAAGAGGGACCCTCACATCATTTGAAACTAAATCATTGCAGGGGCTCCAAAGTGGCCCATATTTGAGACCGAAATCTCAATGGACTCTGGAGCAGAATGTTTGTCAGCATGTCTCAGTGTGATAGGGAACAGATGAAATATTCCTCCACACCATGTTTGGAGCATTTCACACAAACAAGTTGTACTCTTTGGAGTTCAGTTCCCCAAGCCAATTTCTCAGTGCTGACAATTATGCTGAAAAAACCCGGCTGTCAGGAAAACAGCTTGGATCAAATCCAGAAGAAACAAGGTGGTCCTTAGAATTTATTCAGGAGTTTAGTTTTTTGGCAAAAAAAATGGTGTGTAACTAGACAATTACTGAGGAAATGTGTAGAATTAGAACATGTCATCTGCTATGCAATGTAGCCTGATGAATGGTGTTATTTGTCATTGCCAATGTAGCTTTCTGCCATTTTATAAAATATGCAGTGTTGGCAGAAGAAGGATGCTAGACATGGTGTTTTTTACAGAATGCTGTATGCAAGAACCCAGAAGTCAGTATCACAATATTAAGTGGATAAATGCTTTGTTTATATTTGCTTTTTTCTGTTAACAGTAGAGTCAAAACCGCTAAATTTGGAAAATAAGTTAGCATAATTAGCAGCAAATTATGCACTCCAGTGGTGCTTTAATTTTCTCCCTAAAGCAAGTAAAACTGCTGTAATTATTAAAACACTGCATTTGTTTTAACTCTGCTGGGTGACAGAACCCACCACTGGCATACGGCCACACATATGGTCTGGAGCTCTACTTTAGACACGTTAAGACATGCTTACTGAATCCCACCCCTCTTTCCTCAAATGTAGGCCACGGTCGTTCTGGCTGAACTATTTCCAGTCATTACTCTACTGCTCAGAGAACAACCAGCTGGGCTTCTTCTCAGAAGATTTGCACACCTGCATTTGTGCATATGACCAGAACACGTGCCAGGTGCCCACTCCATGCTCTGTAGGAGAGGGTCCGGCCTGTGCTGCCTGTGCCAGTGACAACCACACTCGCTGTGGCAGCTGCAATGCCGGATACATGCTAAGTCAAGGAGCCTGTCGACCCATGGTGGCTGATTCCACTGAGAATTACTTGGGGTTTGAGACTGACCTGCAGGACCTGGAGCTAAGGTACCTTCTACAGAGGGCAGACCGTCGGCTAGAGGTCCATGCCATCTTCATTAGTAATGACATGCGCCTCAACAGCTGGTTCGACCCCTCATGGAGGAAGAGAATGCTTCTGACACTGAAAAGTAACAAGTACAAATCCAATCTGGTACATATGCTCCTGGGGATCTCACTTCAAATCTGCCTTACTAAGAACAGCACCCTGGAACCCTCCCTTACTCTCTTCATCAACCCCTTTGGCGGGAGCCATTCTGAAAGCTGGCTGATTCCTGTAAGTGAAAACAGTTTCCCAGACTGGCAGTCCACCAAGCTGGATCTCCCGTTAGAATGTTTCAACTGGACCTTGACTCTAGGCAACAAGTGGAAGACTTTCTTTGAGACCATTCACATTTACCTAAGGAGCCGCATCAAATCATCAAGTGTCGGTGCCAATGAGAGTGTTTACCTGGAGCCTCTGGAAATGACTGACCCTTCAAGGAACTTGGGCTACATGAAGATCAACAGCATCCAGGTGTTTGGCTATAGTATGCATTTCGACCCGGAGGCGATCCGGGATTTAATCCTGCAGCTGGATTACCCGTATACGCAGGGCTCGCAGGATTCAGCCCTGCTGCAGCTGCTGGAGATCCGAGACCGGGTGAACAGGCTTTCTCCACCAGGCCAGCAGCCTCTGGACCTTTTCTCCTGCTTACTGCGCCACCGCCTCAAGCTCACCGCCAGTGAAGTGGTGCGCATCCATTCCTCTCTTCAGGCCTTCAGTGCCCGTCTCCCAAACACTCTTGATTATGAGACAACTAAACTCTGTAGCTAACAGCTAAAAGCTCAGTAAGCTGCAGGATGTTTTCTCACACAGACAAGACTGTGCATGAGTCAAAGCTGCAAGTAGAAAGTGATGGTTTCATAATAAACTAACTGAAGTATCCACCCGGAAATCACATGCATTCCCATTCACAAATTTGCCACATTGTACTCAAAACAAATGAGTCATTTTTCTTGTATGGTGCCGCACTAAGACCACGAGAAAGGACCTTTTGCATATATGGTATGATTGTTTGTAACTTTTCTATGTTATTTTGCTTCAGTGACTGTGCACTTTCCTTGGACAGAATACAGTGATGTCAGTACGTTTTGTAGATAAATTGATATTAAAACATCATGTAATATTAGAACCACTGTTGCTTTATTTGCCACTTCTTTTTTTATTGGTTCAGCTATCAAATTAGGGTTGAAGGCTACCACATTTTTTATCTGCAAGTAAGGCCAGTTAGTGAGAATGTAAATGCAATTAAACATGACACAAGGGTTTGATAAAATAATAATGAAACTGATTCATTAACACGATTATATTACAGCTTGCTAAGCTATGCTGCCTTCTTATGAGGAAATTCATATTTAATTTGAAAGGATTAGTCAGAGACATCCCAGTATGCGCATTTAACTCCTGAACATCACCATGTGGGGCTGTAACTGAAAACCCTGTATTTTCTTTTCCTTTCTCAAAGGAAATTGCATGCATTAATCCGGCACATCTGATATTTATACATTTGATATTTTCATTGTGTTTAAACAGTGCTGTCCACTGCCATTATAAACAGGTTCATATATGTGTTGGACTACTTTAACCTGGCCAGTCATTTCATATTTTCACTTGAGGCCTTTTCCAGATCTAAACAAAAGTGTGGAAGAAGGCTGAGGTAGGAAAGTTATTACATCTTTTTTTATACTGATTACGTCGAGGAGATTAAGGTACTTCAGTGAAATAAGGAGGTCAAAAAGATGCTATATCTTTGCACGGGCATACATGGTGTTGGCTATATAATACTAGGATGTGTTATTTTCCTTTTGCTACCTCTCCTTTTTCCAAAAGTATGTTTTGTCCGTTTTCCTGTTCTGCTTTTTTGGGGGTTGGGAAATTGCAATAGACCTCACAAATGTCCACTGCTATTGTGTAGTCTATTTTTGTCCAGTCAGATTCAGACGCCATATTCTGAATGTTAAGCTAAATGGTAAAGTTTGCCCACATGTGACAGCAATGATGTGATCCATAGTGCCTTTGTAAAGAGAGTTTTCTCATTTCTGCATTTCTGCTTTTTTTCAGTGATTGGTTCGGTTATTAATAACAATGACTACTTGTCACTTAAAGGGATATAAAAGTTAATCGCTTTGCATGAACTTCATTTCCCCCCGTATTGGCATAGCTCATTAACACTCAAGCCAAGACATGCCAGTCATCTATTAATGTGTTTGCATATTGTTTATTGTAAATTAGCACAATAAACCCAGCCTAATGTGGTTCATTTAGTGGCATCCCAATGTAATTTACCACCAGTTTCCAGTAGTGTGGAAAGTAAATGTTATGCAGGCTATTAATTCTAGAAATTCATCTTCTGCCTCTCAGGTACAAAGACAAGATCCCCCTGTAGGCACAAGTAATTACTATCTTTAACAGTCCTCAGTCTGGCTTGCAGTTGCATATATTCATTTTCCAACCTGTCATGCAGAGCTTGTTTTTTAGCTCTAATAATTGCGATGAACTGTAAATACTATCTTATAGCTATTCCCGTCTAATCTTTTTGAATCACAGAGCATGCTACGGTACATGTAGCCTGCTACAAAGATCTGTGACCTTTTGTGAGTTGTCAGTCAATAGATAATAGGGGTTTTATGTACCCATCAATCCTCTCATTACACCGAACATGTACAGATGATTTATTTTCTGCAGGCTGCATATTTCACCAGTTACAGAAAGATTGTATAATGTAAAGGTCAGCATCTTGTGATATGGAAGAGAATGATGAACATGTCGGGATGTTTGACATGTTAAAGAAAATTTTACAGCCAGCCTGTAAACTTTCAAACTGTTCCAGTAAAGACACTGTTGAAGTGTTGCTAGCCATTGCAGAGGTGTTCCGTCCTTTTCTTGACCCCCTCATGGCTATAGTGCAGTTGTTGCAGCATTTTGTCATGTGAAACATTCCTCAGGAAGGTAATTACTCAGTGAAGCGAGCAAGAGAGCAGTTACTGCTAGACTGCATACACAAATAACCTGCATTTACGTAGGAAGCCTGTGAAATGAGTGCTTGTCAGTAATGCCAAAATGAGTTAACACTTTGTTGTCATAATGGCAAATATGACAGTAAGAAATGGCTAAACATTACAAAAGCAATCAGTCTTTCACCCAGCTTGACAAAGGCAATTTATCAAGCTGTTTCAAATGTACAGCCAAAACAGTGCCACAAAACAACACACTGTATTAAATGATAATGTTCTAGGGCTCGCATTTCAATGAACACCTGCAAAATGTGACCATTGTTATGGTCTCACAGCAGACCTACACTTACCACCTTTACAAAGACATGCACTACTTAGCTTGCGTAATGTACTGTGTACTTGTATGTTGTTTATGTTTATAATTCCTTGTTACTCTGGCAGATGGAGAATCACCTCTGTTCACATGTGTATCTGATTGCTAACAGCATATGAATGGTAAGTCAATACCATCTGTGCTATCTTTCAAGGTGTTCCAGTCATAAAGAGCCCATATCATGGAAACAGCATTTTCATTACTTTATTGAAATAAAAGAGTATAAGGCACCATATGCTCATCATTAAAGCTTTCCATTAGAGGCATTTCACATTAATGCAATTCATTTCTATACATCCACCTATGCAGCCTACAATATTTATAAATGTCAACATTTTGTCCCATTATGATTATAAATTTCAGCTTGGTTTATGTTTGGAAGGCACTGTTTTTGAATAGATAGCGCTGGTCATTTACATATATCAGTCTCAAAGGCATAGTAACAGAACAGTCTGTTTAAGGGATGAAGTAGGTTTGCTCGTGTTTTAAACGGTGACACTTTTGATGCATAGAACTGCACAGGTGTCATGAGAGGTGTAAAAAAAGGGGGGGGGGACACCATGTAGGCGCTGGGTCCTTTAATATTTACAGGTGAGCAATGTGTTTTGAGACTGAGAATGTCTGTCTTGTTGCTACTCTTTTTGAGAGGGTTTACTGAGGAACAAAGAAGCGAGTGAACAGAGAAGGAGGTAAAAGGTAACTGTCTACTGCCAATAAATCAATGTTGAGCTTTATTACCTGAAAGAAGAAAAGGTTCTGCAGGAAGATCAATGCACTCTCTGAAGAGGCACCAGTGCACAAACCGATGGCATTTCGCTGCTCAGACCAAGCCCACATTAGCATTAATTTATTACCTGTATTGTGTTTTCCACTTGGTGTGGTTTCTATGGCTCCAAATCAATTCTGACTTTTATGTCCCATTAGAGTTTGTCATTACATGCCATCAGGGTAGTCGCTTACTGACACAATTTTCATAGCATGCACTGCAGATCAAATGTAATTAGGGATTTTGCCGAAAATGTACTTATGGATTCTAATGAATGACTATAAAGACCACGGGGAGGGCCTAATTGTTTAATACTGCACATTAGATCAGCTGGTAGGCCCTCTGCAAATATGATTTGTAGTTAGGAAACGTGGGTATTCTTGAAAATATGATGGTGAATGTGTCACTTTTGTGCTACCTGTGTTTTCTTAAGGAGAAACAGTAGTGGTGGTCCAGGGCAATGTACTATCAGGTACAGAAGAAAAGGACACCGCTGTGTTGAAAGCAGCGTGTTGTCATTTTCAAAGATGAAAGTGACTTTGACAATGTGGACATTTTCAACATATAAAAGAAAATAAGAGGGAGAGAAAGAAAGAGCTGGAGAGGTTTTTCAAAATGCTATATATCCATTTGTAATACTTTTTATGTGCATAAAAAAAGACTGAAAAGGACTAACAGCTGATGTTTGATGCAAAAGGTTTTGTCTAATGATTTTCTAATTCCTAATATAGCACTGTTATCTGTTGGATGAGTCCACTTCTAACAATATATATATCATTAAAAAATGAATTACATTTGATCTGCAGTTTTGGAATAAAAACCAGAACAGTGAGAAATGATTAAAGCTTACTTACCTAGGCTGTTTTTTTTTAATCAGCACTTTTAAATGTGCTTACACAGTTGTTAAAGGTGGAGGCGTTCCCACAAGCCTAGGTAGTCCCCGAGGAGAGCTGCTACACCTGTTTAAAGCTCAAGTGTTTGATGAACTGTTTCAGTAATGAAGAGTCTGAGGAACAAGACCGTTTATCTTTTATTCCCAGGATGCACCTGCTACCACCTTACAAAGGAACATTTGAGGCAGTGAAAGCGAGGCACTCTGAACTGTTGCTTAACACTGATAATACTTAATGTGATGACAAACCATCAACAACAATGTATGTTGTTCTAGCATCACTTCAGATATGTATGCAAATGCTTGCATAAAGAAGTGGCCTCAAAGCAAAATATGGAACTGCTTTTCAGAAATTAGAAGCATGAGAATGTATATTAATTATATCAGTTACTACAGGATTATACAAATAATCTTTCATTTAAAATAGTCTAGCCCGAAATAGCCCAACACATCCTGGTTTTACATTTTGCTAAGCAAAAACGAATTCACCTTTTGTGTTTTAAAGTGTGTGTGTGTGTACATGTGTGTCTGTGTGTTTTTAAATATGGTTTAGTGTATATAAATAACAAAAAGTGTTCCTAAATTGCATTTTAAATTAATTTTATTTCATTGAATGATGCTGGTCCTTCGTGGATCAGAAAGGAGTGTTAAAGTTAAAGTGCCTTAATGACACAAGTCCATTACCATTTTATTCTAACCAAAATGGCAGACAATAATGCTTGAAATACCTATTATGTTGAGCTTAACGAGACAATTCAGCCTAAAGCTCTGGTCTTGGGTGATGAGTCAAGCTAGGTCCAACAGAAACAAATCCAGCTCAATCAGTCCCAGTTCGTGAGGAACTATTCTATGCCGCACCACAAATGACCAAAAAATTGCTTTGGGGATCCTCTGGTTGGCCTTTAAAAGTGGCTCTTATTAGACAATCTTCTGGTACAGCATGTACCCTTTAGAGAATTTAACTAGACTCAGAAGTCATTTATGGCCCATCAGGATTCACAGCACATTTTACCAATGTCCTCTGTCAGTGCCTCTACTTGAGGTATTCTGTTCATAAGTGCAAAAAGTGGTCCAAAAAAGCACTGAGTCATGGAAGAATAATCACGCTAAGCATTACCATGTACATGGAGACGTGCGACATATGATAATAAGAGGCTCTTTTCGGGACGAGGACATTTCGTGCAAAATCTATTTGATCCTGACTCCCCAAAGACCTGTGAAGCGAGAGGATCAAAATCAATAATTTATTCTGCTCCCTAATGAGACAATCATGATGACACCACAGGCTATTTGACACGCGTATATTGTCAGTTACCCGACCAGGCCAGGACTGGCATTTTTTATTTTCCCCTTGCAGAAACAAGTGAATTATGGTGTGACTTTTCAGTATAATCCTCTGTATATTGCTTTACAGAAAACATGGGATTCGAAGTTTGCACTGGTTCCTTACTTATCCCTGTATTAATATTTTATGATAACTGAAATTGTCCAAAATTGTCTGGTGAAACTATGTTTTCAGACCAGGGTGGGTTTTGGGTGGAGGTTAGGTTTTGTTTAAGGTTAGTGATGTTAAAGACGAAGATAATATTTGGTTATTGGTAAGTTAAAAATTGTAATATGGAGTCTGTCCCCACTTTGCACATATATCAGTTTCCACTCTTCTTAGAAGGCTTTCCACAAGATTGGCTCACAATCTCTTTTCTCATCCTAAAGGTGTTGGATGGGGTTGAGGTCAGGGCTCTGTGTGGGCCAGTCAAGTTCTACCACACCGAACTCATCCAGCCATGTCTTTATGGGCCTTGCTTTGTGCACTGAGGCGCAGTCATGCTGGAATGGAAAAGGTCCTTCCCCAAACTGTTTCCACAAATTGGCAAGCATGGTGTTGCCCAAAATGTCTTGATATCCCCTTTGTTGACAATGTATATTTAATTTCTTTTACGAAACCAACAAAACATGACATTTGAACAGGAGCTCAATGATTATTATCACCCTTAGTGAAAGTGGGAGTGAAAACATTTACATGCTTTATTAGATCAGCCTCATACTGTTAGAAGGAGAAAAAGAGGAGACTTCAAGGAGGTTTTTGCTACATTTTGCACACTCACTGGTACAGAGCCAGCATCCTTTAAATTCTACTGCATTGTTATATTAGAGTAATTCTTATCTCTTGCAAAGGTTCTCGGGTCTGTATTCACAGAAGAATGTATTCACAGCTCAGTGTATTCACAGAAGAACTCGGACCAAAAAGGTCACAGATATTTGAAATCCAGAAAGGAGACGCTAAGAACAGAAGTGTCATTACAGGTTCCTCAGAATGGTGGCCGGGGGAATGAGGGACATTGTTTTGGCACAAAATGTTCTCTAATACGCCATACATATTTTTCCTAAAAACACTTTTTTAAAACCACCAGAAGTCTTTTATTAATGACAATTTGCCGAAGACAACAAACAGACAACAATCTTTAAACACCTAATGCCATGTGAATATTTATGAAATATCTATTTTAATCAAATTCGCATCTCTGAAAACTGAACACGAGTTAAACACAAGAAAACTGAACATGAAAAATGTAAAACGTTTTACACATTTGGATTCAGAGAATGTGGGCATAATGAAGTTGTTTAAAGTTTCAGTCCAGAGGAATATTGATGTTTAATTAGCATATGTGGTCGATAAGCAAGGTGAATAAAACATTGATTCTGATGGTAAAAAGTCACCTGCATTAAATTAACAGATTTTAAGGCTTCATCTGCCTTCAGTAAGGATATTTGTGATTAAGGATCTTTGAATCCGTGCTTCAAGTCTGTGATTTAAATCACGGCCCTTTAAAACCAGCACAACCAATACTATCTAATGTTGTATTTTATGCATTTTGTAAGTTTAAAGAGTAGGTCACTATTATTTAAACAGAATTATTTGTTATCTTTTGATTTAAAATGATAACCATATTCACAGCTGTCAAATATGGGCATCATTGATTGAGAAAAAGATTAGAAATTAATGACCCAAGTGTCCTAGATAATGGAATCAATGTAAATTAAAAGCGGTTTAATAGGGCACTTGTTTTGCACCATATTCCAGTGTGTTTGGTTGCTTGGATTTTGCATCATCTTGAGTTCATATCTGTGTTGTGTGGGCTCTTAATAGTTTTGATATATTGCAGGGAACTTGGTTGGAACAGTTTGCAGGGAACTTACTGTGTCTTTACACACACAACATTACATTGTTATAGAATTATAGCAGCTTAATCATCCTAATCATTATCAGTCTTGTTATTTGAGTGGTGGTGGATAAAGCAAACATAAAAGATACACTAATCTGCTTCAAGATAACCACTGGCGATTTATGTGAACAGCCTTCATTAGCACTGTACAATAGAAACTGTGGGATATTTTGGACAGCCAATAAACAGTCAGTTTTTGAAGTTGATGCATTAGACACAAGAAATGTGTAAAGTGTAAAGGTCTGAGAAACTATGACAAGCTTCCCACTATGGTGGCTTCACACTATAATTGCTTCACACTAAATTGACCAATCCTGTCAGGTATTTTCATTTTACGGCGGTCAATACCTGCCAAAAGGGTCCTATTAAATACAACTGGTGAACAGGCAACAGAGCCATGGGTGCCCAAAACTCAAAAATTCAGTTACAATAGCACACATTGCTGAAAAGTTAATTCTGGCTGTGATTGAAAAGCATCAGAACAAAGAATGCATCACAGCGCACTGAATATGGGGCTAACAAACCCTGTTCTCTGGTCTACAATGAGTGTGTGAGTACAGAATGAGCAATGAAAGAAGGTAGGCTACCTTATTTCATTGCTCTATGGTCCCATTCCGATGCTCACACACTCATTGTTGCTCTAATGAATCATATTTTTTTTTACTTTATTTGCATGTGAGACACTTACCTGGCAAAGAAATGGCACCAGGATGAACTATGGGGAAAATGAAAGCTGCTGGAGGCAGTCTGGTGCTCTTGGCCATGTTCTGCTGGGATAGGTTGGGTCCTGGCAACAGGGGCGCTGCCAGAAATCTTGGGCCCCATGAAAGATTCGAGTTTTGGGCTTTATTGAAATAATATTGCTACCCACTAACAGGGCCCCATGTCAGTGCTGGGCCCCTAGAATCATTATAACCTTTCCCCCCCGGCAGCACCCCTGTCTGGCAATAATGTGGATGTTCCTTTGACACTTTAACGTAATTTCAGACCGAGGACACCCCTTCATGACAACAGTATTCCCTAATGGCCGTGGCCTCAGTCAGCAGGTTAATGTGCCCTTTGCAAAATGTTTATAGGAATGATTTGATGTTGACTTGACCTCCAAAATTCTCAGATCTCAAGTAGATCAAGCATCTCTGGGATGTGCTGGAAAAACTAGTTCAAATCCAAGGCTCTACACTGCACTGAAAGGACTTAAAGGATTTGCTGCGAACATGTCAAATTCTACAGTATAGCACACCTCTGGAGGTGAGCCTACAAGGGGAACCTGCACAGTGTTAGGCAGGTTTTACTGGTTTTTTTTTGTTTTGTTTTGTTTTGTTTTTTTTGGGGGGGGGGGCTCTTCCACAGTGTTTGTCTATGACATTTGTTTATTGATTTCTCACACATGTTGCATACCTGAACAAAATGTTTTCTACATATTTGTGGCCATATATTGTATTTCTGCCTCTTCAGCCTGAAGGGAGCGTTATCTACTGCTTTTTAAATGAGAATACTACTTTTACAATGCAGGTTGTCCGTGCATTTGCACATTGCTGTTTGCAATGAAAGCAGTGTCTGGAATAAGAAGACATTATCATGTACAGTACCATTCAAAACCTTCACATTCAGTGTTTTTTCATTGTTTCTATTATTTTCTTTGTATTTATATTAAAAAGAAACATAATGATGAACACATGGAATTATGCAGTAAACAAGCAAACAAAAAATAATTAAAACCAGGTCAACCTATTTAAAATACAAGGCTCCAACTTGCAATGGTCCCAAACCCATTTAGAAAAATTCCTCTCACAATCTCTTGATGAAACACACCTGTTCATTAAATAGCATTCAGGTAGATCGATTCCCACGAATCTGATGGAAAAAATGCAGAGTCTGCAAAGCTGTAATCAGAGCAATAGGTGATGGTTTTAATATCAATCTTCAATGTAGTTGAATACTTGTTGAATGAGAAGATGTGTCTAAACGTTTGACTGGTAGGGTAAAGTACTGCTTGTTTTGGTATGAAATCATAATGGGAAAAAAATGCAAAATACATTTTTGTAAATTACGCCCTTGCGACTTGCTTAAGATTGCATGGAATGAACAGAACACATCAAATACACTAAACTATGGACAATAATCCTTGAGTAAGAGTAAGGCAAGTGCAGTGCTGAATGAGGTGAATCAGGTCACTCTGCGGTTAATTTGAAATGAATATGACGAATCTTTCCAGAAAGAAAAAAAAAACAGGAAAAGACAGAACACTGCACACTTGCAAGAAACATCAGAGGACATTACTGAATTTTAATAGAAGAGACAATGAACAAATTGCCACGATTTAAGTCTCACTGGGGTCCCGCCTCTTTGAGCCCTGGTCATGCACTTCTTCCTTTGTGCGAAAAAGGAAATATAGAGCTGTGGAATGGCAACCCAATGAATCAATTTGCCCCTGAAAACAATGTGCGGACATTTATCACCCACATTCTCATTTTAGATGCTCTTGTGAGTGTGTGTCCATGTGTGTGATATATTTGGTCTCTTTTGAGAGCACTGGAATTGCTATGTTGAATTTGAATCCGAGCGATGACTTGATTGCCCTGGGGGTGCAGTATTGTGACATTTCAATATGTATTAGGATATACTGAGGGTTTAGCTCATAAATTAGAGCTGCACCACAGGCAATATGTGTTAGCTTGGAGATAAATTACACCAAAGAGAATGCTTCCTAAAGGTGTATATTTTTTCACACTGTCTATCAGGGGGCACAAATGATAGGTGGCTCTGCCATATGGTATGTTGAAAATGTCTCTCATGGTTTTTAGACTACTCAGTTGGACGAAACAGCCTGATGTAGGAAAGCTGAGTAATACAAATCAGAGAACACAAATGTTAGTTAATACTCGCCAATAGTATAATGACTTTTGTTGGATTTGAATTTCCTGGGCACTTATTGTCCTGTGTCTTTTTCAAGATTGGAAGGCTATTTTTATAGTGTAAATTAAGTCATTAACTTTGAGTTACTAGTTGCTTTTTTGTGTTCAATTTATTCAGGTTATATTGACAGAATTTGTACATCCCTCCGACTGATCTGACTGGTATGTATATGATGAATATCATTTCATTTTCAGTAAATGTATCCCAAAAAAGAAGAAAAGCACTGAATGAACATCAGCTTCTATTCAGAAAGATCTGAATGCTTAAGAAAAACGCCACATCTCTCCATCTCTCCTTAAGAAGGACAGGCGCAAATGCAGACTCCAATGTTCATTATCATTATTTATTAAACCTAACCAAAAGGCATCACATGACGGCCCAGGAACTACCTGCAAACAAAGGAGATGTAGAAACACTTAACACATCCCTGCAAGTAGGACTAACAACCACTGTCTGTCCTTACTGAATTTAAATAACACCACATATTTCTTTTGAGCACACCAGCTGCTGAAACTGCTGAGGAATAACACAACTCAAGAAACTCGTCTCTTTCCCCATACCTGACAGTACCCCACCCTAGGGTGCCACACAGGTATGCCAACAGATCACCAAAACACACCCAGGGCAGAGGAGGGGCAGACAGTGTTTAAGGGAACCGTCCTGTGAGTCCCACCTGGCTGCATCTTGCTGGACAACATCCTGACTGGCACTCTGCTATGGCCACAGTGACCTGGATGGGTTCCATGGGATGCTCCCCTTTGGAAGTCCAAATCCTTATGGGCAGAGCCCGTCACTTCTAGTGGGCAGAGCCCTCAGTGGGGAGCCCTTCACTCTCTTCATGGGCGGAGCCACACTTCTCTGTCCCTGTGGTGGAGACCCCTATGGGGAGCCAATCAATGTCCTCCAGGACCGCACTCTCTCAATGGAGACCCTCTGAGTCCTCTGGTACCGAACTCTTTCCATGGAGCCCCTCCAAGTCCTCCCTCCACAGGATTAATTCTCTGGGAGCTACTCCCTGGTCCAAAGGTCAGAGTCCCTTCCAGGGAAGTTCCTCCAGAGCCTTGCCAGATGCCAGTACACCTGTAAACATTTCTGGGGGATCCCCCCAGACGCACCGCATTTCCAAGGGCACGCTTCTTGTATGCCATTGGCTCCTGTTACCCTCCAGGGTGTTGGTGGGTTTCCGGGTTTTATAGGCCCCCTATTTACCCTCTGTTCTGGCTTGGGGTCTTGGCAATTCTGGAACCCTCCTCTAAGGCCCTGCTTCTCAGAATCTTTGGTAACCCCCTCTGGGGCTTCGGGACTAGGGCTAACCCCCTCTGGAGACTTTAAGCTAAGTCTAACCCCCTCTGGGGACTTAGAGCAAACACTAACTCCATTTTGAAGATTCTGAGCTAAGGCTAACCCCCTCAATCTACTGAACTAAAATAACACCACATCTTTGTCCTGAGCAAACCAGCAGCAGTCTAATTCAAACCGGGTGTGCTCAGGATTACACAACATAAGAAACCCTGGTTGACACTGTCCACAGACCTGACAGTGCAATTATTTTGCCCATTGTATAGGTGGTGGCATTATTCATAAATATTGCTGCTGATACTGTTTCTCTGTTCCATATAACCTCACATGTTATTTTACTTATGGTCTTTCAAAGCCTAGCAAAAAACAAAAAAAATCTATGTTATCCATACCTGTGGACTTTCTGTATAGCTGTTTATGCAAATTCCTCCATTATAATGGTGCACAAAAAGCTATTTGTATTCTAATCACTGTGCTAAACCTAAGTGAGTGTTAAAACATCCTGAACAGCATATATTATCTGCATTCTATTATATCAGCATAAAGATAAACAGCAGAACAACTATCCCCTAAACAATCAGTGTCAACAAATAACATGTGAAAACTCCAAAAATGAGATGAGGGTCAAGAAAAATGACATGCAGATATATACAGCTCTCTAACAGGCACTCAGCTGGCCAGGGGCATTTTACCAACCCCCTGAGACAATATTTCTCTGGTCTGGGTAATGCAAAGCTAACAGCAATCCTCTAATTCTGAGTTAGGAATCTACAGAGGTGCCACAACCAGCTCTCAGCTGTAGCACAAATAAAGATCTCAGCCACAGCTACTTCTTGTAAATAGTACTTAAAAACTAGTATTTATTTAACAAAAAAGCCAATTTCAGAAACATATTTCAAGCAATTTTTCACATGGATATCTTTTTTTTTGCTTTTGATAAGTAGGGTGACTCTCTTATACACACAATGCTTTTGATCAGGTTATTTTAAGTTCTATTTTCTAACTGAAGTAACACTTTTTTTTTTTACATTTAATGAATTAGGCCAAATAACCCATCTTGTAGTAATATATACTAGGCTTCTATAGTGCATTGTATCTCTAAAGGTTAATATCAGTTGATTATTAACATTTTTGCAACATGAAAATGTTTTTGAATTTAGTGTGAATTTAAGAGAATGTAAAATCTATATGTTGTTCAAATTAAAAGTACAACCTGAAGAATGAATGGAGAAAAAATTAAATGGAAAGTCAGAATCTTGCTTTTGAGCCTGACAAGGTGAAATATGTCTTTAAATGATGTAGTCATTTTCATCGCAATAGGATGCAAATTCTTTTTTTATTCTATCTTCTCACTGCAGGTCTGAAAGGAATGTTTTGCAGAGTCATCTAACGGAAACTTAAATCTATAAAGATTTTAAATGATTGAAACTGGGTCACAGAGTGTAAAAGAGTTGGCTGAATTTGATCCTTTCTATCATTCTGGTGCATACATGACTGTCTTTAATGTTAAGAGGGTCTGGCACTTAAAACAAATGGTGCTTTTAGCAAAGGATCTGAAGAATATGAAGCCTCACTTGCACATAACAGCTATAACAGCTAACAGCATTGGATCCAAAGAGACTTTTATCTTCATGAGCTTAACGTCCAGTGATTTAAATTATTGGGCCATTATAGCATATTATCCTTCATATGAAACCATTGGCATCAACAGCTCATAGGCATTAGTTAGACATGCATTAAAATGCCACTTCAATCAAAAATATAGCCATTATCAAATGCGTAGATTAATTTCCTTCCATGTTGGGATTCCAGAGCAGTAAATTCTCATTTCTCCTTCACTAAAACAAAACAAATATTTGTTCAAGGCAGATATTGCTATCTGAATATAGAATCATTTTCTTTTTCCTACATTCAAAGATGTTTTCTCATATTTGTTATATCAGACAAATGGCACAGTGTTAATAGAATCTGGCGTGATGATCTTCAATCCTTGGTTATGGAGATACTGTCAGGTTTCGTGATTGATAGAATGATTATTGCTTTGCTGTCGTTGAAACATGTAGGTAATATAGGATCGATGAAAGGGAAAAAAATATTGGTCAGGTGATGTTTGAAATACATAAAGGTTGGAGAAAACAATGTAACATGATGGCCTGAGAAAAATGCTGTCTGTAAAATGTTTCAGAAATGTTTTCCATAGCAGTGAATGCACAGTGCTCCAGTCAGTAAGTGTATTATTATCTTAATATTTAGCATTTAATCAGAAAAAATGCTTTGTGGAATATTTATGATTTGATGCAGCTGAACATCCATCTGAAACACGTTTTGGCCCCATGCTTCTAATTGCCATCATACTTGTCTGTTCTCCTTTGTTTAAGCATGTCTTTACGAATTAGCTTGTTTCTTGTACTTTCAATAGCTGATGTCATTAAATATACAATATTAAGCCCCATAAGTGCCCTGTGTAAGCAAATGTTCACTGAAGGAAGGACTAAAAAAGAGGCAACTGGAAGGCTCTTAGTATTTTTGCCAAGGCAACAAATCTGTTTTGATGAAAATAATAGTTGCAGTAGTTAGAAATGTAAAGCCAGTAGGAGTTAACTATGTCTTTTCCAATTGTTTTCTTTACTGTTTGATGTACTTAATTTTACTACAGCAAATTCAAATTCCAGTTTGTATTAAATATACTCAGATCTGTACTGTGATTACTGGCATGTCTTTCTGTCTCGTAAACCTGCCTTCAGAGCATTTAAATCTGTATACTGTAAAAATCAACACAATAAATGTGAATGCTTGGTTCTAGTGTAAAGTCTTCCCAGAATAGTAGAGTGTAACTGCTGCAAAGGAAACAAACTCCTAAAAAAAACAAAACAAACACGCATTCCAATCAATACCCTTGATTTCAGAAGAAATGTTGAATGCAGTGTATTTCTGATACACAGATTACCATGTTTCAGTCAACAGGCACTTGCACAAATAGATCCCAGGGGTCCCGGAGCCCACAGACTACATAAGTGCTCTCTTGGTCTTTGTGAATAAAAATAGCTCTATATGGCTTCTGCAGTTGTTCTAGATCTGTTTCACTGAGGTACAACTGACTCAGCTTTAGAAAGGAAACAGATGTAGAGGGTCAGCGCAGGTTCCATGAGTTTATTTCCAACTGCCTATTGACTCCTTAGTCATGACTTTATGCATTACTGTTCACTGATAATGCCCTTTAAAAATAAACAAACACATACAATCGCTAAGTGTTATATTAAAATATGCAATCAAACAATCCTGGCAATGGGTGCTAAATAGTTTGTTATTGTAACAATGTGGACCTCTGAAAGAACGAAATAATACACTTACTAAAAGGAGTAGAATAGTGGTGGGAAAACCTACTGGGAAAATCCGCTACAACGTTTGCCCAAATTCATCTGAAGGAACTGACTCAAGTAGTGTTTTCTCATAGGTCGGTCATCCATGGGTTTACAAATCAGATGATACAGGGGACAGGAGGGTAGTGTGAGAAAGTAGACGTCAACATAAAACCCAAATCCTGGGTATTTTAAGCAATACAAAAATCTTTTTGAAAATGTCAGAAAAAAAAATTATGTGTGGTAACCTTACCTTATTTAAATGTCTTCAGTTTTTAGTTCAGTAGAGAGATTTGGATCCACATGAACAGAAATAAGCTCCTTACCCCTTTATAATCTTTAAAAAGAATTAATTCAGTTATTCATAACCATTCACAAGAGCACAAAACAAAGCTAACCTCAAACAAACTGTGAATTACACATGAGCTAAAGTATACAGCAAAGATTGGCTCCAAATTTAACATTAATCTGCT
Organism: Ladigesia roloffi; assembly: GCA_037577295.1. Taxonomy (NCBI): domain Eukaryota; kingdom Metazoa; phylum Chordata; class Actinopteri; order Characiformes; family Alestidae; genus Ladigesia; species Ladigesia roloffi. The sequence goes on along the minus strand of JBBKCR010000101.1, from coordinate 12,481,354 downwards.
CAGAGAATATTAAGGATTAACTAACTCATGCAGCTAGCTTTACCTGCTTCAGGCTTCATTTAACTACTATATTCACTCTCACACAGCATCTACAGTTCCCACAGCTCCCTCTCTCTCTCTCTCGCTCTCTGTTTCCTTCTCCCTCTCTTCATTGATGAATGAAACTGCAAAACTCAACCTTTTCCTGTCTCAAAAGAAGAGCCGCTATTCATTTAGATTCTGAAATAACAACTGCTGTCCCCAGCCATGAAGCTCAAAGGTTTATCTTTGTGTACAACAATAAATTACTATACAAAGATGGTGTGATGTGATATGTGGCACCAAAACATTAAGAGCAGATATATCTCAAGTCCTGTGAGATACACAGTCAGGCATTCATGGTTGAAACTCATTTGTCCAGGCCATTCCACAGATCAGACTGAACTTGCTGTGTGCCAGGGTATATCATCCTGCTAAAAGAGGCCACCACCATTAGGAAACACCTTTGGCATGATTAACTCTTTGTCGGCAACAGTGTTTAGATAGGTGGTATTTGTAAACACTAGAACTGATGGCATCAATTGAGGTAATTCCATCAGTCTCAGAATTAAGCTCAGAATCCCAATCACCTTTATTGGCCTGTTGGAGCAGCAAATAGCTTTGTAAGAGATGGGTGTGGTGTAGACACATGAACACACATATTTAACATATTGATGTTTTATACTGTTCTGAATCAAATTACTTGTGTATGTTTGCTCATATATTTGGCCAATATACATGATTCTGATTCAGATTCAGATTCTGATATGCCAACTGGTGCTGTATAATGGGGTCTGCGTTCAAAGTCCACTGGACACTTGCTGTGTCTGCTGGCTGCAGCTTGTGTGGATGCTTGCGGGACTAAACACCCAAACGTACTACAGCAGCGTTCATATCAAGAAGCATTTTGTGCAAAACTGGGCACTGCCTCAATTGACGCACACGGTCATTATAGGTATAGCCATTGAGCTGCTTTTCTAGTGCTCTAGTGATCTACATAAATGCCAGGACCCAAGTTTTCCCCAGCTGAACTTTTCTCAGAACATCACACCAAATCGAATTCTTCACATTGCGGATTTTGCACCAGGTAAGCAACATAAACATGCCCAGCCATTTACATTATGTAAAAGAAAGCATGATTCATCAGACCAGGCCACCTTCTATTGGTCCATTTTTCTGATGCTAATATATCCATTGTTGGCATTTTTGGTGGCGGACCTTGGTCAGCATGAATACTCTGACCAGTCTGCACAGCCCCATGTGCAGCAAGCTGTGTTACACTACGTGTTCTGACCACTTTCTGTCTTAGCTAGCATTAACTTTTTCATTAGTCTGTGCTGCTGGAGCTTTTCTGAGGTACCAGACCAGAGAGGCTAGCCCTTTTTCCCCATGAGCTTTAACATCTATTTTTGGTAGGTATTAGAGAGGCTGGGTTATAACCCACTCCCACCCGACTCATTATGAGATCTAACCCATCTCACACTTCTCGCGAAAAATATTTGTTACTTACTGACCCAAATCCAAGCTACAAACCCACTGATCTGTATTAGCCATCTATTTCACAGTGTAAGAGATAATGCTTTGTTAATTAATGCACATTTTGTAAAAGATAGACACTCATGTGTTGACAAGGAGATTGCACACAAGCCATCGTAGGTTACAGCAAAGTGAGCAGTGTTACACTATTCTGTTTGCCCAACCATCAGCATAATACCATGATTGCACGGCATAGTTTGTTGTTTTTTAGCCTAATAGTGCCTGGGTCTGGGTTACTATATAAATATACAAGGAGTTTTTATAGCAGCAAAACAAGAAATCTGTCATTAAATCTCTCTCTTTCTCTCTTTCTCCCCCGCCCCACACACACACACAAAAAAAAAAACTAACGATGCGATGCATCCTTCACACTTTAACAAAATGGAAGCCTACATTTGTATGCATATACTGTTTGTTTTTTATCATAGTAGGAAAAAATATGGAGTCCACCATTTTAGAAAACCATCTTAAGAATTTTAATAATATATACACAGAATGCGTTTTAGCCAGCATAGGGAGAACAGAATTTGTGAAATGGTGATCCCTCTAAAAGCCAACAGCACCCACCTAGCGTTCCTCAAGAGCGAAGTGACTCTGCAAGAAGCTCATCTGGCTCGGTTGTGTCTGGGGTGTCTTTCTACTCTGTGAACATCCTAGTTTATTAAAATCAATCTCTGGTGTAATGAATGCATACCCATCATCACAAAGTCATAATGTTATGGTTTTAAACTAACCTGGCTTTGTGGCCTACAGTCATTGCTTTTTGCATTATTTGTATGCTTTTGCAAAAATATGTATGTTTAGAACATGTACCTTCCATAAGTGCAGCAAAGCATAATCCAAAATTAATTAGCATCTAATATGTGTATATTTGTCATATCTCAAATAGACCAACATTTAATTTCATAAAGTTAAAATTGTGGTAATCTTGACTATGGAATAATTTGTGCTACATGTTACCCATGACTAGATTATGGGGCACCGTTTGTAAAAAAAAGATTCACAAATTTAGAGGTGTCATTTTTTCATAATTTAGCACAATGTTCACAAAATGTTTACACATTTAGAGCTAAATGTTTTAAAAAGCTTTAGATTTAAATTTTAGATATACGATTTAACATTTAGATTTAGATTTAACATTTAGATTTAAAATTGAACATTTACATTAAGATTTAACATTTACATTTAACATTTAACATTTAGATTTAGATTTAAAATTTACATTTAACATTTAACACTTAGATTTAACACTTACATTTAACATTTAGATTTAGATTTAACATTTAGATTTAGATTTAACATTTAGATTTAACATTTAACATTTAGATTTAACATTTAACATTTAGATTTGGATTTAACATTTAAATTTAGATTTAACATTTAGATTTAACATTTAACATTTAGATTTAACATTTAACATTTAGATTTAATATTTAACATTTAGATTTAACATTTAACATTTAGATTTAACAATTACTCAGCAAGAAAATGGACCAAACCTAACACTGTTTTAAACACATTTAGCTCTAAATTGCGCTAAATGATGAAAAAATGACACCTCTAAATTTGTGAAGCTGTTTTTATAAACGGTGCCCCATACTAGTTTGGGATGGTGCTTGGGGTCAGTCTGCATTTTCAAACATGGAGAGTGTAAGCTGGTAATTTTATGGCTGGGGTGATCATACAGTTTTTGTTTGGAGCAACCCTGCATGGCAGCAAATGAGTTGCATGTGGCCTTGCTCACCACACCAAGGCTTGCAGTGTCCTTTGTTGAGTAGCAGTCACCAGCCATACCTTCCGATTTATGTTTATGAACTAGGACTCTCCAGTTGTGTTGAGGTTCTCCATGTGCTTGCCCCCCATTCACTGTTCTTTGCTCTTGTCCTGAAGTTGCTGGATCTCACTATCTTGCTCTGCTATAAATTTCAGCATAGTTGCCCTGCTGTTTAGTTTAGTTTAGAATTTAAAATTTGGAGCCTGATCCATAACAAACTTTTGGCAGACCTTCAAATCAAAACTTTCCTAGCAATTGGGTTTGTGTTTGTTGATGAAATTCTGATGTGGAATTAACTCAGTTCAACAGCTTCCAGACTTGGATATGTCCGTACTGTATGTGATCTCATATTGAAGCTTCCTGTCCACATATTGTTTGTGATACCAATTGCTTTTCCAGCCTTGTGTTAATAGACTGAGCGAGGCTACATTTACTCTTTTTTGTCTGTTCTTTTGCTCTATTGCCAATGGCCTACCTGTGAGGGATGTGAGGAATATAAAAGTCTACATTCACTGCCCTGTGACATGCACTGATCATTTATTAGTCCTTTTTACCACACGAGTGAGCCCCCTTGCCAGGCACAATATCGAATGTGTGCAGGTCAGAGTGACAAAACTCCACGAACTCATCCATGAGTGTATATTTCACTAAAAGTGTCAACCTATTCTTCTTGAACAATGACATTGAGGATTGAATTCCTGGACCTTGAGTGAGTCCTCTAAGCTGTGGGTTAGTAGGATATGAATGTTGAGTCAAATTTTAGGTGTGTGTGAGTTAGTGTGTATTTGTGAGACAGAGAGACCGGTCGACAGATAGAGATGGAGATAGAGACTCAGTCACAGACAGGGATAGAGGAAGAGGTACAGCGAGAGGGTAACACATGTAAGGTGGACTAATTTGGAGAGAAAATACATATTGTGATCTTTTTTTCGATTAGGAATTTTTCTACCAGCATACGAGTACCAGCCACAGCATTCTCCACACAGGACCTGCGGTTTTGGAGTTCTTACCCAGTCCTGTAGCAAACACACCCTTGTCAAAGTAACTCATCTTCATGTTTGTCCATTTTTCCTGCTTTCAACAAATTACCTTCAAGAACGTACTGTTTAATTACAGGTGTCACTGTAACAAGATAATCAATGGTATTCACTTTTTCTATTATTGGTTTTACATGTGTTCTAATTGTGCTAGATATAATCTAGATTCAAGGCCCCAATGATCAGTGTGTTCAGATGTTTGTTAAACTGTCAATAAAAATTCACCCAATTTGCTATAAAGAAACATTTTGTCCTTTAACCATTAGTGTTTATCTGAGATGTTACTGAAGATCCTCTAAGGTTGCTAAATCTCTGATTACCATGTTGGATTATGGCATGACACCTGCATGTATGCGTGAAGTGCCAATATCTACCACCCCAAATGTAATCTGTGCAATATATCTTAAGACAGAACTGTAGCAAAGCACTTCAGTTTCTTTTGTAATCCCCCTTTTCTTCAACATGTCTGTGTCAACACAGCAGCATATTTTCGGCACCGCTAAATAAAAAAAAAATAGACTTTGCTTGATTATAAAGTCAACCTTGTTCAAAGCAGCTTAATCAAGCAAGTGTGACACTTTTGGAAGAACAACAGGCAGGACTTCAAAGGTTTCTATAAATATCATAGTAACACAATTTATTTCTTCCTAAGGTTTACCCTCATCCATAAGAAAATTGTTTTGACTTTGAAACTGAAGCATAAATATCTTCTGTACTTGTGGTTGAAAGCTTTTTGTGCTAGGATGATGATTTAGATGCACTAAAGTTTCTTTTCCAGGTATTAGAGGATCTCAAACACATGCAAGGTCATGGTCCAATAGACCTTTGCTGAAGGACGAACTAATCCTTGTTCATAATGAATGCATTACCTTTGAAGTAAAGTTTTCTGAGGTCTGTAAAGCAGACTTGTCTACTGAGCTTAAAAAGGCCTAATCTGAACATAAACTTCTTTGTTACAGTGAACCTGCTGAGTTAAAAAGAACGAGGAAATTAAAAGCAAATTGGGACTGAAAGTTACCTAATGCTGCTTCGAACCTGTGTGGATATACTGTGAGCGCGGAAGAGGTAATGTACAATGTTAAAGTAAACGATTTGAAAGAACAGTGCTCTAAGATAAGCTTTTCAATATTGTAACAGTTGCTTCATTAATTCAACGTAAATGGAAACATTTTCTACACCATGGCAGAAACAAAAAGGGCAGAAAAGCTAAATAATATGATACAAGCGCACAATACTGTTGACTCCCATGTCATAAACACTGTTTAGATATTGGAATTAGTAGTTCTTTTATTGGTGTCCCACAGCTAAAAACAATTTAGCAGTGCATTCACGGTGGCACGATATAATTCTCAAGGAAATAATGGTGTCCTCAGGAGAAAAAAAGATACTAAGAACTGTTAAATGGGTGCATTGTTATACAATGAAGTAACTGCCAAATAAGCTGTCAAAACTAAAGAAGCTGCCAAATAAGATTCATAGACCATGCTTTGTCTAGTTGATGTCAACAAATTATCATTTTATTCCATTTTGATATAATGCCCATTTTATCCCATTTTGTTATACTGCCCATTTTATCCCATTTTGTTATTTTATCCTATTTTCTTATAGATACATCAGGAATTATGGAAAAATCAATTATTATCACCTTTAAGGAACTTAATTGTAGATAACATCACTATACCAAGCTTTCAGTGAGTGACTAAGAAAAATGTTTCCCAGGCCACTCATAACCAGTAATGGGAATAACGGCGCTATAAATAAACGGCATTACTAACGGCAATACTTTTTTCAGTAACGTTACTGACAATAAAATGCGCATTACTGTAACTGAGAACACTGATGCGCTTTTCATGCTAACAGCGTCTCTCAGCCCTTTCTCTGTAGTGTGTGTGTGTGTGTGTGTGTGTGTGTTCGGAGCCGGGGCAGGACACATAACCAGTGATGATGATTGGTGTAACTGAGAATGCGGTGATTGGCTTAGATTTAGTACATTTCCATGGTTTGCCAATCAGGCAGAGTAGGTGGTTCTACACGGGGGCCAGGCTCCCTTATGCCCCCCTGCTCTGAACAGCCAAATAAATATAAATATAATTTTTATAATCTCGACATACGCTGGCTCGAAGAACGAAACTAACACTATGTGTGTTCTACACGGACTACTTAAAGCGCTACACGCACGCTGACAACTCCCCACCCCGCCGCAATGTTTTATATTTATTTTATATTACATTTTAAAGTAACGCAATAATTACTTTGCCAGGTAATTAGGTACTATTATAGTGATGTAACTCAGTTTTTTGTGAGAAGTAGCTAGTAAATATAACTAATTAATTTTTTAAAGGTACTTGCCCAACACTGCTCATAACTCCATCCAACTCTTTACTAAACACGCTTCTAAACACTGATCATAGTTAGACAGTGTTTACTTCAATCCATGCCACATCTTTGTGTAAAGAATTTGTAAATAATGCTTCACATATTTATCCCTGAGTTTGGAGAGTAAAATAATTGGGGATTAAACAAGTGTGACCTGAGATGAAATTCTTACAAAACATGTACAGTGCCTGACAAGTCTTGTTGCTTAATCAAGTTGTAGGAATAACAAATACAAACTTGACTTTAGTTAATCAGTTAGAATCAGAAATTGATTGTAAGAAATGTAAAGCCCTCTAGATTATGCTTATTATTGCATCATTAATTGAGTTGTATCACTTAATTAGGACAGAAATGTCAAAATTTTGCCTAGACAAAAGTCTTGTCGTTTACAAAATAATGTAGAAATGATACATATATGTTATTTTGAATATACAAACATGTTACAATAACATCAGAACATGAGTTGATGGTGCCTTGGAAAAAAGAATGAATAACCTGTATGAGTTTGGAGGACTGCATCCATAGGTCTTGGCAATAACTGTAATAACTAGTTGATGAAGTCATCTGGAATGGCAAAGAAATCAGTCTTGCAGGACTCCCAGAGTTCATCAGCCTTCTTTGGTTTCATCTTCCAAACCTTCTCCTTCATCTTAGTCCAGACATGCTCAGTTATTTAGGTGTTTTGGACTTTAACAAACTGTGAACATCAGGGCATCAGTTATGGAACATCAGTTATTAATGTGAAAGCTTTTGGCATTAAATTGATTTTGTAACAATTGATTGATTAAACATAAAGTTATATGCCATTTTAAGTTACTGTGTCCTTATGTGACAAGACAGCTGTCGATGACTGGTACATTTATATGCCAGAAATCCTGCAAATACCGCAGAAACTGAAAGAGACCTGTTGGAACCTGCGTGGAAGATTCATCCTGAAAACAGTCAAGTTTGGTGTTGGAAATATCATGGATTTGGGTTATATCTTGCCACATGTGGACATTGGAACGTACAAAGGCACACAACTTTATTTCTAATCAATCAATTGTTACAAAAATGTATCAATTTACTTCCAAGGGCTTTCACTTTAATAACTGGGTGCAAAATGAAACAGTCAAAAAGTGTCCTGTGGTTCACAGCTTGTTAAAGTCCAGAACACTGGAATTACTGAGAATGTCTGGGGTAAGATGAAGGAGGAAGCTTGAAAGATGAAACCAAAGAATAATAACAAACTCTGGGAGTCCTGCAAGACTGCTTTCTTTGCCATTCCAGATGACTTCATCAGCAAGTTTTTTCAGTCATTGCCAAGACAAATAGATGCAGTACTCCAAACTCATGGAAGTCATACAAGTTATTCGTTATATTTTCCAAGGACCCATTAGTTTATGTTCTGATGTTATTTTTGCATGTTTGTGTATTCTAAATAACATATATGTATATGTATAATTTCTACATTCTAAACGACAAGATGTTTTTTTTTTGTAGATGTAGATAAATGTAGATAAAACACAAAATGAGATGTGTGGACATTGCCCTTTTTAAGTAAATAAAGTAAGTAAATACATTTAAGTAAATAAATTATTACATTATACATATTACAATATTTCATAAAATTAAAAAAGGCAATGCAAACCATTTGACCTCTGAAGATTGTTTAACAAATGTGAATTTTTGGATATAGATTTAAGCATTAGAATGAAATCAAGATAACGGTGTCGATATCTCAACACAGCATTGCAATGAACTACAGTTTAAGTAAAAAGATTTGCTGAGTGTCTGATCTTGTCTTTACCAGATCAAAAGTAATGGCTGAGTCTGAAACATAATGCACTGAAGATTAATTCAGAATTATGATAATGTTTTAATAATCCTTTCATGTCATTACAAAAAAAAGAGAGATCCAATAAAAAGATAAAGGTCTTCCACTGCACACATAAACCTGAATTTAGATTTATTCCAACATACACTTTATCTAAATTAATTAAATATAAGCATGTTTCTTTGTTCCCTCTCAGGTCCTTGTGACCTGCTTATCATTTAGGACAGAGTCTGTTCTCACCCCCACAGGAGCCGATGACTTCACGCTGTCCTTGATTGTATCCTCACACTGGGCTTTTCTGGTAGCGTTGCCACTTGTATGATGGCATGGGTACCTACAGATTAAACTGACAAAAAAGAAGTCAGAAATCAAAAACCAACTCTTTTTAAAAGGCATTATTCTCTGCTACATATTCCAAATTGACAGAATAAATCCACTCTCTGTACTTAATGTCACCACATTTGTCAGGAAAGTAGAGGATTAAAAAATCTGAATAAAATGCTTTGGAGCAGTGCTTTGTTAGCATACAGTGACACCCAATCAACATTTTGCAATTTAGCTCAGCTAAAACAAACTTTTCAACTTATTATATATATGTATTGCTTTACATCCGTAGCTAAGTGTCAGTATAACTGATGAGTTTTTGCAGCATTTATCTGGCAACCCCCTGTGGTAAAAATGACATATTATGATAAAATCATGGTATAATATAATTGGATTCAGGTTGTTGGGGTGATTGTACAGAGACCCGTTTGGAGTGCACTGCATCTTGTGGAATTGAAGTGCTGGTCATTATGTGCCCCTTAAAGGCATACATACATAGCCAGTTTAAGTGTGAGTACAGCAGTGCTACCACAGTTAATATGTCTGTATGGGAAAGGCTCTTTGCATTGTTGCTTATACACAGTTGTTACTTATTGGTTGTGATATTGCAAATCTGCTGAGACAGCACAGTTCTGTTTCACCTAGGGCAGCAGAACGGTCCATGCTGGCAAGACTGCATCTAACACCAATCCCCTGCTTACCAAACACTAATGTATCTCATCGAGAATATTAAAGACTTCCTTCACTTGCTCTGTGTGAAATGATGGTCAAAATTTTAGCCTTCTGTTCATAGGACTTGACCATTGCTTAATAATAAACTGTATAAATAGTATAAATGTAAGACCTTGGGGTGTGAGAGTTACTTAATAATATTTGCGTTTGCGATTGTTTCATGGCGTTTCCCCCACAGATTGCCATTATCTGGCATTGATCTGCCATCAGTCAATTAGTGTGGCCTGATCCAATATGGACAATTGATATGGCATCTGAAACAGAGTGCCAAACAGATGATCGGTGTTTAAGCAGTAAAGCACAATTTGCCTTTAAATATACAAAAAACAATGTGAAGTGTGTAATAAAGTAATACTCAACACATTTCATCTTAGAAAAAGAGTTATACTTTTGTTCTTCTGTGTTATTTAAATGTTGGTCCAGAAGTTCATATTTAATTACACAACAGTCTCAAGAAATGACAATGATATGTTGACTATGAATAATGGATTTACTAGAAACAACATTCTTCTAAAACTAAAATAAAAATAATTATTGATTAAATTGTTAAAATAATTATAATATACATCATCTTCCCCCCAGTGAACTCAACTACAGTGTCAGGATTTCTTGGCTTGTTTTAATTCACCATAGGTGAGGAAAAATGTATATCAAATTATGACAGATCACATTTCTACACATATTTAAATGTTGCACATATGTAAAAGTTAAGCGGTTTCACATTTTTTGACATCACTACTAACTACTCGGATAGCCTGTTATTCCATTTACACACATGTTAATTAAAGCTTGTCAAAGTTGCAGGCCAGTGTTCACTAGAAGTCGCAGTGAGCACAGAAAGAACCCTTTATCTGGTTTTATTGATTGTGTTATCACAGCGAACTGGAACTTTTAGGTTGACAGGTCACCTCTCAGTAGAAGTGTTTTGGGTGTAAGAAGCTCTTAAGCAGCAGGGAGATGGACATGACATTTCTGAAGTGAGCTGAAAATAACATCCCATTAAAAAGCATGAATCACTGAACTGCCACCAGCATGTGAAAAAATAGAAACACACAGACAGAAAACCTTTTCCTTTTCATGTCAGTGATCAAAAGCAAGCTTCCGGATGGGGCTCTAATTACCCTCATTCATGTCATTTATTAATCCTTTTTTGATTTTCCTATATTTTATTATTTTCTTTTTTTTTTCCATTTTCATCACATTGTGAAAAGTTTCCGAATTTGCAGCGTTTCCGTTGCCGTAAACAGTTCTGTGCCTTTATGTCTTTTGAACGAGAGGCTTTTATTAGAATAAATGTTTCCCATCAAGGTTACACTAAACAAATTAATTGGTGGACTTGATGAGGCCTGCATTTTAAGTGGCCAAGCTGCTTATTAACCAGAGCAGGGAGAATGTTAATGGTGGCCGTTGTAGACCTGCTGTGGAGGGAAAGTGTCTGGCAGCATTTTCTGAATCATTAGCAGCATTCCACTGTGGAGCCTCATGCCATCGCTCTGCAGACAGGTCGAGCTAGAGAAAGACACCTAGTGCAGAACATTTCCAAACTAATATGCAGAGGAAGGACAAAACTGGTAATGAATTCCTTATTCTTTATAATTCGCTCAGAAACTTGTATGTGTAGGGTATGTTGTTATTAGATGATATTAAATAACCAATTGTGGACCAATGGCCTGTCTCAATTTTAGATTCATGGCCCAATCAAAAGCCTTCGCGGCCCACTGGTGGTCCCCAGCCCTGTGGTTGAGAATCCAGGCTTTAACATACACAGCATTCAGCTTTCAATATTCACATAATGAGGAAATTCACACTAAATCAGTATTTTTCCCACTTAACTGACATGTGTTCTGTGTGTTCTTTATTGCTCAAGTTTCAACCTCTTATGGGTCACACAGAGTTGCGTTTACATACTGATGTCAATCAAGTCGGCATCTTGCCTTGATTGCTAACGGCTTTATTCCCAAGGATCTCCCATACTGGAGTAGCATGAAGGTCAGTGAATTTTAAAAAGCATACGGGGGCTGTTTCTTGAATTTTAAATTCTGAATACACAAATATGAACAATACTATGCAGTCATAAAAATGCTTTTTGGACTGAAACTGACAACAGACAATGCGGAAACACTTGACCAAAAAACGAAAATGAAAACGAAAAAAAAGTATAAATATTATTAAATTACTAAAAGAATGAATCTGTTACAAAACAATGAAAGTATTTATTTAGTAAGCAAACGGTGCATAATATAAAATAATATTTCATACAGCCCCACATATAAGTAGCATAAAAGCAAGATAGCTGAAAGACTTAAATATCTTCTTTCATAGAAATTGTGAATTCAATTGCATAATATTCTGAGCAAAGTGCATGAACTTTTCAGTGCGGTTCAGGATATTCAGTAGTGATCTCACTGCGTGTTATACCTGGAACAGCAGCAGTGGGGGTGGGGGTTTCTGCAGCCTATGTAAAAGACTGAACCCTGGATTCATTTGCACAATTAACAGTTGCAGTTTTATCATGATAGAGCAATGCATCAACAAAGTTTGGATGAAAATCTATGTATT
>JBBKCR010000101.1:12437839-12452430 GCA_037577295.1 Ladigesia roloffi | reverse complement strand
TGTTGTTGTTGTTGTTGTTGTTGTTGTTATTATTATTATTATTATTATTATTATTATTATTATTATTATTATTATTTGTAGTAGTAGTAGTAGTAGTCTTGAAAAGACTTTTTAGATATCACCGAGTGGCCAAAACTGCAAGCCACATAAAACATGCAGAAGCTTCAATGGGTATTCATTAAAAGTGCTATGAGCTGAAATTTCAAAACACCTTGTAACTCCAAGGGAGTTTTCACATGAAAGAGGATGATTCATCTGTCCCAAAACAGTGCAGGCGCTGAAAGTTAAATAGGGGAGAGACTAAGGACTTAGAAGGAAATACAAAAAAACTCAATATTCAGTTTCCTGCCAGTAACTAAAATCTATTCAAGGATAATCAGAAAATCGTGACTCAAGATCAAATATCAAATGAGAACTAGTACTTCAGACATATATAAATAATTATAGTGTTACATTATCAGGAATTAGTGGGACAGATGAAGGTAAAAAAAAACAAACGTTAACAAATTCTAGCACAGAAAAGAGTTGCTGGAGGGTGAAGCTGTGCTGCATGTTTTGTGAGGGGTGGTGAGAGGTGCTAGTAGCGTAGCAGAAAGCTGGATCTCTTCTTCAGGCTTGACACTGGCAGCAGTGAACCAGGCATCTTCACAAAGCTTGCAGATAGACCTTGGGACTCAAATCTGCAAAGGAGAAAGAGAAGCTGATATATTTTTCCCGATACTGCTGCTTGAGGCCCCTTTTATCCCTGACTGTTTTCACATTGATGGAGTACACCTGCTTTGTGCTGGACAATAATTATTTCAGAAAAAGTAACCATATACATACAGTACTGTGCAAAAGTCTTGAACAACCCCCTCTTTTTCTTTCCTCTTCTTCTAGTTCCCCCCTATCTTAGCCATGTTTTTTAAGAATGACTTCGAGAAGCTCACCTGGCTCTCGTAAAGGAAGGAACCCCGTTCTCAGTCCTGCAGACTTGTGAGGGTGCACTCGCAATATATGCAGTGCTCCCTCGCTTTTCACAAGGGTTATATTCTAAAAGCACCCGTGTATATTGAAAAACCGTGTTGTTGTGTTTTGGTAAGAAAAAAAAAAGAAAAAAAAATTCCTATTTAATAGTGTAAACACTAAAAATTCCCCAATTATGCTTCCAAAACCCTTTAATTTATTTTAAACTCAGTTTAATACATTACCCTTAAGGAAAATATAAGTAATAAGTCCATAGATTCTGTACTGCAATTCATGGATGGGCATTTTCTTCCATATGCACTATCATTTTATTTGGTATTAACAGGTAAATGCAGTAATTCATTATTGTAGCTTGTCTGATAAACATACAGTAAAATATAGGGTTAATTATCAATAATTTTTACACCAAATATTTACTGTTAATCAGCAGCACATCTTATTCAGGGTTCTTCAGGAGGAGTAATGTATTGTAGAAACATTGGATAGCAACTGAGCTCAGCAGCCTCATAATTTAATTTACAGTAATTAAACAACTAGGCTTTAAGAAGAACAAAATGAAAAATACACTGAAGATGAGTCAGAGGGGGACTGGCAATCTGTGCGTTTGGTTTTCTGGTGCACAGTGGTTGTCCTGTCATTCTTTGCAAAGATGCAGACATTTGTGCAGCTGATGAAGAAAGTTTTTTAGTCCCAGTCCACCCCTGGTCTGAATAAATCATATTTCACCATCCTAAAGGCTTTTCTTCTGTGTTCTCATGACAGTACAAAAACAAGTATCTAGTTTTATTTCATATGTAAATGTAGCAAAATTTATGTTCATATATGTTTTTTAGTAAATTATATTTTTCTTAATAACGTAGTATTAACTGCATGAAGAATTTTATATTTCCATGAAAAAAAGCAAAAAAAATGTGGATGATATGTGCAGTTTCCAAAAATGACTGTATCCAAAACACTGTAATTTTTAATGTAATTGTAAATTCTGCATAATACATTACCCTTTACGAAAATGTAATTGCCAGTACCTCGTCAATTACAGCTAATTAATGCAAACATGTTTTTTTTTGGTATCTGCTGCTGTTTTCTTTGGTATAAGAAGGGCAAATACAGTTTTTTTTATGTAACAACTAACACTCACCTCCCACTTGCCCATCAGCAACACCCACACATTGTTTTGCCCCTCTCATCCCCCCTACCCCATCCAAAACCGTGCGGTGCTCTCATTTACCCCATAATCCCATATCCACAAGTTCAACCTTCTTCTTGTGCTTAGCTGCATTGCCAGGTGGCAATGAAATTTATCCTGCGATGCTCCATTTGACTGTGCAAACATTATAAGCAAGAAGTAGCTTTAAATAAAAAAAATATGGAATGCTCTAAAACACACTAAAATAAAAATTCAAAACAATGGATGAATAAAAAACTAAAAAAGAGAACAGTCTGAACAAAGCGGTCTGCCAGGTGTCTGGATGTGGCCGTGACACCCCCTACACTGATTTATATGTAGCTGAATTTATATTTGGATTATTACTTATGTGTAAAAAAACATATAGCCACAAAAAAGCACAAAAAATGCAGAGTAAATGTGCAGGTTTCACGTAATTGTGGAGATTTCCGTTAGATTATAAATTTAATTCTGCATGTGACTGCGTCTGCGACTAAAATTGGGTTACTGTTTAAGTATTCTCATACATGTTGAACACAGGACCAACACAGGCATGGAAACAAATGAATCAGGAGCTCAACTTGCCATTAACTGCCTGCCCATTGTTTCTACCTCTTCTCTGTTCTCTAGTATTTTATAGGGCTCTAAATCTCCATTGAAGTAGTTACCAGTGCAGGTGTGCTACATCTGCATATATACAATTTACTTGAAGCAGTTGCTTCAGCACCATGGAGAGTGGTGGGTGAAAAGCACTCACTTGCTTCCTTAGTGGTGCTGGCAACCCATCTTCACATATATTAGGCCAAAATGTTTAGCCCTCATTATGAAATTAGACAACACTCTTGATTTCTCCATGAGTTGAAAGAAGAAAAACTGAAACAAGAAAGAGCAAAAATAAGACATCCAATATCATTAGCTCCATGGCCATTTATATTCAATAGTGTACCCTTTCTTTCACAACTGTCAACAATCTCTTAGAGTAGTTATTTACTTGGTTGGCACAGGCCTCCTGAGAGATTTTGGTCTATTCCTCTATTGCGAATCGTTCTAGTTGGTCCAAATTTTATGGTTTCCAAGCATAGACGTTCATTTTGAGCACTCACCACAGATTGGCAATAGGTGGTCTGGGCTCTATGCGGGCCTCTCTAGAATATTGGTTTGGTATTCTTGCGGACCTGTTGGACTAATTGTGATACATACTTTGGGTCATTGTGCTTTTGGACGACCCAGTGATGACCTAAGACTAGACTACGAGCAGATTTTGGCATATTCGGCAGATTTCAGCATGTTCAGCATATTCCCCTCCCTATTAGTTTATTATTTAGTATATTATATTATATGCTAAATAGTACTTGTGAAAATGATCCATAATTCTTGGAGGGTTAATAATTTTGGCCTCAACTGTATATGTGTGTGTGTGTGTGGGTGTGTTATTTCATTTGACCATGGACTGGCGTCAAAGTAAAAACAGGCAACCATGAACGGTATCTAAACTGTCTGTCAGATTTAGTTCATTGCTCAATATGTGAGCAATCATGTGACCAGTTCTGGGCTAAATTACCCCATTGCTTTAAAATATTTCTTCCATTGAAATCTACGAGATAAAAGCTTCTTCAGTGAGTCTTATAGCTACACTACTTTCTGATGATCCACTGGAATGAAAATGCTTTCATAAAAAAACAAATACAAAAAACCCCTGAAAATAAATAAAACTCAAAAATCCATCACACAAACCAAAGAAGGGTAATGGGTTGCATTATAATATACTGCACTGTTATTTGTGAATCCTTTTCCTTGTTTTATTAACTGTGGCTACACATGGTGTCAATGTGAATGCGATTAATTTCCTTTCTGCTATTGTTATTTGGCTCTACTCTGCATTTTGAGGTAATGTCTGCACTGGAGAAGAACAGTGCATTTTCACTTGATACTCAGCATGAATTGTGATTACAAATTTCTTGACTAACGATCCTTGTAGAAACTGTGAAATAGTTCCGCCAGACTGTGGATTTTAATGAATAATAAGTCGTCCAGCTGTTTTGTCATGTGTTTTCACTGTCTACACATCATCGACCTGGTTTATAACTCCCACTCCCAGGTTAGTGGGCTAAAGGTGTTACATAAGGAAGACCAATTAGCACTCTAGTAGCTTTTTTTTGCGCATCATTAGAACAGAGGAACTTGCATAAATAGTGATTATGGGAACAGTTAAGGTCATGGTATGATGAACATACATTTCATTAGGTAGGTTGTGGATGAGCAATGAGCCGCAGGGGTGGTATAGAAGTATGAGTCCGGTATGAGATGTACGATGAATAACACTACACTTTAGAGCGATTTCCATGGCAGAAAATTACAGTTGTATTACTTCACCAGTAAGAGACAACTGTCTGGTAAATAAATCAAACAGCAATGTCGAGTCATGTGAACAACTTTATGAAACTGTTATTTTTAAACAAAGTGTTGTAGTTTTTCATCACAAGTACAATGTTTGCACATGATATTGCCCAGTGTTAATGAGTGCTGGCATGCCTTTTTATGCTGCATGCTATGTTAGGATAGATTGTCAAACAGAGGTGTCAAATCTTTTTTAAAAGGTTCCCGAAAGACTGCAGGTTTTCATTTCAGACAACATGAGCACATCAGATCAACTGTTTGAAGATGGAGACCAGGTACACTTCTGATAGTTTAGAATAACCTTATACTGGATCTTTGTTTATACGCCAGTAGTAAAATATAGACAAATTATCTATTTTCTTTTTATCTCAACATTGTTATAAAATGTGTTTTTTTTTTTTTTTTGGTTTGCTTCTTAATTATGCAGATTCATATTGTTCACATCTATTTGTTGACCCAAGGGAATACTGCGGGGAAATAATGATTAACATTTTCTAATTTGCTGCCATTTAAAAGTCTGAGCAGACGTCAACATTATTCAGGGGTTACAAACATTATAAATTCATCATGATTAATCAATATTTAATTTGTGATGAAGTCTAAATAGCCCACCACTTTGGGGAGCCTCAAACATTACAAAATCCATCTTAAACAATCAGTAATCAATGCTTAATTTAAAATGAAAATAAGGAATCTTATGACCTCAGGAAAAAAGCTTTCAACTGCCAGTTATTAATTAATCTCTACAAGTGCATGCATAAAGATAGGATAAAATATTCCCTTATGAGACATGGCTTATGAGATGTAAGGTGTAAGAACAAGGACTGCAGATCTTTAAGAGTTTTTAATTTAGTTGAATTAACACTGAGTTGGCTGAGACAAAATGTAAATTAGAATATTAAGACTTGACAAAGACCTGTCAAGACTGCAAGATTGACAAGATGCAAATGAACCTACAAACAAAACACAAAACATAGTTATAAATAAATGAAATCCTGTCCTACATGTCTGTTTTGTTTTTTGTTGTATACATGAAGGGATTTTTATTTAGAATGTGTTTATATTTGCTCACATCTCTAAATCTCAAGAAATGGTTAAATATTATGGGAAGTATACAACTTTTCTTCCTGGAGAATAAAAGAAACTCAGAGTAACTCTCAGAGGTTCTTGAGCAACTGTCAATCATAGTAGCAAAGATTTGAAGGAACAGTGGCATTTCTGTCAACAATTGAGAATTAATTACTCTCTCATTTTATATAGAACAGCTGTGTGAAAGTAGTGCTGAAAGCTTAGCAACCTGGAGTTACCCGCTGTGCTGAATTCAAAAATCTGTAATGGAGTTATTATTAAGGGGAACCAAGGAGTCAAGTAATGACCTTCTCAGTGGGAATGTGCTGGTGTGACTTTGAAGAGAGCTGTTTTGTTGCACAGCAGGTGGCAGGCTCTTTCCAATTGATAAACGGAAAATTAATCTCTATACAGTGTGACTGTACATGCTCTAGCAGCTGCAGCTTTCACGTGTAAACTTTAAATGTTTATATCTGAACTGTGCAGATCTACATTTTCTGCCTCTTCACCAGGAAAAGGTGGGTGGGCAGAAAGTGCACCAGGTTGTGGTCAGATCTGCCCAGATGTGGGAAAGCTGTGCAGCTATGTGAAGGTGCTGTGTGTCCTGATTAAAAGTGTGGTTGTCCCCGGAGATGAGGATGAAAGCATCCGGGTATCGCATTACTGGAGTTTCAAAGTGTCACTAAGTTGCAGCTGGATGTCGTAGCAGTTAGGGCGTTGGCCCTGCAATCAGAGGATTTGGGTTCAAATCACAACTGCTTGTTAGTAGGGATGTAGCCCCTCTGCTAACAGCTCAATGTTCAGGGTGCAGACAAGTTTCTTGAACACTGTGAGACCCAGGTGGCACCATTTCTGAATTTTCTCCCCTGGTGTTTTCCACTATTTCACCAGCATCGTTCACGGAAGAGACAGGAACGCACACAAGCAGCCATGTTTCTGTAAAGGTTATGAGATGCCAGAACCATTTAACAAGTGCACAGAAAAAAGATTTAAAAAAAGATTTTCTTAAACTGTTGTATAGTCAGGCTTAGTAAAGCCGAAAGGTTTATTGTACAATAATGTGGGTATTCTAATAACTCCTTTGAGCTACTTAATTCAAGAAAGACAGACCCAAATTGCTACACTATTTAATGCCATGGATGCCCAAACACTATTTCCTAAAGCAAATACACAGAGTGCAGAATTAATATATAGTTATCTAAGGCTCCTGAAATAACCTCTTATGTCTTATAATTACTAAGAACCATCTTAATACACTTTTAAAGGGCTCTGTAGTCCTTATCGCTAAAGGGGCGACAAAACATTCTTTTACATTTGACTTTCTGGGAGACATCTTGTCTGAAGTTGTCTTTTTGTGGCAGCATCTCAAGTTCAGCAAGATGAAATCCCTGTCAGCTGTGTCACCTTATTTGAGGCCAACCTCTGAATCCCTCGGAATTGTGGGAACACAAAGCCGTTATGAATTTGTCACCTCCTGTCGGTTTATCTCTTACAGGCAGACTCTTCACCGTTTCCTGCTTTCTCTCTCTCTTTCTCTTGCCCCGCCCCCCACCCCCCTACACATATGTACACACACTCCCACACACACACAATGATGCTTGCTGGTGACTGGAGTCCTACTCTGCCAGGTCTATATTTTTTTATCCCAAACCAAAAGGAGCAGGAGCAAACTCAATGTTATCAGAAAATTATAGGACAGGAATGAACCTTGGATCGACATGCATTTACAGCTTCTCTTTTTGTCTCTGTTCACACCATTCAGGCTCCCACTAGTCAGAATAATGTGTATTCCTTTATAAATGGCGAGCCCTTTTGCTCAATTAGCCATTTTAACCCTCCGTTCACATTCCACAAAGGGAAGGACTAATGCAAATCGTCTGATAAATGCTCTGTAATTATGGACCTTTTTAAAAAGTTATTTCATAACTCTTTTGTTGGTTTATGGTCAGCAGTGACCACTTCAAAGTTTTTAATGCTCAGTAGAAGGTTCAAACACTTTGAAATGTTTTGCCATAATTATACACTGATAGACAGTGCTAAGATCATATGGCCAGTTTCACCCATTAGTTAGGTCTCCCAATACCAAGCTAAAAAGATGAATGGTAGTGGTTAGCACCTACCAAAATGGGTCCAAAAAGTAGCCCATTTGGAATGATCCCACAGAACTGCTGTAGGACACATTGCTGGAAAAGGCCAAGCTGACTGTTATAGAAAGTGCAGCACAGCTCACTGTGTGTGGGGCTGAGTAGCCGTCAAACAGTCTTTGTGCCCATATTGACCTCTGACCCCTGCCCAAAAGGCCTACAATGGCCACATGAGCATCAGAACTGAAATTTGCTTGACATCATGTCAACTACTGTGTGCATGCATTTACCTTGGTAAGAAATTTCACCAAGATGCACTATGGAAAGATGGCAAGACGGTGGATACTGTGGACATGACAAAGTGAGGAACATGGTGTTTAACCACCAGATATCACATCTTCAAAAGTCTTGTGTCCATGCCTCCTGGGGTCAGAGCTGTATTGGTGGTATAAGGGTGCCTTACACAATTTTAGACAGGTGATTTTCATGCTAAGGCATATTGGTGTTTTTTGTATACAACTGTTTATTTAAAATTGGAAGAAATAATTAGCTAAATCTGAAAAATACAGGGAAAACAGAGGACAGCACTAAGCGAATCATGCAGCATATTATCACTTAACCCCCCAGTATTAATTTACACAAACAATCACCATCAGGCTTAGTCAATCACACTGCAGGTGCTAAATTCACCGATTGTCACCACCCTGTATTTTGCACCCTTTGGAAATTGTATATTCATTACACGAGGAAGACACATGAAATGGACTGTGCATGCTATTTCACCAAACTGAAAAATAGTATATCAGTCTGAACAATTTTCACAGGTGTTCTTACACACAACTAGTAAGTCAGTGTCTAGATACACTAAATGGACAAAGGTATTGGGACAGACCATTTCACCAATCAGGAAATAAACGTTAATATATAGTTGGTATCCCCTTTGCAGCCCAAACAGGTGTTGCCAAATACTTTTGTCCATATAGCAGATCTTCTACTTCCAGTAGGGGCTGTAGACTGCCATGTTAAAATGATTTTTTTTTTAAGTAAGAATAAATCCTATCTTGCCTAACACATTGTCGGCACACCCTCAGGGTCACCTTCAGATTTTTTTCCACTGAATGTTAGCGAATCTCCCTGGCGGCTTTTAATTCTGCCCAAAAAGCAAGGATGTGCAACTCCAAATGTCACTTTCTGTGTTTTATACAATGGCAGCATTATCAATGTCACGGAAGAGGCACCAAAGAATAACAACATCTGGTCATACACAAGTAATGGGATGAGTATTAGGCTGTGGCAGATTTTAATTGCCCCCTATTAAAAAGTATATATGTCATGGACTCATTAATATTATTATACATTTTTAAAAATGAATTAGAGTAAGCTAAATGAAAAATATGGTCAAATTGTGTATAGAGGTTGGCTTCATCATGTTCCATTACAGAAAATGTGTTTAAAAGTGTATTTAAATTAATCTCAGCTAAACAATCTGCAAAACTTTACATAACCTTTGCTACATTCATTCCTCATTTGAATTAACAATCGCTTGAAATGTGGGTTAATGAAAAAGTATCATGCTAATTATTCTGTTGTGTGTGGTGCATGGGGCAGCTGGTGGGCTAGCGGTTAGGGAGTTGCCCTTTGATCAGAAGGTTTTGGGTTTGAATCCCAGGGCTCCTAATGGCACCACATAAGTGATTACAGATCACATAACTAATATATACATTATATAAGTTAGCTAGATATGTCAGACATCACTATCCATCGTGCTTTCAAGGTTTTGCAAAGTACAGACTGATAAATATGACACAGCGGCAGCTACATAGGGAGAAGTACAGCCAAAAGCTGCTCCTGTGTGAAGAAAACAGCTCCAATAAAAGCTGTGCCCCCCCAAACCACGCAAACTAGCAACCGCCTACTCAAACTCCATTCCCAGTCACCCATCGTATTTACAAGTGATAAACAGCATGGCACTTTGGTTCTGCATGTCACAGTGTGCGGAAATGGTCCATGTGCACAAAAAATTACATGTAATTAAAAATATGATAAATATAAATACAAATAGGGTAAAGCCTGTAATATTACAGAAGAAAACAATCTTTACACTGTACTGTACATTACTAAGCACTGTACATTCAGGGAAAAACACACATGTTTATAATCTGAATATGTCTTCATCTTTCAGTATTAGACGTGAGGTTAAGTTAAATAAAAAAGGAAAGGAAAGAAGAAGAAGCGAGAAACTCACCACGGCTGTAGTTTGATGAGGTAAGTAGGCACACAGAAAAACACTTTGGGAGAAACGGATGATTTGCTGTTCTAGTCCACTAAAACAGCTTTAAATAACTGCCTGTGATTAGAACAATGTAATTAGCCTCTACCCTTCTCTTTCTCTCAAAAATATCATTATCCATAAGTGCTCATTCGCTTTCGACAGCCCCCAGTACCATTCTTGAAGTGCATGAGAGAAGGATTGGGTTTTTGCTTCATTACAGCTGCTTTGTATAGAGTTGGTTTTGTGCCTGCCACCGAATCGTACAGTGGAATAGTAACTGCAGTGAAAATGAGATATGAATGTCATTAACTGTCCTCTCTCCTTGAGAAAGGGTCCAAGGAAAGTATCACATGCTGAAGACACCATCTGGTCTAACTGAGAGAAAGCTGACCACACTGAACTTAGCCATGTGACCTTGGTGTATTCAGGTCATGAGATTCCAAGAAAGCACTAAATATAGTATACACTGACTTACACACCATCAATGGCACACTTGCATTAGTGAGCATTAGTAAACTTGTGTGTATACTGACATGACAGTGCCCTTATCATCGTAATTCTAATGAGTTTTTAACTGAATTGCAGCAATGTTAATAGGATATTTCAGTAACATGGCATTCAAGCCACTTTCTGACAAAATGAAGATGTAATTCACAGCATGCCTTGTTATACCACAAGATGTCCTCATCATCCACAGACCCTGCAAGCTCTCTAATATGTGTGTAGGTTTCAAACTGCTGACAACATGCCACACTTATGCATTAATGCATTCCAGCTTAATCTTCTGAATTCACCAGTAAATAAGCTGAAGTATCCAAGTAGATTTTATTTTCATTGCACCCATATACACACAGAACACAGTACACAATACATAACAGAATACCAAAAATGTGGACAGGACAAAAAGAGTGCAAAAAAATCACAAGAGCAACAAATCACTCATTCAACATTTATTCAACACTCACTATAGTACAAGTCTGTATGAAATCAGTATTATGACAGATACTGTATTCTGGCAGCAGAGAGTTGTGTGCAAAAATGCAGTATAATAGAAGACAGCAAGCAATGTATTAGTGCAAATATAATACCATCGGGACAGAGAACATGCAGTGCAATAAACAGAAGCGTATTTACAGAGGTAATTAAAGACTGAGTTGTTTGTGATATATATTCAAGGCAGGTACTATATACAGTATATGCAATGTTTTAGGAAGAGGAGAGTGAAGTTCAGGGGCGGGGTGTGTTTGTGGTGTGTGTGTGTGGCGGGGTATCCGCTGATCAGGTTCTGTATTTTTATGTTTGTAGATTTGGGTGGATCATATTGTCTGTCAAAAAGCTTAGAATGACAATATTCCTCCTTGTTAGTGAAAGCCTGTTACCTATTTCCCTGATCCTTTTATTATTTTATTCTATACATCTTCTTAACGCATCTACTCTACAGGAAGCGCAGACTTCAAGAAAGGGGAAAACTTATCTCAGAGTTTTATAGACTGTCATGGGACATGTTTGAACACAAAGATAGGCTTTAATGCTGATCGGTTGTGTTCTTGATGTACACATACTGCTTTGGCTTCCTTAATGGGTGGTTGGGGGTGCTTTTTTGTTATCTTTGTGCAATGTAATGCTAGTAAACGCGAGCCAGTTTGTGTGGCAGGGGAGCTCTTAAATTCACCCACAGAATTGGCGCATTAGCACAGATCGTTTATTTGCAGCATAAACATAGTACTGACAGATACTTGCTGTATGATTTTTGAATAATTTTACTGTCCTCCATCTCATTCCCGTTCATCTTGTGCTAGGCTTGAGGGATTTATGTGAGAGTGCCTTTCATCCACCGAATAAATAATGTTGCGCCTCTTTTAAGCCTCTGCATTCAGTTGCATGCATTGGGAGATAATGTTTTCATCCCTAAATATGAGGTGAAACCGCTGTGCTTCCATCTGATTTAAGATCCAGCATAAATCATGGTTGGTGTTCTCCAAGCTGCACGCTTCAGATTGCCATAGATAAAGACTGCATGAGGTGGTGGTTGCCTGCTTTTGTTTTCAGTGCAGCATCAGAACTGTCATCACACATGTATTTCAAAGCAATGGATTGGATGGATATACGCTAAGTTGGCATTCCATTCCGGTGTAACAGGTGTGTTGCTGGGGTTAATTAAACAAGCTCCTATCTAACATGCGGCAGTGAAGTGACAACAAGCCCAACTAGGCCATTGTTTTGGCACTGAACAAACACTAGACAGCTCAGCCTCCACATCATTACCAAGGACAGAATTCAATCACTTGGCTTACAATGACAGGAGTAGGCACCAAACAGCAAATTTCAAGCTTGTACACACTTTGTGCACCTGCCTCTTGTATTAAAAATGTCTATATCTGAATCTTCTCCCTAAGAGAAGGTGAAATTTGTGTTTTCAAATCTCTCAGCGAGAGATATTGAGATGCTTTTAAACATACTATGTATTCCTTATTAAAGAGGTCAGCTTTTAAAGACATATTCCAAAATAGTGGCAGGGTAATTATTAATGAACCTCATGACCAACACATTTACTCTTTGAATATTAGTTTACAACCTCTGCACTTTTCAGAGCACACCCATCAGGCAAATAGGTTGTTCTTATGTTTGGCAAGTGTTTCTTAAAATTAGCTAAGAGCTTGCTGGAATGAGAAAACATTATTGCTTTGGAATCCTGTAAATCAACTCTGGATGAAGTAAACAGCTTCCTTCTCTTAAAAAACTAAAGGTGCTAAAAAGAGCTAATTTTGTGATGCTATAAAATAGTGGTGTCAAACTCTGGTCCTGGAAGGCCAGTGTTCAGAACAGTTTGATGGGTCTCCTACTCAGACACACACTAAACCTGACGATGAACTAGCGAAGTGAAAGAGGTGCTTCTGAGCAGGAAAATCAACAAAACCTGCTGGACCACGGCTCTCCAGGACTGAAGTTCAACACCCCTGATATAAAAAACCTTTTAATGGATGGTTCTAACTTGGAGCAAGATAGGGTTTGGTAGCCTTGTGTTGGAAGTTGGCCCTTCAATCAGAAGGTGGGTTTGAACCCCAGGACTGCCAGTGGCACCACTGAGGGACCATCCCCACACACTGTTCCAAGGGGGCGCTATCTGCCTGTTGCTTTACTGGGTGATTGGCTTAAATGAAAAGAAGGACTTTACACTGTTTGCACTATGTTCACACATGACAATAAGTGGTCACTGTATTTTGTTCATATAACTATTTTTGTAAATGAGAATGTATGAATGTAAAGAGCCTTGGTTCAGGTTAACTTAATTTACATAACGTGAGAATTCTTGCTACCCTTATATAAGGCTCTTCACACATCTCACCTGGAGGCACTGTTTTATAAGAATGTAGATGTTAGATAACAGGACTATTCAAACCTTCTATGCGGTCCCACCCGTAAGTCGACACATAATCTCATCTGCCTTGTCAACGGCTCTTCAGACACGATTCCATTATTTCGACCCATTCCTGAATGTCACAGTGCCCCGACCTATCCCACCAAAACAGCGATGGATCATTCTTGTCAGTTTTCAGAATGACATTCAGCTGCCACAGATCTTGACTTTAAAGCTCAGCTCAACCTGTGTGTCTTTTCTTTTGAGGAGCGCTGACATATCCCCTACTAGACTATAATCTAGCTGTGACTTGATGAACCAGAATATCCAAGGCAGAAATGGGAGTTTTCACTGAAATTATATGAACATTTGAAGAGATAGAACAAGGCAAATATTTTGGTTTTAAAATTTTCTGACACATCCTAGGCATCAGGCATATATATTTACTTTCTTTATAGAAGATGCCCCTGACCTTTAGGTTAATAAGGAATCTTTGGATGAGTTGTTTTTTCACCGTGTCATTGTGGAGAGTTGTGACTGCATTTTTTTTCATTGAGTCATGGTAATAAACTCACAGAAAGTCAGTCATCTCAAAGTTACAGGGAAATTGTTATACTGAATTGTCTTGATTTTATCTATGGCTAAAAACTCTTGCAAATGCAGAATTTTACTGAGGTTATTCAAGTCAGAAGTCAAACAGGAAGAAAAAATGATTCCACTCAAAATTGATTCCAGTACAGTCTGGGAAACAATTTACTTCACTTTTACAAGACACATACAATCACTGATATCAACAATTTGACTAAACAACAAGATTAGGTATGTCTAGTGTGGAGAACTGTGTAAGATGTTACAAAGTTTTCATTATTTCCAATTTCACTGTGGCATGTCTCTGGCCTCAGGTGATTGTCAAGATCCCAGACTGTGAGTGGAGTTATTTTAAAACAGTGACTGATACAACAGTGTATTGTGTCTGATGGCATCCAATTCCCACCATAATATCTTTTCAATTAAATCTGTATTTAGTTTCACTGTTTCTCTGGATGGGAGAAAATGTATTTATAATTCTCCTTGATAGCATATTTTATACTGAAAATAAACTACCAGTGAAACCTAATAATGTGCTGCATGTTATTCTAATGTGTCCTCTATATCAGTCTTGCTGTGGTCCGTCTGTCTTTGATGGTGTTTAACACATGTTCCCTGTTGTCACGGCTCATTGCCGCAGGAAAGGAGAAGGGGGAGACGCTTCAGCAGCAAATAATAATATTTAATAAAGAA
>JBBKCR010000101.1:12348481-12361676 GCA_037577295.1 Ladigesia roloffi | reverse complement strand
CTTATTGCGGGAGAGAAATAAGTAGGTGTCTTTTAGGAGCAATCAATCATCAGCCCACCCATTCACAATGACTGGTTCACTGCATCGCAGGTGATGCTCGCCCATAAGCCCCTCCGCACACCTGTGTTTTCTCATACATATTGGAGATTAATTATGAAGTCCACACTCACTACATTCTAGAAGTGCATCGTAGCAATATGTTCGGTCTCAGTAAATCCCTTTACAATGTAATGCACAGAATCATACTGGTAAAAACTGTATTAGGAATCATAATCAAATGAAGTTTGAGTAGAGGGGAACGGCTGGGTTCAGTTATAGGCTTATTTGGTGTTACACAACACAACGCCTTTTCATTTTCTCTTCATGCAACACTACAGGCACACACAAATAACCTTGGTCCAATGTAATTATTTCAGTGGCTTAGGATCATGAAAGGCTTTTGTACTTCAGGCTCTAAAAATATTTGCCTTTTATTACAACATGTGCTTCACTCATGCCTTGTGACCAGCAAACTTGTTGCCAAGAAAGTAGATGAGTCTAACAAACATAAGTGCCTTGAGAGGATAACATTCCTGAGTTACAATGGCAGAAGGATGCCTTTTCCTACACCAAAGCGTGCCCTTGGTTTGAATGGTTTAAAATTCCAGTTTGATTTGGTTCTTTCTGTCCTGGAATGAGCGAATATTAAGAGTAACCCATAGCAGTCACAAGGTTTAGCAAGTGCCAACATGAGCAATGTCATATCAAATAGTGCTAGCTTTTATCTTGCATACATTTTTAACATGAATCTGTTGTGGTCAAATATATTTATCTAATAATAAAGTGTAATGATATGTATAATTATTTACATTTTTTAAGGTGTTTGGAGATAATGACCAACTGTCTGTGATTCGTAACGAATCACGGCATTGTTGCATGGAGAGTCTTTTTGTACTGACAGATATACAGGCCAAAATATTACATGTATTTCAGTTGCAATCACTAAAACAACTCCCCCATTCATATAATTACAACCAACACTGGGAGGACAAAGGCTAGCATCTAAGACATGTGGAGCCAGCCACTTAATTGATACAATGCAGTGTCATTGGGCAGCTCATTGTGCTTGGAGGAGAGCATTGACAGCCCATATTTTACGTCAGCTAGAGTGAAGAATAGAGAGGAGGGTCCATTCTACCTACCCAAATAGAGCAAGCCAATTGTACTCTTTTACACCTGGCCATAGTTAACTTTGGCATCACTGGACATCGAGCTACTGATCTCCCCAAGACAGGGATGAATTCTTAGACTCATTTTATTAATGCAAGTGTAAAAGTTTGTAAAGTGAACATTCTGTCATTTGAATAGCACAAAATTCTTCTTTCACATTTAACCCATTCACCAAGTGAAGCAGCCGGCAGCCAGGATCATAGCGCCCGGGGAGCAGAGTGTGGGGATGGTACCTTGCTTAAGGGTACCTCAGAGGTGCTCTGCAGTTTTGGGATTTAAACTCACAGCTGTCTGATCGCAGGGTAAACACACTATTAAGCCATCTGCCTCCAGTGTTTGACAAGTGATCTTTAGCAGCTCAGTTTTTAAAATGAATGCATCTGAAATCTGTCCCGATCATGACAGATTCACTTTTTTTTTTAACTATGAGATGTTTTTAAGTGTTTTCATAAAAATACTTCAGTTCATTGGGAAACTAGATAACAAGACTATTAATTGTGTGCCAAAACTTTAGGGACCTTGTTTGCTGGTTTGTTTGTAATAATAGTTACAGTGCTATTAAAAAAATGTAATGCACTGATAAATGTGGTTTCTCCAACAACATTGTTCAGGGGTTGCTATCAAAGAGCTACATTCATTTTTGAATACATTTGAACTTGAAAATGCTATCTCATGCAAAGCTCCATGCTACAGATACCAACAATGACCCAAACATGTGAACCCCTTCAAGAGTTTAAATAATCTTTAAGACATTTGTTATTCTACCTAAACCCATGCTAAAATTGTTGTACAATAGGTAAAGGGTTTTTTTTTTTTTGCTATGAAATTAGATGCATGGAACAACTTTTATGCTGTCCAAAGCCACAGAACATTATAGGTTCATGAAGTCTGTTGACATTAGACAAGACCATTAATCATCAGCTCATTAACTTGCAAATCCTCCAATCTTCCTCATCCTTAGCTGAGCAGTGATGGGTCATTTGTGAGTGCTTGGATTTTTGAACAGCTCCTTGAAGCGAACAATGGAAGCCGATTCACCCTGTTACGAAGAGACGTTTCAGTTATGTTTTGAGAATGACTTGATTTGAAATGTTCTAGTGAAATCCAGGCATCTAGGCTTGCAATGTGTGCTGATGATTGGTTACAGAAAAGCCCAGCCTCTTCAGAAATGCTCAGATGGTTGTGCAGGACATATTCTTGATTGTAATGATTGCTATGAACTGACATTTAGAGGTTCTTCATGAATCACATTTTTCCGAAATTTCACCAATTCAAGACCCAAAGCTGCACAAGGAGCAGAACCTTAAATATAAATGACTTCAATCTACATATCTAGTATTCTTCTATGAGAAATGGCACAATACCCTTTTTTCATGTCCATATAGATACTGCAACCTCAATTATTTGGCAATTCTGATACTAGTAATAAGACATCCTTAGAACTCATGATGCAGAAGTAAAATCTTTTTTCAACAAAAGGTGTAAAACAGCTTGCTGTTTTTTGTTGCTTTGCCTGCCGCGCTGCCACCAGACAACCCTGAAAGCTCTCCCGAGTTCAAAGATGTTTTTTCAGTTTGTTTCTAAAATCAAAAATGAAAGAAATTTGGTCATTTTTGTTCTTTATGGGCATTTGCCTGTGACGCATTTTTAAAACCTTTTTTTTTTTTCACCAACAAAGCTCAGCATGACATTTGACACCTTATGCATTAAGAACCAGAGGAATGCCCATATAAGAGTTTTTTTTTTTTCTGGCTTTATAACAATGATTTACCATTTATAGTTATTTTTGCATGGATCAATGCTGCTTGTGTTCTAGGGGTTAATCAACTATACTGTTAATAATCTGTTTGTCTGGATGCACTTTAAATCTGAAATGGTTTCCTAATTCTTCAGTCATGTGCTATGGAATAAGATGTTCTATACCCATATGGCACACAGTTTGTCCATAATGGAATTCTGGGGAAGTGGCTGAATTGCCAGTGGCTCTTTGTTGAATACTGTTTGGCAGGAGCTTGTTTTTTAATTCCCGCGATAGGAGCCGTTTGTGACACAGCCTTGCTTGCTGTCTTACTTACTTATCTCTCATCTGTGTATCTCTTTATGACACGTTGCTAAGAGTTTAGTTAAGCATTAAAGCAATAGTACAAGCTTTTCCCAATACCCAACCCAGTAATTTTGGCCTTTATCAGACTGATATTGAGTAACAATTGCCAAACCCCAACATTTTGTTGAATATGCGAGCTCAATGATAAAAACAACCACACCATTCCAAACCACTGCAAAATAGGCAGCATCTCCATTCATTAATATTGACATAATCTTGTTTATTTAAGTCAGTTTAGGCTTAATTGGTTTAATGAACTAAGATAAACATGCCCACTGATGCATGGTGTGAAACAGATAGCATAACACCTAAACAGAAATCTTCAGCTTTAATTAGAGCAAATGTTCCAAAGATTCTGAGGTTCCAGTCTTGTGTTAACACGCATAAATGTGATATCCAACGTATGCTGAAATGTATTCAGAAGGCCTTCTACATCTGATTCCTATAAAGATTCAAACTAGGTTCTCATTTAAAGTGAGGATTCTTCAGTTTCATTTTAACCTAAGCTGGTTTCTAACTGCCACTTATAAGGGTTAATACTAATACCTCGTTATTCAGCTTCTAACGGGGGCCACCCATTTCCACACCAGTTGAATAATGATGTTCTTCTTCCCTCACTGATAATCCTGAGGTTATCTGTACGCGGGATGCAGGTTGAGAAGTAGGAGACATTTGCCAGATGTCAGAGCCCTCCTCCCGGGTCCTCGTACTAGCTGGATTTAGTGACATTTGGTGGAGAGCTCTCTTGACAGATTTATACTTCTCGCAAGTCTTTTAATGTCTCCTTTTTTTATGAGCCAATCTTAAACTGCAGAGCTTAGCCTGTCTTTTCTCAGATGGGTTTTTGTAAAAGCAAATCATCTGGTACTTCAGGGAGGAAGTTTCCTTCTGGAGAAGTATTTCTCAAGTTCAAGCTGCGGCCAGCCCAGGAGGTTTGTTCTCTCCCCCGATAATTAGAATAATAAGCAAAGATCTCTTCATTCACAATAGGAAAAATTGGATCCATAAAGACATAATGATTACTGGATTGCATCCCCTTTAGATTTACAGCAGTGTGTAAGCCGTAGTGTAAAACCCTTTTTACATGTACATGTAAACTACCATAATAAGATACACTTGTTTTCACTTGGCTCATAATTATGGAACTCAGCTAATTATTTTTGTGTCTTCTGAATCAGAACGAATGCAAGTTTCTCTTCAACAGCTGTCCTGGTGCCAAGAGTGGTAACGTCTAAAAATGGTGCATGCACAGCTTGTCAGGTTGATGGCCCACATTGGCTCTGGGACTTCATTTTCCCCATATGATCGACATGACCGGGGCATATTACCTCTCTCATGGCAGCTGGTAATACATTTGGAAGCGAGAAAAAAAAGATGAAATATCCATAAGCTGATGAAAAAGTAATAATTCTCCTCCGCTGCAGAAGGAACCAAACGGTACACTGTTTTCAGTACGACAGTCAGAAATCAATAAGGCAGATCTGATGTGGAACAATTTACAGATGACACTTTGTTCATATTGGAAAACATATTGCACGATCACCATCTGCGCTGATATTTGCTCCCATGACAAGAATAAAACAGCATAGGGTTTTGTAAATTGAGCATTGGGCTTGGGCTTGAAATGTAATCAAGGAACACTGACACTCAGCATAAATATAAACATTTCTTTTAGTCGCATAGAATTGAAAAAAAAAATCCCATTCATACATTATTATTAATAACCATTTGCCTGTTTCTTTAATCTTAAAAATGATGTAACCACAATAAGGCCATTCTCTGTTAAATATTAACCCCCAGAAAAGGTTTGTCTTCTGCAAAGAAATAAAGCTGAAATGCATTGATATTCTGAGTGGCAGTATCGGACTCAAGAAATCATATTTCATGGGCTACAATTTGAAAGTAATCTGCTAAATGGTTCTTTTTGGCTGCTCTATGCAAAAAAGTAAATAAGTAATGTTAGTTATCTCCAGTCTGATTGAAGAGCTTAGAGAAAAGCACTGAATACATAAACAATTTTGCTGCCACACCTTTTTGCCTCTGTAATTTGGCTCCTCATTGTGCCTGCTGCTGTTTTCAATATATCATATAAAGCTATGGGAAGGAAAAAAAAACAGCAAGATGAGTGAAATAAACAGTGACGTGATCCATTTCAATTCATTAATGTCCTTATCAGAAATTTTATATGGGCCAGATGCCCAAGCACAACTCTGAAGGCACAATAATATACATTAATTTACCATATTAAACAAAATAAATAAAAGACAACTGTTACGCTGCAGGAAGGGAAAAGGGGAGAACGCTCTCAGCGGTGATAAGTATTTTATTAAGGAATATCTTCCAGTACACACAAAACAGCCACACCAAACAAAGGACTCGTGCTCCTCAAACGAACAACGAAAAATCAAAACAAACTAGAACGATGCACGAGACGCCACTCGGCAGATAACAGGAAAGAAAAACTGGCTTGGCCGACGCACTGGCTGGAAACCCAAAAGAGGTCACGATTGGGCTGGAGGAGTACGAGTCTGCAAAATAAGAGAAAACCATAAACGTGAGAATACAAGACAAGACAGGCTGGGCTATAAATAGGGGAAACCAAACGAGACACAGGTGGAAATCAGGATCAATGTGGACAGGTGAAGCACATCAACAGGGCGCGATACAATAGGAGTAAACATACTAGACAGGGAACCTACAAAGGGTGGACAAAAGTAAAGGGACAAACTAATATTCGGGGGACATGATTCGGGGAGGACGTGAGAGAGACAAGGTGGTTGTCACAACAACAAAGTAGCCTTTTTGCCTTGTAAGTTGATGTCCAATTATTGTGCCATATCGTTCGAAAGACAAGCTTCTTGTTTCTCTGTAGTCTTTGAATAAAATGTTGTGACTTTTGCTGGCCTACATGTTCTGTACATGAAGGGGAATATTGTATTAAGAGATATTATCATAGCATGTTTTCCCTCCCTCTCCAGACAGTTCACCACTCATCAAGATAAAATACCAGTCTTCAGCTCTTTCTGGATACATGCCAAAACATGTGCTGCAGCAGTTGGTTCGCCTACTGCAAACAACTTTCTTTGCACTCACTCTCTCTTTCTCTTTCTCTTTTGGTTTTAGAAGCAACCATAAAAAAACACAAAACATGTCTTAACATTACTTACACTGCAACCACTGTTCACTTTAACACAAATTAGGTTTTTCAGTGTCTATTGCTGGTAGATGTCAGCTAATGGGGTGGTGGTGGCCTAGTGGGTTTGATACTTGCCTCTGGACCAAGAGGTCATGGGTTTGAATCCTCCCTTCAGCACACCACCACTGGGTCCCTAAGCAAGATCCCAAGCTGCTCCAGGGAGACTGTCCCATGTAGTTAGGGAATGGAAGTCACTTTGGATATAAGAGTCTATTAAATGCCATAAATGACAGAGGATATGCATATACATGCCTTTCATGGACTAGATGTTGGACATGAAACATCCACAACATATATGTACAAACATATACAAATGAAGAATATCTGTATGCATAATTAAATATGCAGCTCGGTCCCTCCAGCAACTTTTGTGAAATTGTGACATGTATCACAATTAGGAATGGCAGACACGTGCCACAACGCGAGAGGTAAAAAATTAGCAATTTTGTGTCTCAACCCAAGCATGCAGAGTGTCTACAAAGCCCAGGAGTTTAACTTACTCATACTGCTCCTTATGACAGAGGTCATGATGCGTGGAGTCTAAGAAATGATTCATATAATCATCATATAAAATGAGTTTCCAACTGTAACAATCCACAACTCCACCAGGGCTTGTTATAACAGACCGGAAAATATTTTTTTCTGCAGTTCAGAAGGTCTGGTTTGATAATGAGTGGTGAAATGGAAACATCTAAGCAATAAAGACTAGAATTAAATTAAGTGTTTCAAGTGCTTCAGGCAGAACAATGGTGCTGCAAATAATGAAAAAAAGATGGGTTCATAGATAGCAGGTTAAGACTAAGACACAGCTGCCCAATATATTTCAGCTTCATAAAAGCTAACAAATATTTGAAATGTTTCTCTGTCAAATAAGATAAAGATTCCCTCAAAGTCTTTATTAAGGTCTATCTTACTGTGATATTACATGCTTGTGAAATGAGACACATAAAGGAAAGTCTACAAATGTGGACAGTACAGGACATATTCACATCGTCAGATAGATGTACCTTTATAGGTTAGAAGCTTACCCTGATTGGCCTCAGAGTTGAACTTGCCATCATATATAGAAGGCTCTATCCTCTTATTCTCCTTCGCTTTATATATATAGTCATTCCACAATTCCTCTTCTCTTCCCAGAAATAATGTCTGTACTTCCCTGGTACACATGGAACTGACAGCCTAATCCAATCTGCTGTTGTCTGAAAAGCCAGGAAACGTTGTAGACTCTAGACTGTAGACATTTTACGAAATTGCGAGAATAATGAGCTTGTGCTTTCCGCTCTGTTGTGCTGAGAGCTCTTTGGTTCCCCAAAGCCCCTTGTCCTCTTTTTAGAGCAAGAGCATTATTATAGGTGACATACTGGTGGTAGCATCACATGATGCTGACAGCTGCTGCAGGCAACCTGCCCACTCACTAGCTGCCCACCGAGGAGTTCTTGACAGGCTTACTCACCAGACTCCACTCTCTACCTTTTATTCTTCGTGAGACAGTTGAAGGGTATACACCAGGGATGGTAACCTGCGACACGTTACCTCAGATGTTTTAAGGCAACGCTAACACAGTGATGTAATTTCTCCCCAAATCTGGGAGATCCACATCCCAGACACTCTTAAAAAGTTTCCCTTGATGGAGTTGATGTATCTGGAAGTAACCACTGACTAAAAAAGCATTATCCTGCCCCATAAATAATTTTGTAAAATGTAATAGCAAGTTATGACATCTATGTAAATATAAAACACAGACAATCACATTTTCACTGCATTCCAGGGTTTGATCAGGAGGGAGCTGAACACAGATTAAGAGGATTAAAACAATGTTATTGCATGTATAAACTTCTTCACCATCAGTAAACATTGCCCCATATACAATTTTATTATATGTTGTTCCACCAGTGAGTTCTCCTGCTGCAGATTCCATTCTTCACAGGTGCTAATCCATCTTTTTCCTCAAGTGATTCACTCTTGATATTAAGACCATTTAAAAATAATTGCATATCATCATATGAGGTATTTTAGTTAATTTACGAACTTTATACAAATAGATTTTTTACAATATTTGTGATATATTCATGCTGGTTTCATGAGTTTTTAAAGCATGGTGAGGCATGTTAGCTGATAATGAGAAGATATGATTGAGTCATACATAATCCGGTCACATTTAGATTAAACCCACACACACATTTAGATTTTCAACATTGTATATGACATTAAATGCAACATTCACATTTTTAAACCTTTTTTTACTAAAAGTTTAATCTACAAAGGTATTGCAATAGGGTTAACAATTATAAAAATTATTTAAATCAAACCCGATTAATTCCAATAACAGATATGTTGATGGTATTTTTCTACTTTTGGATTATCTTTGTCAGTATTTTTTTCATTTTCAGCTTTTTGTAGCACTAAAAAACTTTAACATGGAACATCATATTGTAAGTGTTCATATTTAGACACTCAGATCATTAGAAATGGCTCAACATCTTTATATGAATGATCTAAAGCCAAAAAGGATTGCTTCCTGCTGAGTAGTTTCACACCATATCTCTCAAGAGGAGGCCTCTCTAAAGCCATTTCTTACTCATTAGGGAAATATGTGTTACTAATGATGACTCTGAGGTGGAACCTAACACAATGTGATCAGTCTTTTTCCTGGGGTTACCCTAAAAAAAAGGCTTGTGTCTATTCTCACAAAGGCCAGTAACTATAACATGCTACATTATGTTGCATATATATATATATATATTAAAATGTAATACTCTTTTCAATCCACCTTTATTCATTTGCTTTAGAGATAGACACTTTGGGATATGTTGGTACATGTAGATACATCAGCTCTTCAGTTAAATGAATAGTGAGCCCAGTTGGTTTTCAGCCTGTGGGCATTGTTCTTCCTGCAAAATATATTAGGAAAATGAATGCATTACACCACTAGGAAAGAATATCATACACATACAGCTCTGCTCATGTGATTTTGCAGCTTTCATGTCATTGTGATTTGTAAACTATTGGTAAGACTACTCGCCAATTAAGAGCATGCATTCCTGAAAGAAGCTCTGTACACGAAATTGATTTCAAATCTCCCATGGCAAGGTGACAAAACACAGAGCCATAGAACTCACAGACCACAGTAAGCAGACCCGTAGACCAACCAATTTAAATAGATTACTCCTGTAATACAAAAGCGGAAAAGCCAGTGGAACTTTGATCTAAAAACTGAACATTCATTTGGGCTTTACAGAACTTTATATCTCATTTTCTTGTTTTTGTGTGTAAATAGAGAAAAACAGATTTTCAGGAGTCCTTCACCTGACATAAAAATGTTTCGAATCCAATTCAAGCCACTTTTGTGTGGGGCTTCAAACATAATACAAATCAAATCTGTTACAATTTGCTTTTTTTAACATCAGACTATGAAATAGGACGGGGAGTGCTGCTGATTACATGTAGCATGTAAACAGAAAACTGATGCTTACATTTAGGTTACTGTGTATGCTGTAGTTTTAAAATGGCTTTCAGCAATACTTTGAACTTAAAATCTCTGAATATTAATATTACAGCCTATTAGCGTGATTGCTAATGTTTCTGCTGATTAGGTAATCCTAATCTAATGCCAGGTTTTGTTCTTGTCTTAGTAGCTAAAAAATTCAACACTTTTGAAAAATATAGCATGACCATTCTGCTACCTAATTATAGTTGATCAAAGTCTAAGTTTGACTGGTTTGTTAAAAGTTGTTTGAAAGAGTTGGGGGATCTTCAAAGCTTGTGCCCAGGGGCCTCGTCTGTCCCTGTGTAACATGGGCTAACAACACAAAAACCTCCTTTTAAATTGATTCTCCAAGTTTAGAAGACTGTACATCATTTTAAACTTTTTTTTGCAAATCCTTTGAAGCAAATGGCTGCCTGAAATCTGAGATCCATAAACATCTAGAGATGCTGTGCATCTACCCTGGTGATGATAAGGGAATTGTTTCCTTCAACAGTCAAGAACTGTTCACCTTATTTGGCACATATTTTGGTTTTATTTCTTTTGCCCTGCTGCAAGATGAACAGTCGTCCGCTTTGAGGAATTTAGTTAGATCTTAGCTGCTTCAATGCACCATAGAGTGAGTCATAATGCTGACTTTCCAATAAAGACAAATGAGGCATTTCTAGAAACAGACACACACGTCAAAGGGTCATGGTGTGCTTTGGATTATGAGCAGATCCCATTTTCCCTTCAAACTTTCCCATTTCAGTCTGGTGAAGGTTAATCATCAATGCATCTGCCCATAAGACTTATGTGGGCATATGTTTCCTTTATGTGTTCACAATATTTCTCTTTTTCCCTTTTGTGGAACAGGGCTGCTCCTATTTTTGATATTTTTTCTGGGCATTGTAACATCTCACAATATGCATATGTGGTACTAATGAGTAATCAAGCACTCCAAGAAATTACCAGGAATTAAAAATGGGATTGACTGAGTGGTGTTCCCCATCTGTCAGGACAAAAACATTGGTTTACACTGGACATCAGGACAGAGATGGTATAGAAAATCACGGATGTAGAACATATTGAATGAGGATTTAACCCAAATCCCAGTGACGGGGGCATATTCACCATGCTCATAGCTTTTACCACCAATGAGGTCAGTGGCAGTTGTAGCCCTCTATATAAGAGCTGTTCTTCAGCTAATCTATCATAAGAACATTTCAGTTAATTAAAATGTCAACACGATCTGAGGACTTTGAGGACTTCATTTTTTCTCAGTGGTTAATAACTAATTAAGGATTTCACTGTAAGGTTTCTTTGGAATTTATACCTGTTCTGAGGAGCTATATATTTTATGGCATTCATTTCTGCCCCAGGTTCCTCATGGTTGGAGTGTGGATTAAATTTCTTAAAAGACAGCATGCACCTTTCATTGGCAGGGCAGCAATTGACATTTTATTTGATGTGAAACATTTATTTAACAGAAAAAAACTCTATTTAAATGATTGGCAATAGGTCATTCTGACACATTATGAGGATTCTGTAATAATTTTCCAGGCTGAAATATTTGCTGAGGTTTACTGAACTTGGCTGGGGTTCAATCTGGTGCATTAAAAATGTAATCATCTTTGATTGAATAACTATGAAATTGGCTTGCTCAGCTTATTGTAGCTATAAATGCCTTTTTAAAAGTACCATGCTGTGTTTGCTGGCATGCAGTTTTTAGAACACGCCATTTTTTCAGCAACCTCTGACAGATTTCAGATCTTTACTGAAATCAGTTAATATCTGTGGGGATTATGTTTGTCGGGGCTGTGGACAGATGTCATTATTAAAGCTGCCTTGCTTGCAAAGATTTCCAGATTCACTGTCAAACATAGTTATGTCATCAAAACCTGAGAAGGGTTGGAGAGGAACTATGTATGAAGTCAAAAGATGATTTTTGTTGCCACTTTAAATCTTCATCTTTGGAATACCTTCTGAACGCCTGTCTGACAACAGTGAAACCATCACACCAAGATCGACCCTCTTGATAATCTAAGATTATTGGGTTTCCATTTGATTTTGGGGGTTTCTGACAAATCCTAGCTCAGAATGATGGGCTGATCCACAGGCATCTATCAACTTCTTTCTAAACTGCCATAAATCAGTTCATGATGCGATCATTTTGATAAATCTTTTTTTGCCTTACAACAAATGACACAATGCAGATTAGTAAAAAGAAATGAGATTTCTCCCTGGTAACACACCTCCCATTTCCAACTGTCAGTTCAAAAAGCGAATTCTCAGACAACACAACATAGTGTAATACTTCTGACAGCAGGGTGTGGCACAATGCTATTTCCAGTTAATTGGCATTTAGGGTTATAAAGGGATTTGAATTGCATCTGGCACTGGTGTTGATTCAGTCCTTGGTCTGATTAAATATCCCAGCCTCCTGTCAGTCACAGTTGGGTTGGCATCAGTTGACTATGCAATATGTGTCTCCTGAGCTCCTCTCCTTACCTCCATCTGCCATTTCCATTACAGCCAGTAAGCATGTTCAGACAGGCTACTGTAATCATTAGTTTTCTTCCAAGTCTTTCTCGTCTCATTTGATCTTCTTTTACCAAAGATTCTTATAATGGCCCATAGAGCCAGTACTTTGCATGCAGTGTTATCTAGAAGCCTATACAACCAATCCTATAGGACAAAACCTTCACCTAAAAATTCCTAAAAATTGATTATGTTCTTCTTATACATAACCACTGTATATTTAGACCTCCTACTGATGCCAAAACATCGCAAGGAGCCACGATAAGGTCGGAGTATATTTATATTTGCATTTAGAGCATCTGGCAGATGCTGTTATAGAGAGAAACACAATGTACATGAATGCTTTGAAAGAAAACATGTCCTTCACACTTGTGAGCCCATACTTAAAATAAAAAGATGTTGTTAGAGATGGAGTTAGTGCTTCACCAGGCCATGATCAGATCACACACACAGAAGACAGATTTGTCTACTTTAAGTTGCTTAAAGGGTACATATTATACCTCTTTTTATAATTATAGTTTCTATGAGCAATACAATTTGTGATTATCAAGATCTTTACACAAAATCACTCTCAACAAAAAGAGAACTCAACAGCTCTATTCTTGACAGTTTCAGTCCCTTTCAGAATGAGCCATTTAAGGGCTCTGTCACTTTTATGCAAATAAGCTGTTGCTGGCCACGC
>JBBKCR010000101.1:12328864-12348381 GCA_037577295.1 Ladigesia roloffi | reverse complement strand
ACAGTTTCAGTCCCTTTCAGAATGAGCCATTTAAGGGCTCTGTCACTTTTATGCAAATAAGCTGTTGCTGGCCACGCTGTTGCTGTGCTTTTAACACACATGAAACAGAGGCGCAATCCAGCCCTATATGTTCAACCCTGAGTTGGACCCAGAGCAAAATGAGCACAATACCTCATATGAGTTATAGTCCTCAGCGTTTTATGTGTGCTCTTAAAACCAACAGACAGAGAGACCCAAATGGAAATACAAAAGGTTGCAAACAGTGAGTTTTGCCTAATATGTCCACTTCAGTGTATTAATTAGAGTGAGTTTCTGACAACAACACACACACAGTTGTTATCCTAAGTGCACAGGGAAGAGTTGGGTCTTCAGTTGCCATTTGAAGACAGCGAGGTTCTCAGCCTTTCGTTACACAACTGAGAAAAGTCGTGATGCACATCTTCGACCTTTGAGATGAGAAGGGTCAAGCCGTGCTGTGCTTGATGCTCTAAGAGGGCGAGCTGATAAGCCTTGACAGGTAAGGCAAGTATTAGGGTTTTAAATTTAAAGTGAGCAGTTGGCTGCAACACATTGTTACACCATGGAATAATGCATGATATCACATTTACCATAATAGTATAACACACTCACTGTCATATCCCCCAGTGTTCTCTCTGTTTATGTAAATTGGGGGAATTACAAACCCATTTATTCACAGTCTCCTAAACATAGTTTTGTATAGTTAATACCTTTTGAAATCATTTCATAATTATCATATATCATTGAACTGATTGATTTAAAATTCAGACAATTAATGATTTCAGATTATGTTTGATGAGGTGATTTGTTTTTCATAACTACTGTAAAGACCTGAGATATCTACAAATGTACTTCTATTTGCAGAGCAGCACTCTGAAAAAAAAAAAAATTGAACCACATAGTCTTGTCTGGAGGGCGACTGGCACACAAACTGATATACATAAACAGTTCTCCTCCTCACTGGAAACTGCACTTCAGTGATGTACTGAAGCTTACCTTTTTTTCTTTCTCAGTCTTCACTATTATTAGTAATAATAAACTAGATGTACCTGGCAAGAGTAGAATCTTGATTTTTCTTTTTGACTATTGACTATTTGTGCAATTTGCCATTTTTTCTTCATTTTTTAGCTACTCAGTATATCGTCTATGGAGGGATAGCAGATATTTCAGTTTGAAAGATGCTTGACTAAATGAGCAACAGCTAATAAAACTTAGAGCATGTAAAATGTCCTGATTGCATGGTTGTTAGTATACAAAGCAATGCTTTCTCCAAAATGGTAACCTACTTCATACATACTTCAACAGTTTTTTTTTAGTAATATTACATATCTGAAATATTGGTGAGACACAAAGAGATGCTGCTTGATAAATGCAACATTCTGGTGGATATTAAAATGGGCACATTGACCAATCATGGCAATCTGGACTAGAAATAAAAAAGAACTCGGATTTCTGGAGGAGCAATTTGTACAATATCACCCATATTTTGTAGGGTGAAGCTTATCCTCCTCAAGAGGTTAGAAATTAAATTTGCATGTTGCATCTATAACTTGTGAAAAAGTGAAAAAATTGTCCATCTGCTGTGTTTTTAAAGTGTCTCAGACAGTGTGCAAAATACCTGGTTCAAAATATCAGTTTTCTGGTATTGGGGGTCTCATGTGTTAGTTGGACCGCATGAGACTGCACATATTTTACATCTTGATGGTAAACATTTTGTCAAGATTCACAGTGCCAGCATCACAAATTAATAGTTGTTAATGTTACTTAGCTATCACATTAGCCAACATTTTTTTTCCTGACATTACAAATATTACTTTCTTGTTAGATCTAATGTCTGGTGTCTTGAGCTGATAGCACATGAAAATACTAGTAGTGCTAATAATACTATTTTATTACATAATACTAGCATTTGTTAAGGCCAAGCTGTGATGGCTAGATGTTAATTTCAGAGTAAGTTTCAACTGGCTGGTCTTTTTAGTTCTCTACAGGTTAGAAAGGGTGCCCCATCACACAAAAGAGCTGCTGTAGCACGAATGCCTGCAAAATATCATGCTGGCTAAGAAGTAAAGGTGTCAGAAAAAAGAACCAGAAGTGGACCATGGAGCAATGAAAGAAGGTGGCCTGGTTTGATAAATATTTGACAGTTAGTAATGATAAGTTAACTATGTACCCCAGCTAAAGAAAGCACCATAATCCAATCACTTTTTTGTTCCTTGTTTAAGCATTTGTGCTCTTAATTATATTATGTTTAATTTTGTGCACATTATTAGGACACAGATTAAGCTTACTTAATTATGCGATCCTTTAAGTGGAGAATCTACATTCAGAACACTGTGTTGTCTAGGACTAGGCTTAAACTTGCCCAATGTTTCCTTTTATAATAACTGTTTCAATTTTGTCAGAAGGAGAGCATGTTTGAAATGGGGTGCCATTTCTAAATTTAGAGGTGTTATTTCTTCATCATTTAGCACAATGTTCACACAATGTTTACACATTTAGAGCTAAATGTGTTAAAATAAAAACAGCGCTGGGTTTTGGCCCATTTTTTTGCTGCGTAATTGTTAAGTGTTGAATCAAAATATTAAATCTAAATCTAAATGTTAAATCTAAATGTTAAATTTTACATCTAAATGTTAAACCTAAATCTAAATGTTGAAACTAAATGTAAATATTAAATGCTAAATGTTAAATCTAAATGTAAATCTTAAATCTAAATGTTAAATGTAAATGTTCAATCTAAATGTAAATATTAAATGCTAAATGTAAATGTTAAATCTAAATGTAAAGCTTAAATCTTAAATCTAAATGTTAAATCTAAATGGTATATCTAATTCTACATGTTAAATCTAAATGTTAAATCTAAATCTAAATGTTAAATCTAAATGTTAAATCATTAATCTAAATCTTCTCTTCTCTTCAAAATGAGAGCTTTAAACCATTTTAATGGCATTGATGAGCCAGTGAGATCAACAGCTGGGGGTAGAAAACGCTGACTGGACAAAGAAAACTACAAACAAAAAAAATTGTTCTCACTCAGGTAGTGGGTTCATACCTACTGTAGGATGTCAACACAAGGCTACTGCGACTGGTTTGAGAGAGAGAGA
Source organism: Ladigesia roloffi (assembly GCA_037577295.1). Taxonomy (NCBI): domain Eukaryota; kingdom Metazoa; phylum Chordata; class Actinopteri; order Characiformes; family Alestidae; genus Ladigesia; species Ladigesia roloffi. The sequence continues at coordinate 12,345,259 of JBBKCR010000101.1, read as the reverse complement.
AAGAGAAAGAGAGAGAGAGCGAGAGAGAGAGAGAGAGAGAGAGAGAGAGAGAGAGTTTGTGTGTTTGTAAGAGAGGGAGAGAGTGAGTTTGTGTATGTGTGTGTGTGTGTGTGTGTATTTGTGTGTGTGAGAGAGAGAGAGAGAGAGAGAGATGAATGATGCAGATTCCATCATCTTCACTTTCCCTGTACCAGGGAGCGGCGCATAGGGACGGTAGCAGGGAGCGGCTTGTGGAGACGGTGCCTCAGGGCTCAGGGAACGTCAGTGGTGCCTAGCAGTCTTGGGGATCGACCCCCAAATTTCTGATTGCAGGGCGAGTGCCCTAACCATGCGATACTATTTTATTTATTTAATACATTTTAATACACTTATTTTGATTTATATTAATTTATTCCGCCCCTTGACTCCCTGATGCCATATGTTGCATGTTCGCACATAACGCACATATACAATCAACTTTAAGGAAATAAATGGATGTTTTATTAGCGTTTTGGAAAAAAAAAGACTTTTAATTTATAACCAACAATACTGTTGTTTGATTTAACAATCATTTTTCAACATGTTCAGACTGAGCCAACAAACAATTTTACAGGATCAATTAAATATTAACAAAATTAAATTTTTTCTAAAAGTATCATAATGGATTTATGCCATTTTGGAAAAGAGCTCTTCATTTAACATTTAGATTTAACATTTAACATTTAGATTTAGATTTAACATTTAGATTTAAGATTTAACATTTAGATTTAGATATAACATTTAGATTTTGATTTAACATTTAGATTTAAGATTTAACATTTACATTTAAATGTAACACTTAGATGTTACATTTAACAATTACATTTAGATTGAACATTTACATTTAACATTTACATTTAACATTTAAGAATTACAAAGCAAGAATATGGACCAAAACCTAACACTGTTTTTTTTTAAGACGCTTAGCTCTAAATGTGTGACAATTTTGTGAACATTGTGCTAAATTATGAAAAAATGACACAGCTAAATTTGTGAAGCTGTTTTTACAAACGGCACCCCATAGTTTATTGCTGATGGATATACCAAAATAAAACTTTGTTTGGAGGGCTAAACAATCCACTCACCAGCATTCATAGACTCTCCTCTCACCAACATGAAGCTGGAGGGTGACACCACGTCAGCCATCCTTGACTCTGGTGGCAGCTTTGCACTTGTGTGTCCCTATTCACATCCCCCAGAGACCCAGCCTGGCTGTTTCATGTGCCCACGTGGATAAATGGGAGGTGCCGATGTCAAGCTGATTCAGGAGCTTCCTGTGCTGGTGGAATAGAATTGGCTGGGCTTCTCCTGACAACAACAGGATGAACGGAGAACCCTAAGGGTGGGTTCCCTGCCGATGAAAATGCCCAAAACCACCGAATATATATGCACTCCTGATATGTGCATATATATGTATTAGCGTTGTGCAAAGCCGCCACTATTTGTATCTGTATTTGTATTTGTTAAAAGGGAAAATTATCAAATTATAAATTCCCTGCCCGAACCCAATCCCAGGATGAGGCCCGATATTTCCTACCATTATCCTCAGGCTGGGCCGGGCCATGATCAAGCATTAAAACGGGCCACATATATAAAAATTAATGGGTTTAAATCGGGCTGGTCTCGGAAACAATGTGCTCGGGCTCGGGTTGGGTATATGCAATATATTTGGTATTTATTCACCGATGAACAGTAACTTTAAAAGATACATTTTTACTCACTATTTGAAGCATTTGTATAAATTCAGTACGTATATGTTAGACACGTTTTGGCAGTACTGTACCATAATACAAGCTTTACTCAATACTTCCTTTTTAGCATAGTGTCCTAATAAAAGTGTTTGGATTGAACTGAGAAACTGGAGAATGCTTTTATGTAAAATGATGCAATGTGGTTTAAAACTGAAATCACAAAGCCTTAGGTCTTGAAGGTTAGCAAGCCCACTCTGAATGCTTCTGATGGGTTTCTTTTTGAAATGGTCTCCACATACATAATTTCACAACCCAAAACAGACTGTCCAGTGCCTGACAGTATCCGACTGTTTGAACCTAGTTAATCATCGTTCTGCATTTCACTTTCAAACTTCATTCCTTGCTCATCTTCAAAGTACAAAGACAGTTAGATCTTCAGGCATGTCACTCAAGTCAAAATTATCTGTCTGCTGAAAATTCAAGGTCTGCTAACCTGTATCTCAAGCAGCTCAATTAGTCAGAGTTATAAGGTTTGGAAGGAATATTACAGGTGAGTTTGAAAACCCTGATTTCGTTTTCTGCTCTTTCTTTCTCTCCTTTTTTTTTCCTCAGCAATTCCTAGGGCATGCAAAAGTTTTATGAATTATTTCTGCATGAAGGAACTTTTTATCTAATGAATTTGACAGCTTGATTTGTGGTGTATAGAGTCCAATGCACACAACATAAAGCAGCATGACCACTTTGTGATGCCAATGGTAAATTTTCTATCACAAATGAAGAATTGTTAAAGACAATTTTAGATGTGATAATGTTAAACATATGTATGTTACAGATATTTCGTTTGATATGTATGTGTAAATATACAAAGTATAAATATGTGTTACTCAGAACATTAGATATATAAGCCCAAACTAGTAAAAGTTGGGACACTAGGAAAATGGAAAACAAAAAACAAACAAACAAAAACCCAGTAATTTTTATTTGTACTTTTATTTAAATTGAATTTAGTATGAAATGAATGTTTAATTTTTGGCGTGATCAACATTTCTTTTTTTAAAAACACATCCTAAATTTCTGGCCTGCACCACATTCTAAAAAAAGGCTGTACTTATAAAGTATGTACCATTTTGAAATGCTGCCATTCTTTCTCGAAACACATAACAGATGTTTTGGGACTGAGGACACCAATCGATGGAGTATTTCAGGTGTTAATTTGTGCATTTCTTCCTGCAAACACATCTTGAGCTGTGCAACAGTGTGGGGACGTTGTCATATTCTTCATTTAACATTTTTACACACATTCTCTCTTGTGTACAGGTCAGGGCTGCAGGCCAGTCCAGTACCTGAACTTTCTTCTTCTACAAGCTTGTCTTTGTAATTTGTGTGGAAAGTTGTTGTGCATTGTATTTTTGAAAAATGCATGGACATGCCTGGAATAGACATCGTCTTTAAAGCAGCGTATGTACTAAAATCTTAATGTAGTTTTCTGCATTAATGCTGCCACTAAAAATTACCTTTGCCAAGGGCACTTACACAACCTGATACCATGAGTTGCTGATAACAGTCTTGTCTCTGGTCGGGTGCACTCAGCATCCATTTCTTCCAAAAATGGTCTGGAATACTGATTCGTCTGACCACATAATACATTTCCAGTGATGGTCCATCCAGGATGCCTCCAAGCCCAGAGAAATCAGTGGCACATCTGGGCATGGTTAATATAAAGCTTCTTTTTTTTGCACAGTAATGTTTTAAGTGGCTTTTTTGTGTGTAACTCTGTGTTTTAGCGCTCCACAAAGGTTTGCTCTTTACACACTGAAATCCCTCCCATTCCTCGAATCACTGAATGATATTATACACTGCAGAAAGAGAAATATGCAAATCTCTTCCAATCTTTCTGAAGGGGAACATTGTAAAAAAAAAAAAAAATCTCATTAATGTGTTGACAAATTAGAGATCCTCTGCCCGTCTTTGCTAATCAAAGCCTTTTGTGGATCCTGCTTTTGTAGGTGGATACTGTTCATGATTACAACACTTGTTTAAAGTCAAAGCATGAAATATACATACAGCCTGCAATGAAATAAATGTTAAATAAATAAAAATTACTTAATTTTTGCATTTCCAGTGTGTGTATCACAGTCACAAAAGAAGTTAAAGCAATCATCGCTTCATTGTCAATTATCGTTTAGTCTCCAGAATAAGAACTCTGATTTGGCCTGTACAGAGTTTTGAGTCTGGGTTCAGCCCATACTGATTCAGTTCCTCAGTTAATTATTAGGTTAAACAAGTGTTAAAAAAAGAACAAAATGTGCTGACCTCTGGTCATCCAGGACAAGTGCTGGGCACACAACATATCCCCAGAAAGAATTATGATATTGAGGTCCTGATATATTAATAAGTAATTCTCTGTAAACAATGTTCAGAAAAGGGGAGGTCAATAGTGAGATTTGATCTGGTTAAATGATTTATCTCCCAACAAAATTTGAGCACATAAGACTAGACTGCTTGATCAATACATGTTCACACCATGGCAAGATTTTGCAGCGTCAGTTCTAACTTACTAATGTCTGTCAATTCTCTGATGTTTCTTAAATAGAGCAATGTATGAACACATTTTTAATTAATTAATCAAGAAAATTAATTATTTGAATAATGTATCGCAAATGGCAACTGTTGAGCCTTTCAGTAATCCCATAACTCAAAGACTTAAAGTTGCATTGAGCCAGTTGTGCAGGAAGGTGTAACTTAGGAAATCTGGGTATTTGCATGAAAATGGTTAAATTTTTCTACTGCAGATCCTTCCCTCCATTCACCAACGTTTCTTTTTGGCCACTGCATCTGAAATATACAGTAATGGATACAAATTTCAGCAAGTAAAAGATCACCACAAAATCTGGTTTATTTCTAAATATCTGGTTTATTTCTCAATATCTGGTTTATTTCTGAATAATAATATATTGACAGTGCAGACTGAATGAAAAGTAGGAAAAAAAACACTTGTATGAACCAAAGAGGCAGTCAAAATTGTCACTGATAATAAATGCTTGCCTGTTATCTGTAATGATCTGTAAGTATCATATACACCTAAACAGAACACAGTGTTATATTATTTTAAATAACAGGGGCAAGTAGCCGGCTTGCTAACCATATATAGGCCACTTCAGTCTGTCTCTTTGGTTGTAGACGGAGATCTACTGGTAAATTATCAGGAAACTAAATGCAGGAAGGGCTAGTGTCAAATATGAGGCTTGATGTAATCATTTTCAGTAACTGAGCTGTCCTGCTCTTGTTCTTTCCACTTGTGAACTTTTTCTTTTCCAGTAAGAGGTTTGAATCCTAGGCCCGCTAGTGGCACCTCCCCACACACTGTTCTCTGACCCTTGCTTCACTTGATTAAGTTAAATGCAGAGAATGAATTTCACATTGTTCACTGTGTGCTGTGTGTTACTGGGATCAAGGTGTTAGAAGTGTTAGAAGTGTAGAAAGTCAATTCACACAAGCTCAGTGGTGAAACTGATAGAAATGCTGCCCATAGCTGCTTGTATATGTGTGGTTGGCTTATTTTGCTTAAGCCAGAAGCACAGCTGTGCATCCCTTTTTATAAAAAGCCAATAGAAATATTCTCAGGTCAGGGTAACCCTTTTAGTGGCCATGTGCCTCATATCGTCATGCAAATGTTTGAAGACCATATTCTTGTACTGGTCAAGCAGTACAAACTGCTGGAGATCATTGGGCCTCTGAGATTGCAATATATTTTTGATTCCAGGTTGACCACACATGTGCATAAGCCATTTGGTCGCACCCCAATGACCTTGCTTCCTGTCATTCATCAGTTTGTCATATTTCTTATACAACTGTGCCAATTAGTGTATCTAACTCTTGTGCACTGACCAGTTAATTATATTTGTGTGCTTTGTCAGTCTCTCTGGTCAACCACTCTCCAACTGGAGCCATGGGTATCCATATCAAGAGGGCTTCAGGATAAGGTGTCTGTGTCTATGTTTGTGTTACCTGTACTGTACTGTATACTGAAGCAGAAGTCAGACAGTCCCTCAATCAGTCTGTCCCACAGCATATAAATTGGCAGTACTAAACAAGTAATTTAAGGGGATTATGGAATGAGACAGTAACGTGTTTGGCATTCTCCAACACCGCTCTGCAAGTAGATTAAGTGAGATCAGTGGATACATTCAGTAGAGCCAATTGCAGTAAAGGCTCCTACTGGTCACCACAGGTCATTGTAAACAAGCTCAAATTCCAAATGACAATGTTTATGTCTAATAAATATTTAAATTGCAGATTTAAAAAAAGCTGTAAACAAGAAATGTCCTCTCTCCTCAAACCTTGCATTCCGTGAATACTTTCTACCCTTCCTGTTTGCGTGCGAGAACGAGGATTCCTTGGTGGGAATCTCATCTCCACTTGGAACGTTCTCAGAATAAATCACGTGGTTCACCAGCCCCCTCGTTTGTTTCCACGACTGTGCTCATCCACCACGCTAAACTGGTAGCTCACCTTCGTATCCCACATTCCAGTCTACACCAGTGACAACCTGTTTCCAAGTGCAGTGAGAACTGCAGTTCATCCACAATCCACTCAGGAAGTAGCAGGGGCGTATCAAGCTTTCCAAAATTTGGGGGAATGTTCTGGGATGGGGACGGCAAGTTATAAATACAATTTAATTAATTTAACACAGTATAATCTGACATAAGTGGAGGAATGGAATTGCATTTCAACAAAAGTGGAGGTGTTGGATGGACCTTGGATGGAAGTATAACTGATGACTTTCTACAGTACACATAAGGGCTGATAAGTCGACTGATGTACATCAGATTTCCCGTTCCCTTTCCTGGGACCATTTTTTATTTATTTTTGTAGATTTTAATTATGTGTTACATGAAGGCGTTCTGTTTATAAAGCCATATAAGAATAAAAGCTCCTTGCATTTACTCTGTTTAAAATCAGGCATCTTAAATTATTTTGCACATATTGTTATTGGAAACACCTTATTGTTATGGACTCTTTACATCACATTTACATTATGGAAACTTCAAAACTGGTTGATCTAAATTTCTGGTTTTCTTCAGACATACAAGCAGGCAGAATTAAGGCAAAGTCCACAAGGACACAGGGTTGTCCAAGCCTGCCATCCATTTAAGCCGCAAGAAAGAGTGGAGAAAGGTCACTGGGGGTGCTGACTTAGCTGGTGGAGTTACACTCGTGAAGTGACAAAGCATGTGCTGCATGAATGCACAGGATGACAGACAAAAAAAATCCAAAATAAATTAATAATGAATTCTTTTTTTAGTTGAACAAACAAAAAAGGTCTTTCAAAGTACATAATGCACAATTCTTGTACGAATGTGCAGACTTGGTGGAAGTGACTTGAAGTGCCCTCTTTTTAGCATTTGTATTTTCCTGATGAAACAAAAGTGGTTCATATGTGGCACTGCTCCAAAGACGCCATTCTGGTTATAATATTTTTTGGGTAAAATCCACATTTTCAGCTGCACCACAAAAACTGGCCACATTGGTATGTAGCCATGGTAAATATTTTGCAGCCCATTTACTTCACCAGACTCTGGTTATCCTCAGTAGTAATAGTGGTGCTTTCCCAGGCCTGCTTTTAGAACAGTAAGCAGCCTTTTCCCAAAAAGAATAATAATTTCAATTTGACTTTTGCAAAACCTACATGGAGGACCAATAAAGGGAATGTCACATGTAAGCAGTATTTAAATTGCACATCACATTATCATACACAAACATACACAAAGGTCAATCAGTCTGCTTTGTGGGAATATAATGAGAAAATGATATAGAATAAAATAAAACAACAGAATAAATAAGATAAGAAAAACACAATTTAATAACAGGAAATTGAAAGTGCAGTGGAGGTGATGAAAGAAAGACTTATTAAAGCTACAGTTGGACAGTTTGTTGCAACAGTGGACAGCATAGTGTCTGAAAGCCATTTCACCATGTTTGGATTCAGATCTTCTCACCAGCAGAGATTAATGTAGGGCCCCAAAAGATTAAGTGACTCGTACACTTGAGTAAGGCTTGGAAATCAATTCTGTACTGTACTGGGATCTAGTAAAAGCACCTGAGGATCGGTTGTAAGATGTACATGTGGCACCTATATATATATAAATATACATACATACATACATACATAGGTGTGGAAGCGGAGTATCTACTCCGGAATGTTAGCGTGATATTCGGAAGGGCCCAAATAACGTGTTTTTTATGAATAACATATTTTGACAAATTCTTAAAAAAATATATATTTATTCGGGAACCCCGCTCCCCTCCCACCTCACACGCTTGCATGGTTTGGGCACTCGCCCTATGATCAGAAAGTCGCGGGTCGATCCTGAAGCCCGCTAGGCACCTCTGAGGTACCCTGAGCGCGCTACCTCTCTCAGTTCATGGCTAACGCTGCTTCAATCGGTGAATGGGTTAAATGCAGAGGAGGAATTTCATGCTGTTCACACTGTGTGCAGTGGTGTGATAACTTTCACTTTTAGATATTCCACTTCCCCACTCCCCCCATCACATGCTCAAGTTCAGAAGTAGATTCAGGGAGCGGTGGACGGAGTGCGATTCGGGGAGCGGTGGACAGAATGCGCTGCATTTAAAATACAAATAATTTTCCCATTTAACAAATACAAATACAGATACGAATAGCGGCTTCTCTGCGCACCCCTAATATATATACATACATATGCTTAATAAAACACAATAAAGTCTGGGCATTGGTTAACTACTGGCATTTCTGCAGTGGTGCTGCTCACACACAGCTGAGATAAGAAAGATTTTCAGCAAATCAGTGTTCACAAGGCTGGTATTGACCATATCCTCATTGAAAAAAAAACAGTTACCAAGAGCAGTCGGGGTCCTGTGAGCAGCTCAGTGTGTATCTTTGTGTCTGATGGTGCAACCAAAGCCTGTCACAGTGGATAAGGGTGGATTTTTCTCTACTCTCTAAACCAGGGCTTCCAACTATAAAACAAAGTCATGTGTGAGTCAGTGGTGACATTTTTAGAGAGTGGGCAATTCTGCGGAACCGAAAAAAAATGAGAGAATCCATTTATCAAATTCATTGAACTATGAACTATATCATATCTTCCTGCTAGCTCACTGGAAGCACCTTTTAAAAACACATATTCAAAAGTATGAAACTACCTATAGTTTTTTGCATTTCGGGCAATATGAATGTGTAATTTAAGGTCATTAATAGGTACTGCAGTGTGTTTGTAGTTAAGCCTCTACTCAGAGTTACACAGCTACATAAATAAAAAGAATAATGTGAGGCAGTTTGCATGAAACTAGTAAGCTGTTGCATCACTGTGTATTATATGTCCCCATGCTGTGCTCACTCAGAGCTACTCTTAACCAAGTGACTAATAGAACACAAAAGGTTTCCTTTAAAACCCTGTCACCGATCTATAGCTCAGCCATTCAGGCACATAGATCTGGAGCAGTCATTGACCCACTTTTAAGGAAGGAAGTCAATAAAATCAGCTTTATTAATCAAGTACTTTAACAATGATCTGATCTGAAGCTAGCTACAGTTTCATTTAGCCTTGGAAAAAGTTCATATTGAAGTATTTTTCTTCCAGGCAGGGGTCACATGAATATTGTGACCCACCCAGAGAGTGAAGGTAAAATATCCAGTTGGAAATTAAGAGAATCTGACTGTTTATAGCAAAGTCAAAAAAAGTATGCTAAGACATTCTTGGACAATATGACGCTTCCAGCTGTCACTCTATCAGACTGAAGATGGCAAGGGCAAAAACGATAAGGACAGTAACCTCTGATCAAGGCAGTGCTTTGTGTGTGTGGCTTCAAACTCACTGAGTGAAAAAGGCTAGTTGTGATAAAAGAAATCCGTGCAAATAAAACGCAACCAGATGGAGAACTGCAAGCTGAACTGCAAGCTGAACATCATTCTCATGTTCAAGCTTTCACTGCAGGAACAGCTTTAAACCTGAAATGTACAGAGAAAAAGAATATGTTTATCAAAGACAAATATAAGCAATTTTCACATTTTTTTGTAATGCAAATTAGGTTTGGCTATAAGTGTTATATAACTGGACTTTATTCTATTCCTTTCTATAAGGCCCATAATGACACTGACTAAAATGTGTTTTATGCTGTTTCTCGGGTGTAAAACCCGGCAAAACAACACAGCGGGACCAGAGTGGGCCCTCATTTCATGGGATTTTGCATTACGCTGTTTAACAAATATATAAACACTTCAGAAAGTGTAATATATAGTGCTAGAGAATTACTGAACACTGGCTCAATCCTGATTGGGTGACTGCTTCTGAGATAAAATGACCTTCAAAATGTAAACATTTAGACTGCATTTGTGAATAGATTTCTGTAACTTTAGACATATTCAGTACATACTCTGTGAACATGGCAGGACATTTAAGAAGTGAGTGGCTACAAAACCATAAACAAACTATGATTTCTACAAGCAAACTATAACCAATCACTGTCAATTTGCTGGCATTTTGAGTTTCTGTGGTAAAATTGTTCTGCTTTGTGGAAAAGTGCTGTCATACAGCAACCTGCACTTGACTGAAAGATTTGATGTCAGTATATTCGCAGTGTAATTGTTGAAAGCAGGTTGTGGGGCATGTAGCTGTCCAAGGATATTCCAACAGTATTAGAATGAGGGAAAAACCTATGACGTGTTTAATACCAGGTACCTTCGCATGTGGTTAGTGCTGCAGCTGAGTTAGATTGTAAAAGCTTAAATAAAGCATTCCATCTGTGCACTGCATTTAGTAGAAATGAGCTTTGCCTGAAAAGGCAGCGAAAGGAATACAGCTGTGCTTCGAGAATCTGATAATGAACCATTTTATGTATAAAAAGCTTTCAATCATATTCAGTTAAAATAAAGGATGAGGAACAGCCGGCTGGAATCCAGCACAGTTTCCCTTCTCTAACACACTAACTAAACCAGGGAATTAAGTGATGACTGAAATCTTTAAAATCTATACCCATATTTAGCAATATGTCCATTGAACGTAATTGTTAAAATCAGTGCTTTTATATTTTTGCAGATTAATTGTACTTGCTACTGATAAGTGCCAAGTCCTGCAAGTGCAGAATTAATGTGTCCATCTGGCAAATAGGAGCTAGTGTGCTGCAATGTGTTTGTGTGTGTGTGTGTGTATGTGTGTATGTGTGTGTGATTGTGCGTGCTTGCAACCTTGTGATTCAGTTATCCTGACACAGCATGAAACACAGCTGCAGCAATCAAGAGAATCTGAAGATGCAATTGCTGGAAATAATGAAGTAATTAAAAATGAAATGCCACTCATAAAAACAGTAATCTTTTGTACAATCCTTCATCATTTATTGTGGCAAAACAGAATTTTCTCATGATTAAGGGCCCAAAAAGTTTAGCACCATCCTTTTGAAAGGTGGGAAACCCTTTCATCGTTTCAGCAATTCCGACTTCCTCCAGCATTTTCGAGAAGCAATTACATCTCCAGTAACGACTTGTGCCAGGCTGAATCTTAATGACCCTACAGATGATGGCTAATGTCGTGTGGGATAGGCTTTCAAAAGAAACCACCACTGCTCTCGCCCAGAAACAAGTTGAGATATGATGTGTGATAAGAAATGTTAACCACGAAAAAGAGATTGCAATGTAATATAAGGAAATATAAACAGTGTAAACAGTGTTTCACAGTCTAGCGCCGTTATCCATATTCAGTCTAATCACAGTCCCAAAGCTGTGCTAAAAAAACTCGAATTTCTGGAGAAAGAGTTGTACTTTCTTATCACTGTATTACATCTGGTAATGAGTTACAGCAGAAAGCTCCATACTGTCAACACACATAACAAGCACTGAATTACAACATTGCTAATTTTCTGCCACCAGCATTCCAATAGCAAGACACATAAATCCTCACGACATACGTAATCACCTTAAAAGTTAAACATTTCATTTAATTCCTTCTTTTACACAGAGTCTCCCGCGAGATAAGTGTCGAGCACTTTTGGAAGGCATCCTTTTATTAGGCAGAAACATGCGATTCGATTCCAGTGATGAATGAAAGAACATTGAGATAACTCAGGCCATGAGTGCCTCTTTGTACTGAGGATGGTGAAAGCCAGGATGAAGCCGCGAGGTTCACTGGCTTCGGAATGATTAATGAGTCGCCCATCCCGCTGCGCGCTCCCCTCAACAACACTCATCCCCGAGTGAAGACAAATCCTGGAATGCTCTGCTCAGTCTTTTAGTAAAAAAAAAAAAAAAACAGCAGTGTGGGAGCCCATCATTTGGACCAGACACAAGCACGTAGGCAGTGACTGCTGCATAATGCTGCTGGCTTGACCTGCCCTTGAAGACTGGGTTTTCCTAAAGAGCTTTCAGATTTTTATACAGCAACAGTGTAATTGTTCCAATTAATTTCATCACTTTTTGAACATGAAATCTGATGGAAGTCTACTCTGTAGGCATGGACCAGCAGTATCCCACTTATCTATGTTATGATGTTTTGACATTAATGTACAACAAAAGAATAAGATACCACTGTTAATGTTTCTCTTTTTTTGTCTTTTAAAGCTTTGCCTTAGCATTTAAGAACTGCAGACAGTATTTCTCCTGATTTCCAAATGAAAATTTTGTTCTTTAAAGCATTCTTTAAAGGAAATGACAAAACATTAAAGAGAAATGACGCAGTGTTTACAGAACTTGAATAACTAAAACAAAAAAAAACTTCTAGAAGTGTTTTGCAATCCAACTGGCCAAACTGCAAGAGAGGAATGCCGATTACAGCAGTTTTTTTTACTACTTTTCCTCACTGAATGAGATTTGATTCAGGTGATCACAAATCAGTATAAAGCAGAATGAGGTGCTTGTGTAGGAATTGAACAGACACTGGTTGTCATTCTCATAGAGATGCTGATTTAAAAATAAAGTGCAGAGTTCTCTTTTTTTCCAGAGCTGTACATGCAATTCCAAACCCTCATAAACCAGCTCATTATAGGATATGCAGGTTTTGGGTGGGATGGGGAGAGCAATGTTTCTCTTTATGAGTACAAAGAAAAAAGTCAAATTACGAAATGCAGCAGCACTGTTGGGTGTGATCCACTCTGTGTAGCACGCTGTCTCTCTCTCACGCACACATACACACGCTCATGAATAGTACAGAGAGGGCTAGCAAATTGTGCAGAGAAACAGATGGAGTAGTCTGTAACTGTAACCTACAAATTTCAAATACATGATATGTAGAGCAAATAAAATGGACAATAAATATAGATACAAAACAGGTGAATAATTAACCAGACCTTGGTTCATTTTTAGCAGATATAAAGGCTAGTTAATTTGTCTTGCATCCATCCTGTGTCCATTAGATTTAACTTATGCAAAACATCCCTCTTCTAATTTTTCACCAGTGAGCCCTTATATAGATAAGCAAAGGAATTCAACAGTTTTTCTATGATTCTATCATTTTCCATGTCTATATGACAAATACATAAGTTATTTTAATAACAAAGAACTTCTAACAATAATTTAAAAGAATAATACTGTGTGTTTCATGTGTGTTAACTTGTTTACTATTTTGAAATATGAATTGTCCTAGAATTGCCTGAAATATCTGAAAAAGCAAAATGGGAAATTTGCCTGATATTGTTGTGAGAAAGTTAGAAGAATATGAGGCCTCTAGCCAATGCATGAATTTATAAAGTGCCATTAATGGAGCCATTAACCTTATTTATTCTGATTATATGTTGACTGAGCCAAACCAGGTGTTTAAGTATAAGTACTAGGCTACAAGGGAAGGTTTTTTTCGATGATAAATGGTTTTCAAAGGCTTAATTAATATCCCCTAACATAACATAACTACTGTTATCTGTTTTAATTTTTGTACACTTTACACATTTTATTTTTGCTTGCTGTAAAGAGCAATTTATGTTTTTTTATGTATATATTAGTTTAATATGGTCCTTGGTCAATAATAGAGAAAATACTAAAGAGGCAGTACTTCAATTCACTCAAAAGTTTTGCATGGCAGGACTAACAGAGGGCATCACCCCAAATCTCTTTCCTCATGTTAACGAACAATTAGCATGAGCCTCTAGGATGCTTGAGGCACAGGTGGCCAGACATTCTCCCACAGTATGGACATGAATGAATGAAATTCAGAGGGGAAATGTTTTAAGAGTATCACCGCATGACCTTTTATCCATGTTTCAGCAAAGTTGTCTCAGAACTTTGCTCCCAAGGCCACAGTGGAAAGGTTGAATTTTTTTTTTTTACATTGTTAAATAAAGATGTTTACTTGAGATAGTTCATAAGCTTTTGATACTTTAGTGTTTTATAGTACACAGAGCTAAAGTGGGTCGAAATTTGTATGTTCCAAACGTAGTAATTAAAAATCTGTAAAGATGTAAATGTGTATTCATTCACAAAAAGCTGCCTACTTGGTGAGAATAAAATAACACTGACTGAGGTCATTTTCCAGAAATAATGTGAGTGCAGTAATCCATTAATTTTATTATCTTTGTTTATTTGCTTTATTAAGCGAAGCTCTTAAAACGCTGTCAGAGGTATTTAATTGAGACATTTGAACCCCTGTTGGTGTGTAATACATCCCCATTAAAGCCATTTGCCCCAGGCCTGACAACCATGATTCTCCAGCCAGTGTAATCAACCTCCGTCTGGCTCTCAAACCTGCTTGTTATTAAAATACACTGGTTATTACAGTCCCTACTGCGTTCAGAATTTAGGAAAGGCTGAATGAACATTTATTCAGTATTTAAAATAAATAAAGAATTATAGTGAAAGTGGTGCCCTTCGAGGAAAGATCATTTTGTAAATTGAACACACCTAGTAGCTTAATTTAAAGTAGTAAGGAATTAGAGGAAAAATACACCAACTGTGAAAAATGATAGGTTGCCAGTGGTTCTAAACTTTATAAAGCTATGTCTGTGTCTGTGAACTGTATTCTTGTTCATGGAATTATAGTGTACATCAACATCAATTTCACAGCACTCTCATGTACAATGGTTGATTAGATGTGGTAACGTCTATCATTTCAGGTCCTGTAAAAGCACACTGAACGACCATTTGTCTATTATGATGAGCTTTACTTGAGTTGACTAGTTACAAACATCTATGTTGATGACTAAGTGGGGTGTGCTTTGTGAGAAATTGTTTGGAAAAATAATTAGGAGTGTGTTTAAAAGCCTGTGATAAATAGGCACAAACTAAATTGTCCATGAAATAAGCAATACTTGTTAAGATTGTACTTACAATAAGCCACTGTAAAAACCAGCCACTGAGAGAAGCAGTCACTGTGAGAACCAGGCTACTGTAAGAGTCAGAGTCAATGAATTAGCAGGCTGGGGGTGGGGAGTGGGGGGGTGGTATAGTCATCTGTGGAGGGCACTTTTGAGAGATGGAATCAGTGAATCAATAGACTGGTGTGTGTGTGTGTGTGTGTGTGTAGAGTTAGAGTGCATTTATGCCATGCCCACATCATGTTGGAAACTATCCATTACAAAGCTGGTTTGCATGGCAAGTTAAATAATTAAGACACATATAGGGCCCAATAATGCACACGGCACAACGTGCTTTTGTCACTGGCGCAACCCATCATTGCTATATTGTGCGAGCGCATTTTTCATTTTCCCGCCAGAAATCTACGCTGTCATTATAGCAGATGGCAATGCGCTGGGAGGGGCAGGACACTAGAAAGAAGTGCATAGTGCAAATTTGCTATTTTATGAGAAGTGAAACTCATTGCACCACTGACCAGAAAAAACCTGGTTTGTAGTCATTCGTGCATTGTTCAAAGGCTATAATATGGACGCCTGGGACGTGGAACTGTTGACAATGCGCCCACATGCAGCTTCTTCAGATTTGTTTAAGCGATTCTTATTTAATAGAATTCTTATTCAATGTTTATTTTAATTTTTATTCAATGTTTAAAAACAATTTTAACGTCTCTTTACTGAGTTTTATGGTATAGATGATTTTTATAGCACTGTTATATAGTGTTTTTGAAATCATGTGGGCAATAACAATCATATCTACATAGGTGGGCTGTTACAATAAGCATCCCTAGCAAAGGGTTTGGGAGGAATCCTTCCATCTCCGTGTCTTCACCTCATTATACACAGCACGCCACTGAAAATGCGCCGGTTATTTAGAGGAGTGAGAGTGTGAACTCTAAATGGTTTATTGCATGCTACACCCAAGACACACCTATGACTAATTATCTCATTTAGGACAACCCATTTGAACTATGCGACAGGCGCGACGTTAATTTTTCCTCATGGCATTATAGCACTTCGCGCTGGCCCCTCCCCCAAAGACAACTGCACTTCTGACTTCAGACAATGTGCGACTGACCGTGAAAATCAGGCCAATAGAGACAAAAAGACATAATGTACAGGGACCTAATGGGGTGTATTTACACTTACATGCGAGGTTTCATGTTTGAAAAAAATGTATTACAGTTAATGATTTCTCTATCTGAGAACATCTTGTTAAAGCGATAAAATTAATATTTGATGTTAATTTGCTTACCCCGAGACGGTCGTCTTTCAGAGGTAAAAGATTATATAAATACTGTTCTGTTTCTCACAAAAAACGATCGTTTCATGTCTTAAGAAATCAATGTGTCGTCACGAGCCACGGGGTGTAATCTGGACG
>JBBKCR010000101.1:12280379-12296570 GCA_037577295.1 Ladigesia roloffi | reverse complement strand
AGCTGCTCTGCAAGTGCTAAGAAGATCTGAAACTAAACATGGTGAAATGGTGTTTAGTCACTAAGCTGTCCAATACTGGAACAAACTGCCCATCAGTATCAGCACTTTCAATTTTCATTTTGTATTTTATTTCTGTAAAGCACATTGAATTATCATTTGTGTATGCTAATGTGCTATATAAATAAATTTGAAACTTTAATCTTGGGATTTCTTATGGGGGGAGTTGCACTGGAGTCCAAAAATGTATTGGGCCTCTTATATACACAAATGTGCACCAATGACAGTGATTTCTTAATGACAAACCTCCCCAAATAACACTACACACACATATAATCAAAATGCATCAAATTCAGACTGTTTTTATATTGATCCTTCACAACCTGCTTAATTTAGCAGTCTAACAAACATTTAATTGTGGATGCATGTTGGTTGGAGTAGCAAATTTAGCTGGGGAGATTTCCACAGTGACGCCACAAACAAAGCAGGTATTTGCTAATTCACACAAAATTAAATAATGATACCCGCCTCACAATGAACTACCAATTGATGTCTCTCACAAAGCACAGAAGGGTTTTAATGCCTTGCCTTTTAAATGGACTAAAACCAAAATCTCAGCAATAATGTACAGTTTGTGTCCATATACTGCACAGTTCTAAGAAGAAGGAATATTCTTGCCATCACCATTAAAACTCCCACAGCTGTAATGTGGAACTTGCTACAGCAGAACAAAATACATATGTCAGAGAAATTAGAAGTAGAGGGCATGAGTTGGCCTCATCTTTATTCAGGTGATTCATACAGCCAGTAGAGAGGCTGACACGATGTTATACGCACCGTGTTGAGAACTAAAGCCCTGCCAGCCATAAACACCAATTAATAATCCAGGAAACTTGGCTCGTGGTCAGCGGAATGCTGCGCTGATGAGAAACAATAACACTTTCCTAACCCCGTTGACTTCTAGAGAGTAAGAGACATGGAATATAATTCACACTCTTAATTGAGAAAACTAGTAAATGTGCAGAAAGTGGACAGTTTTCCTTATTACTGTAAATGGGCACACAGTGTCCAAAGAACATGTTTTCACATTTTCATAGCCCAGGCTATTTTTGAGAAGTACATTGTTAATCAGAGAAGAAAAAGCGGGAAATGAGGGATGGAGGCCAGGAAGGAGTGGAAGAGACAGACAGACAGAGAGCGAGCAGTGCAACCTGATATGGTCTGACTGCCTAGAGATGAGAGAAGTAGGAAGAACACACACAAACACACCGACAAAGCTGTCAAGGTTTTGGCTAATTAAAATATTATCTTTGCTCTCTCCCCAGATTGGTCTTCACAAAGACATCACTTGCGTGGCTCCTTGGAGCCATCTGCATTTTAAGTGAATGTTTACCTCTCATAATGACATGCCGTCTGTGCGTGGATAAGGGCTTCTGACTGGTGATTGTACATACTCTGCCATTCCTTTCCCCTCCCTCGGTGTGTAGCTGCCTCCTAAACAACCCTTCCCAAAAACACCCACTGGGATTTTGAAGTTTATTCACAAGTGACAAGAACAATTTCCTCATGTGAAAGACTCTGGTGGGACTCCATCTGCATCAGTGACTGAAAATAAAAGATTTGAATATTGACCTTCCCGTGCTTACTCCATTTTACTCTCCCTAACAAATTGAAGAGATCCTAAAGGTCAGCTGAAAATCGTGACTTTTCCACTCATTCTTGTTCCCGAGACAGTTATCAGCTCCTCTGTCCTCTATTTGGTGGGCTGTCAATTTTTATTTTCATTCTGTGCTGGATATTAGGCACGCAAAAACATCTTAGATGGTGTTGTTCTAAAGAGAAACGCTCCCATGTTCAATTCTGGCATCAGCAAAAATAGGATCTTGTTGAAGGATATCAAAGGAAGGAGGAACAGGCAAGGGATTTACTAAGTGCCTTCTCCTAGACGAGGTGCATGTTCTTTTATCGTTTAATCGAATATTGTTTCTCTGGTCTTTGTTGAGGTTGTTACGAAACCGTATATATTTCGAGCCTTTGATCATGTTTTACATGCTACCATTATGTTCGATGTGATAATAGCTCCCCGCCATTCTCTGTGATTTGTAAAACCCTTTGGCTCAGGTTCATATTGTATTTTTGAAGACTATTAAAAAAGAACTCGTCTCTCTCTTTATGAAACATCAATGCAACAAACGGCACAGAGCCTCAGTCCAATATTCGCAACCGTCTTTGTATTTGGAAGGGGAACAGTGTATTTCATTAGGCGTACGAGTAGCGTCTGTTCTATTATACATCTCCAAAATCCAGACCTGGTGCTGATTATAATGTTGCTGTAAACTACTTACAACTTTGTAGCTGTGGTGAGAGCCATAGATGAAGAAATAACAATTTTATACAGAAACTAGATATTGATTAACTTAATAATGATATAATATAATAATTAACTTGAATTTGAATGTAAACAAAGTCCAATTCAGACTGGTTTAAAGACGAGAGGTGCATTGTAGAGCAAACTTACAGTGCTGGTGATGGGGATCCAGGGGGATGGTGGTGGTAATTCTTGGAGTATGCTGACTATCTTTGGTCTTGCAGTGCTCATGTATTTCTCACTATATGTAAGACTAAATCCTCATGACAAATCTATTGTAAAACACTGTCTCAGGGTTCAGGCAGTGTACACAATACACAAGTATTGGGACCATTACACCAAAAGAGATTTTAATGACATTGTATTCAATACCAAGTTGGTCCCTCCTTAGCAGCTGTAAAAGCTTGGAAGGATTTCCACAAGATTTTGATGTGTTTCTGTGCCCATTCATTCTGTCTCGCATTTATGAGATCAGACACTGATGTTAGATGAGAAGGCCTGGTTCAAAATCTCTGTTCCAGTTCATCCCATAGGTGTTGGGTGGATTTTTTCTCCCCAAACTGTGTTGGTAACATAGCATTGTCCAGAATGTCTTGGTAAGCCGAAGTATTAAGGTTGCCCTTCTCTAGAGGAAAGGGGCCTAACCCAAATCCTAAAAAAACAGGTATGTCCCAATACAATTGTCAATCTAGTGTGCATTTTAGTCTTTCATGCATTTTGATTAAAACTAATTAAATAAGTTAGACGTTAAAGACATTAGAAACAGCATATTTTGTTTCCTTTGTGTTACATGGATACATGCTGCATTTGTTTTACTTTACCAACCTTCAGACAGGCTTTGCCTCCTGTGCTAGCATTGGCTAATAGTAGCTGGTGCTCCACGCTCCTATTGGCTAGAAGGATCTAGCCTTCTTTACTCTGATTGGCTAGAAGTGTATCCTCACAAGCTGCAGGCGTTTGTCCGCTTGTGAGAACGAACTACTGACCAATCGTAGCGTAGGAAGGCGGGTCTTATCTGAGTACGGGTGGACAAAGGACCAATGAGAAGCGGAGGTGGATCGCCTTAGAAAGAAACTGGCCGTTTTGACGCCGCGAAGGATCAACGTTTAGAGCATCCAAACACACACGCATACGCGCGTGCACGTACACGCAGCTCCACACGGAGTGTACGGCGGGAGACTGCTGTCCAAGAGGTGGTCTGGAAAGAGTCTGACATGACAACACACTCCATCAGCCACAACTCCAGAGAATTTCAGCCGCAACTGTCCTGAGCGCCTCTCCTTCAGAACTTCACCGAACGTATCTCTTCCTGGACAGATGGAATGAGAGAGGGAAAGGAAAAACGGAACAGAGAAAAGGCAGCTTGTTTGATCGCAGAGGGATAAGTTTTGTTTATCACTCTCTCTGTCCTTTTTAATATTTTAAACCCAGATGACATTAGGACTGATGCAATAGGAGCTCGCTTTCCCTGTTCCGCGCGGTGCTCGTGATTTTGGACTTTCAGGTGAGACAAGCAAGAGACTATACCTCCACACCTATAAATATATTTCTTGTAGTTTCTGTTTCAGTATTTAAACAATTATTTTTACGCTGTTGTACTCATTACTGTGCACGTATGTATTTTATATTGATACTGAGCCCAGTAACAAGGCATTTGTTATTGTCCTAAGCAAACTCTGGCTTCATTTTGTTTTTATTTAATTACATTTTGTGACTTAATGTTAAAGGTTGAAGAATAAATTGAGATTAAGCACAACTGAATTTGCATGGCATATTAAAGTTGGGCAATTTTGGTGCAGTACCTTTGGGCCAGTTGTTACATTTCAAATTAGTTTCAAATGAATTCTAGTGTAAGACCCCATGTGCAGTGTTAGACTTTACCACAGGACCCAACTGCTGTCTGACCCTCAACCTTTGTGTGTTTTTCCGTTCCAGGAGGGGAGGAAAGTCCTGAGAGAATGTCGAATCGTGGGGTGAAGCATGAGCTGCCAGTGTATTGCTGTTAGACTGGCCTATCTGATGTGTCCATGGGAGTATATTGTGCTAAGCCTTCACTGCTGGGTTCTAGCCTCCGCTGTGGGCTCCCGTGATGCCGCTGGTACATTTGGGTGGCTCCTTGCAGACAAAGGGCCTTTTCATCACTCTCAGGAATTTGTGGAGTTTGTGGAGCGCTACCAGCAGGGCTTCACCACCAAGTACAAGATTTACAGGTGAGCAGCATGACAGTTGTTTCTTGTTCAAGTCTGTCATTTCAGAAATGATCTCTTGTTCAGGCTTTTTTTTTTCTTTCTGCCAGAAAAAGATGGGTTGGATGCAGAAAGGCCGTATGCTATCATTGCCTCAGTTTCGATCATTGCCTCACTCTCATTGATACACTCTTGCCACCTCAGCCAGTGTGCCTGGAAAACGGCATGTTTCGTTCCAGCAGGCAGTCCTCAGTAAACATTTGCATGCAGAGCCAGTAAGCAGGAGTTTAGCGGTGTGGAATAAAACTGTACCAGATGATTACGTGTGAGTTGTGGCCGGTGAGGTGTTGACAGAATTGAAGCTGAGTTTGAGCACAGAGGATTAGATGAAGTAACAGTGATGTGAAAAACGAGAGGCTGGGAGCCAGCTGAAGGCTGACTGACACGCATGTTTGGCAGGACGGGGGGCCAGTGCTGCCAGGCACAGATGGAGATGGCAACACTGGGGTTAGTCAGATGCACTCTCCTCTGCATCTCAGCACATTTGTCAGTGTTCCACTGGCCCTTTTTCTGTCAGTGGCACAAAACCGGAGTCAAGAGGAGTGCAAATGTAGATGCCGGATCTCCCCCTGCTGGTGGGCTAGGAGGCTGGAATGCTGGAACTGTATGTGTGTGTGTTCCAGGCAAGAGCTCTGCTTTCATAAAGACTGTATACAGTGTGAGGAGTTACATCATCGTGTGGTACGGACTGAAAAAGAATAGGCGCTGCACCCCAGTGCCGTAGACTTTGAAGCAGAAACAGTAGCTCTTCCTTTTTTCCAAATCAAAGCAAACTCCTTTGAGATTTGACTGCTTCGTGACATGTTGTCCGTGGAGATGAGCAATGAGCATTAGAATGGTGTATGAGTATTGAGCAGTGAGCAAAGGTTTTAAACATCTGTTCTAATCCAGAAAATATTCTCTTTATATGCTTGCTTACAGTTGTGTGGGCTTTCTTGAAAAGACGGAACTGCTGCTGCGTGGCAGAACTATCTGAATTTCTGGTCCTCTTATGGTTGGCTCTGAAGACATGGAACACATGTCAAGTGCCGACACATATGTGAACGTTTCTTGACAAATGGACCAGTTCCTTGACAAATGGTCCATCAGCAGTGAAGATATGTTTTTCTGTGATACATGGTTTTGATATAACACCCACAAAGCATAATAGGCTTTCTCCTTTTTTTGCAGTTATCAAAGTGCTGTCATTGGGTTATTCTGTTGTTATTCACCTTCCTCAATCCATTCTGTATTTTTTTTTTTTATTGCTGTTTACAAGCAGTTATAAACAGACTGTTCGAACTTTAGCACATCTACACTTCTTGTAGTGGGTGCACCCTCAAGAGTACCGTTCTTTATTTTTTCATGAATAAATTAAGTTACATTCCTCATGCTTCATCCCATGCATACAAACCTCGTCTTATTATAGACCCTGTTGACTTGTAGGAGTGGGTCTGCCGTCTTGCGCTCAGATAGCATGCAAAGCATTAGCGAGACAATGTTTGCATGGGAGAATTACCGCTGATTTTCATTGTATCTGGAACAGCGAGAGCTAAGCCGACAAGTGCTGTCACCTTGCGCTTAGAGAGCTTTGCTATTAGCATGTGAGGAGCAGAGCGGATTGCGAGCGAACAGGGCTTTGCTTCAGCACACTTCCTCACTGTATATAACCCTCCCTTTTACAGACCTGTCAGGCAGACAGGGGGATAAATGTGTGAGGAAACTCTATTTCAGTCCCTTTCTGGTCACATGACCTGTGACTGGGAGAGGCTTTCATCTGACACATTTTTTTTTTAAATTATTATTATTTTCTAACACAACATCTGTACAAAAATCTCTTGAACTACCTGGACACCTCTAGAGCACTGAGTGGTCAAAGCAACAATAGAATGGGGGGGAAATGATGGGGTGTGAACAAAGTTCATGGACTTCTGGGCCGTGGTCCTGTACTTAAAAGAACAAATAAAAGATACTTTAGCCTGTAGCCCCTCCACTCTCTACTTCAAAGCGTCTTAAGCGAACGAGCCGGTGCCTTTACAGAGCCACTGAGAAATAACAGCCAAGCTCTCTCTCTCTTTGTAAGAGGAGGAATTCAGAGGGCATGACGCTTTGCTCATTACTACAGAAATAGACTTCTTTCATTATTTCTTTATTTATGAGCTTGGTTTCTTGAAGTTAGCTTTTGAGTCTAATTACCTACACAGATTCATTTGAGATGAGGTCAGTATATGCATGTCTTTTACATATAATTAAAATCGGTTGTTAAGGCTCGCGTCAAACAAAAAACAAATGTGAGATGCATGTGTCAATTGTACAACCGATTGCTTAAATATCCCAAAAAGCAACCAGGTGTTTAGCGATGCATTAATATGAAAAATGTGGACCAATGACCAGTAATTAATGTTGATATTTTTTGTGTGTTTGAAAAGATAGACTCCAGTACCTGGTTTAGCCATTCAGACAAAGGTAACAGTAAAGGTTGTAATGTTCGAATGCAGTAAAATAATATGCAATTTTTTTAATACACATATTGCTCTTCCAGAATACATTAATTATATTAACAAATGTCATTTTGAAATATTACCAGATCTATCCATCTGTTTACTGCTGATGTATTTTTGAAACATCTGCCAAAACCCAAATAATCATTCTTTCAATGTGTTTGTCTTATATTAAGCAAATAATTGACAGCTGAGTTTTCATTTTTATCTTTTTTTTTTTTTTACCAGATTTCCTTATCATTAGAATTTTCAGCATTATAATCATACCATATGGTATAATAGCAATTTGGAATCAAAATTATGTGCCTAAAAAGCTTCCTGCTAGATGCTAAGCCATAGTTTTAAGTTGTGGACTCTAAATATGATCAATCTCTTTTTTTCTCCATATTTCTTTCTTTTTGGTAGTGATTTCTTTCCTCAGAACGGTTGGATTTTCTATTGAACGAAACAAGCACACAAGTATGCACAGGAATTGGCATGATTAAGAAAGAAAAAAAAGAATGGCTTCAGAGCATAAAATCTAGCTGCTATGGGAACAATGAAGCTGGGTTTGTCTAAATCTTTCTTGTTGAACTTTTTAAAATGTAAAAATCAGTGAGCATAAAAGCTGTATTTTTACATTTGTATTTTTGAAACCGTTGTTAGTCCCACAAACGATGTAACTCTTTTCTACCGCGGCGTCTTTCTCTCCCTTCTCTGTTCACGCAATATTTGGTGAGAGCACTGACTGTCCTATTAGGTATATGTGATCAAACAGATGTAGTTGATTGGCTAACATTGTTGTGGATCCAAAGGGAGAGAGGAATTCAGCCATGCATCTTGTGGATCTTTAGCCGCAGATGACAATGGCATCCTCATTCTCCAACCTCGCTGCTCGGGAGCTTCTTAATTTAGTATTTCATTGTTTAATTTTTTCCATTTTTTTGCAGTTCATTGTTTGATTTGGCCTATTGGATACAGTTGCTCATCCTATGTTATGTTTTTTTTTTATCAAAAAGGGTATTAATAGCCTCTGGGAAGTCTCTCCACAAGACATTTGATTGTTCAAATGATCATTTGATAGATTTAAATGCATTAAGCCTCAAGAGCATTAGTGAGGTCGGCTATTGATGTGGAGGAGTAGTTTTGGATTACAAATGCCACTCCAACTCATCCTAAGATATTGGAGTGAGCTGCTTCAGTGCCCCACGCTGCTGAGCCGTATACCCCTCTAGCTGACACTTGACATGCTTTTCGATGGAGAATGTACAAGCTGCGTGCGCATAAGTGAATGGATGTGTCAGCACGTGGTGCACTCTTAATTAGAGAGAATTTCTGGTTACATATATTATGTTGCCCCCTTGTAATGTTATATTGGGAATCTCTTAATAATAGTATTATTTTGTGTTCAACCACAATGTCCATAATATATATTTTTTTATTTCTCCACACGGATTTGACAAACGTCTAAATGAAATGTAGCAACGACACTTGTGGGTTGTTAAAAAGTGAAAAAGGAACATCCGTTGCTCTGCCTACTGTACTGCAAGCTTTATTCGCATGTTTAATGACAGCAGTGCCGTGATGGTGAAGACTGCCCTTTGCTGTACTCTGTATAGAAGTAAGACAAAATGAAAGATATTTACAAGGCCAGAGAGAAACGGAGTACAGGGGAATACAGAAATGAGGGTACTGGAGTTAGGCCCTGGTTAATTGTCTCATCATTTATGTTTCAAGACATGTACATCCCTAGAGTGTTCTTGTACTTGTTTTCATGGCAAACTCAAGGACAAAACACATACTGGTTCTTCAGCCATTGCTTTTAGATCGTTCTCCTAGTTCAGAGCTTCCATATGGCTAATGTCAGTGTGGAAACAACATGGTAACTGAAGTATTACATTGTGTGGACATCTGTGCAGAGGTGTAATTTATTTATTTATTTATTTTCTGTAAAAACATATGGGGTTTAATGTAAAGCCAGCGGTCCAGTGACTTTAAATCCACTTTCACGGGTCAGTGAATGAAATGAAAGGGTAATTGCATGACTGAAGATGAATACTGACATCATGTGCTTGCCTGGTAATGTCTCTTAATACATGTACACATTTTTAGAAAGGGAACGTTTGTGTTGAAATGCTAAGCTTAATGTTAAACCTGCCCTTAACTCACAAATATTAGTGCAACTAACATTTATGCTTACTTTTAGAAGGGACATTGTATTGTTTTTTTTTTTTTAATGAAATGCCTGCATGGAATTACTAAGCTTAAGGCTAAGCATAGCATAAACTGCACAAAGGGCCTCTGCAAAATGCATCCTCTTGCAGAATTGTGTGCATAGGCACATTAAATTGGATTTTATGCTGGAATGACAAGTGACAGTGGCCTTTTTTGGGGGAAGATGGAGGGGATACCAACTAGAGGTCGACCGATATGGGTTTTTCAGTAGCCAATGCTGATAATTTGGAGTCAAGGTCAGCCAATGGCCGATAAATGTTGCTGAATTTTTGCCTAAAAATGGAACGTTTCCACCTCTATTGGATATAAAATATCACACTAATAACACAAAGATAGATAAACAAAATTTCTCAAATTGCTATTTATTGAATAATAACTTAAATATAAATAGAAACTTAAATAACAAAAACAAAATGTAACAATAATAATACAATTAAACAATAGCTCAAACAATAAACACAGCAGCATCAAACTCTTTTAGTGCAATTCTTGAGGTAAAAATGTAAACCTGCACATTCCTTTTTGTATATTCTTCCATTTTAATCCCACTTCCAGTCCCTGAGTCCCTCTCCTCCCACCCATCCCTCACTGAAAGTTGTTAGTACTCCCAGTTTAAGAGCTGCAGGTTGTCGTGCAGGAAACACAAACGTTCTGCATTTTCTCCTGTGAGCCGACTCCTCTTCTCGTCATAGATCATTCCAATCTCACTAAATACTCTTTCACTGGGAACAGAGGCTGCGGTCCAGCACAAGCAGCATGGGCCATGTGTTCCACAGCAATAATAATCCTGGGCTGCCTTCATAGGTGCCTGTCTGTAAATTGGCATAGTGCACGACCAATGCGGATACATAAAAAAATGCCAAATGTCGGCCTGATATATCGGTCGACCTCTTATACCAACTCTACAACATAAATTACATAATTTATGCCAATTTAGATAAATAACATGTATGCAGGGATTGCACAAGACACGCAAAGACACACTGTTTGCATGTAACTAGCGAACAAGTAACATGTTTGCAAAACAATATTAGTTCCTTTCAGTTATTAATTACACTACAATTTTTATTTGTAGCTAGTGCTGGGTGATAAAACGATAATGATTAATATCGCAAAACAAGTTTTCCTCAATAGAGCTAATGCATATCATCCATAGAAATTCGATTGAACTCATTCTGACTAGCTTTCGACTAGAAACCAATGAGAAAGAGAACAGCGCCGCGCCCGTGTTGGGTTCGGACAGAGAATCTAAACTCTACTGTGTGTAAAACATGTTCCTGCAAAGACTGGTAATTCCACAAATCTTTACCATCTGAAGCAGTGCCATCGCTTTTGAGCAGTGGTTCCCAAATTTTTTTTTTGCTGGGCCCCCTTTGGTAGAATTTGTTGCTCCCACGACCCCCCAAGGGATAAACATACACATTTTGTTATCAGAGTCCATTGCAGTTTATGTCACACATTGTAATTAATAGCCAGCACTTTCAGACAGACAACACACAGTGGTCTCTCCTCATTAGCCACTGCTGTACAGGTGAAGCCAAGTGCAAGATATGTGTTGTCATATTTTCTAGTCTTTGTCTTGGCAGGGAATTGATTTTAAAGTACATCTACTGATTCTTCATCCTCTGCTTTTACTTGGGAGCTGCGTCAAGAATATGTCCAATTTATGCTAGCCATGTCATCTAGTTTAGCCTACTGTATTTGCTTTCATTAATTTTTCCTGCCTGTCACAAGGCAGTTTTAAAACCTGAGGCTGTGGATAGACTTGTCTTTCTACTCCACAACCTGAAGTAGGATAAATGTGTGATCCAGAACAGTACAGAGAGGCCAATACTTGGAATTTCTTGTGCCTTCATTTCTGTCTTTCTTTCTTTCATTTTCCCATATCGCCCATTTGTAGCATTTATTTTTAGCTTTAGCAGTGGTCATTAACGAACTCATCTGGAGAATTTGGTTCCAATCAACATCTAAAAGTCCCCACAGTGTGTGGCCCACCCAGGGTGAGTCCCTGCCTCATGCTCATTGACTCTGGGACATGCTCCGTGTAGCCGCGATTCTCGAAAGGATTAAGCGACTACAGAGAGTGAGTGAGTGAACATCTAACATTCCCTAGCTAGCACAAATACATCTGATCCATCCAATCAAGGACTTCTAATAAGGATTATAGCAGCTTTATAGTGAATAGTATTTGGAATTACATTCTTCAGGAAATAGATCTTTTGAGCCAGAGCTCAGGTCTCCACTATTTCCGAGCATTGTAATGATTTGTTTTCTATATGCTACACTATGTCAGGCTAACGAGCGAATGTCCATTTGTTAACATTTCTTTCTGTCAATGAACTGTCACGGAAATGGGCTATAGATAGGCTTCTAAGCCTTCCTTGATGTGGAAGGTCGACCTACCATCTATCAGCTGTCTTCAATGTGCTCTGGTAGGGAAGACACAGTGAGCAGTGAGTGTTTCAGGGCTGACAGGAGAAGCAGTAATCACTGGAACAAAGAGTCGAACAATAAGAAACAGATTAGCATCTTTTACTAAAAAAAATATTTTATGACCAAAAACATACACCCCTTATATGTTCCTGTTCATTTCATTCAGTCTCTCATGCACCTTTGATTCAAATATCTCTCGTCTGATAAATTAATCATTGTTGTAATCTTAACGGGATATTCTTACTAAGAAAGGGCATATTCTAGACAGTACATATTTACCAGTTATTGGTTGGTCACTAATGGTTTTATATAGCATGGTGTCTTTAATTTCTGACTTACAACTTCTGATCTGTATGAAAAATGACAGTTATCTTATTGTATAAAGCAGTATACAACTGCTTTACCTTCACAATTTCTTAGGTGTGGGGGAAAATATTTGTTGATATGTTCATTTTAATGGGAAACAAAACTCGTTCAGTGACATTATGAATTTAGAACAAACAAACCCCCATATATGGCTTTACTAGGGTAAACAGATGAAATCATAAATTGTATCGATAAAAGCAGCATGCACCAGAGTGTTAATAGATTTGAAAAAAAAAAAAAAAACATTGTGTTAAATTACTAGAAGTACACATACAAAAGCTCCTTACAGCCATTATGCATAAAAAATGAGCCATAAAGACAGAAAACAATGTAGATTTTGGCACATAGTTACATATTTAAAATTAATGGATCCAGTAGAATTTAAAGCTGCACAAATAATGTACGAACCAAGAAAATGTATTTCCTGACATTATTAAAAAATGTTCATATATGGGAGTGGGCAGTAGGGGGCTGCCTTTGAGTTTGAAAAAAACAAATGTGTTTTTACCAATTATAAGAGTGTGAGTGCAGTAATTTGTTAGGGTCTTTGGGGAATGGTTTTGATGTAGAACTCAAGCACAGACAAATTAAACAGTTTAATAGGATGTACAGAGGTGCAGAAATGAGGAAGGTGTGTTTTTGTCTGAGGAAAGTGGTGCTGTCAAAATTGCTGTTATTTCCTGTTTCTGTGAGCATTGGGCTGCGCTTGAAATGCACCTGCACATTGATTATGCAGGAGAAATGAGGATAAACATTGAGATAATTATTGAAGTAGTGTGTGAAGGACGCTGTAGTAGATAGATGTACTGGCCATGATTTACAGCAAGTGCATTTTGAAGAAATGATGGACCAGATAAAAGATTTTTTCTGCTTCTTTTAGAATATGTAATGTATTTTGTTGGTTTGCTGATATTTTGCTGTTTATGTTTACAGTTTACTGTTTTCTATGACTGTGTTCACTATGGCTAAGCAGATTGTTTTTCTGAACAAATGAATAAAAATACAAACCATTTCGGATGGGTTAAATTATGCTTGGACGGGCATCCATACACCTTGGTACGCAGCCAAATTATCACCAGAGTGTGAGAAACACCAGGTGATTAACAGCCATCTCCCCATTTTTCAGGCAATGCTGGTTGAAAACATCAAAAATCAAGAGCATTTCAGCCCATATTAAAATGCTGACTTAGCATTTTCTTTTTGAAAAGGTATGTTTTTCCATGCGTTAAAAGGATTTGTTTCAATAAAGCTAGACAGAGTATTAAGAATAATGACGATTACTTAATAGCAGGCGGAACGGAATGCATTTTGTAACGAAACGTGAAAGCCGATGATGGGCTCTCTGCTGGAGATCGGCAGCGACATTTATAAATCATGAATAGCAGGTCTGTGTTCAGTTTCCGTTAATTAGGCAGATTAAATTTGAATTTATTAGAGGACATTTAAATGGAGTTATTTGTCTCATCACTCTGGTGGTCCAGAGAGACCATTATCTTGGCTGTGTCCAACTAAACTGATGGCCAGGTTTCTCTATTTGTGCACCATAGAGTCACAGTCAGTGGCATGTAGTGCAAATAAATCAATATAGTTGACATTACCATTTATAGCATGACTAGCTTCAGTTCCCCAGTGGCAGTGCTACTGGAATCAGATCAGCTCTCAGATTTCAGGACCAGGAGCATAATTCATATTTTATTCCTAGCAATAACGTGACCCCAGGAGGAATTTTCTGCCCTTATCCTTTGCATGAACCAGTCCAGCTCGCTCCACTTACTTCCTTAGGGAAAGTTCAAAGAATCCAGACATTATTGCAGAACTCCGTATCATTTGAGTATCAGTGGGCTGTAATGAATTTTCTCCTGCATATCTGCTGAGCTTAATTTTTTTTCTTACCCGGTCTGATGAATAGCAGCTTCTGTGTGACGCTCCAATTTAGGCAAAATGTTTCAAGCTTGTGATCTGTTTTTTCACTAATCAATATTTGATGATGTTGCTTTCAGGAAAAGCCTTGCATTTAACACTTATTCTGCCTATTGTAATTCATTCTCTATGAAAAGTAGTGCTGTGTAAATGTTATACTTCAGCATGTCTCTCAACATCAGTGTTTTTATATATACTCACTGTTGGAATGTATTTCAATGAAGCTTGGATGGACTGAAATGGAGAGACTGATAGAATAACTGTCTACATTGTTTTAAATACTCCACATTTTGTATAACATCTGGCAACGCTAGCATCCTCACAGATTTTCCTTTTTTTCTGGTCTCCGATTTTGAGGAAGCTTCAAGGATTTGTTGGAATTACTCATATTAATCAAAGGAAAACATGTTATTTGATTCGTTGAATTTGATGAGACGTCAATGTGTGACAGCCAAAGTGATGAGACTTATCATGCGTTACAGTGTTCTTGTGTTTACAAGGTGCTTAGAAAGGTAATAATTTCAATGGGAACATGTTTCACCCCATAAACATTAAATGCTCTATATCCTCCTCCATATACAACTTTGTACGTCTACAAGAAAATCTTTACCTTTTTTTTCTTTAGGATTTCTCATCCAGTTTCCTGACTACTGACTTTGGCTCATAAAATTCATTTGGAAGCAGCTCTCCACGTTTGGAAACATGTTTAGTGAGCTCAACCACTGTAATTATTGCTTTCAGAACTGTGCCAACAAACTTCAAAACCCTTCTGTCAAGAACTGCTGGAATGCCTTCTAGTGAAATAATGCAAGTGAATGATCTAAAATCAGTTCTGTTTTTGGAGACAGCCGTGCTTTCTTTACATTGTGATGCTGTTTTTTCATCAGTGGCTCGAGAGAACCGTAGGAAATTGAGCAAGCTTCCGGGCACTGGGCCGGAGCCCTTCCAAAACACTTTGCTAATAGGTGCAGAATGGCAAGCCTCCAAGGACGGCCTCCAGGTTCTTCCTCACCACTGTCTTGGAAGCATGAACCACTTCTGTGAAACCAACTTTTGTTTTTATGGACCAGAAAACATCAGTTTCAAAGTACAAGATTGTGTTCATACCAATTGCCACCGGCGTGTAAAATCAAGCATATCAAGGCATTTTGGACAACGCCATGCTTCCAAATTTGTGGACACAGTTTAGGGAAGAACCTTTTCTATTCCAGCATGCCTGTGACCCAGGTCCATAAAGACATGGTTGGATGAGTTTGGTATAAAATAACCCCATCCAACACACTTGGGATGAACTGGAACAGAAATTGCGAGCCAGACCTTCTCGTCCAACATCAGGGCCTGTCCTCAGGAATTCTCTACAGAATGAATGGGCACAAATTCTATGAGAAACCCTCCACAATGTTGTGGAAAGACCTCCAAGAAGAGTGGAAACTGTTATGGCAGCAAAGAGGGAACCATATTAAAATATATGTATTTGAATGCAGTGTGATTATAGTCCCTGATGGTCAGGCATCCCATAACATATGTTTGTTCTGAGGTTTGGAAAAAGGATACAAGCAAATCCTGAGTGCTCCACCGCCATAATTCATTGATTTTGTGAAAGTTCCATTTGCTTTTATTGCTTTATAGGCATTTCACATCATATTGCTAGGTCTGCGCAATGGATTGAATATTTTCTACACTCTAGATGTTTTTTCTTTTTCATAACACACTGTAATGCTCATGTTAAGCAGGCGGTTGAGCTTCCTGGAGACTGGCATTAGTAACAGTCCCGTGATACCTCCTTGTCTCGCATGAACGTGCTAAGCCTCATTAGCTTAGTTAGAGATTAAAAAACAAAAAGCAGCATCCTCTGCAGTTCACAGAATGTACAACCGATACTGTTAGATAGGAGTGGGATGATATAGGTAACTCACGATTCAATTCTGTGGCGATATGTGGCCCACGATAATGATATCACGATTTGCGATATCTACAATATTCAATATATTGGAAGAAATTTCATCAATGGTATATCACGATATATGTGACTGAAAAAGAAAAATAAGGAATAAGGAAATAAGGAAATCTTATGCATTTATTAATGCCAACATTTCCAACATTGTGCAAAGAAATATGCATTTGCATAATAACTCACTGCCTCCTGGTCTTAAAAATAAACACTATA
>JBBKCR010000101.1:12257303-12280279 GCA_037577295.1 Ladigesia roloffi | reverse complement strand
CCAACATATGTACAAACACAATACAATTAACACACATTATGTAGACACAAATACACACATTTTACAGATCCCTACACGTGTATTTATGTACCTATGTGTCTAGCAATATTGGTCAACCTATGAATTGCTGTATATAATATTTTTTCATTCTTCACAAATTTTACAGCATGCAGTTTTTGTTTTTATTATTAGAAGATATTGGTCCACTCATATTTTGTAGGTATATTGTATCATATTACATATTACAGACTATGTAGTTACACATATCTTTTATTGATGCAGTCCATCAATTTCAATGCTAATTGAAGTCTAAAAAAATCCATAATAATTTAAACAGATGTAGTAATGATGGGTTATGGTTCAAGGCAAAAGCTGTTGGCATATCGTAGATTGTAAAACAGATAAGGAATATTTTTGTCCTTTCCTGTCCAGGTGACAGCTCTGTAATCTCTTACACCTAATTCAGTATCATTTTCATTGCCACAATGTTATCAGTTATTGGGCTACTGAATTGCAATCAATATACCATATTTTTTGCCATATAAGACGCACTTTTTCTTCCCTAAAACTGGGGGAGAAAAGTTGGTGTGCCTTATATGATGAATACACATTTTGCCTGCATGCTCGACTGCACGCTCGACCTTAGAGCGGGCAAAAGTTTCGAGACACCTTTTTTCTAGTTTTTTTTCCTTTAAAATTGGGTATGTCTTATATACCCGGATTAAAAATATGGTAATGTTGTCAAATGTAATAACATTGTCATTGTTGCTGGTTCTGTGTCCAGATTTAAATAATCCAAATATCCAGTTGCCAGTGCTAATGTTGAGTACTTCCAGGAAAAATAACTTATAATAACGTTTTAATGTTTACAAAATTGTTCAGTGTTATTGCACTGCACTAAATCAGATTAAACAGGATTAATGACGCACTGTTAAAACACAACAATAAGTACTTAGCCGAAATTTTGGAAATTTTTATTTTGGCTTAAATGTTTTTGCACTTGTGCAAAATACCCCTGCGATCAGAGGAACGTGGGTTTGAATCCCAGGACAGCTTTTGCATATTACTCTCTAACACACTGGCGCCTCCACCCCTTTGCTTCGCTTCATATATATATATATTTATTTTGTGTTGAAGCTGCTCTAACACTCTTAATTCCTTTTCAGAATAGAAATATCTTGTCTTCTAATCATTAATGTGATACCTCTAAAGTAATTATCAGTGTTTCTGCATTTGAAGCTAATGACTACATTTTAACATCAGTTTGTTCTAAAAAAGGCATATGTTGTTTTTTGCCCCTTAATGTTAATTGGTTTTGCCATGGTTACAGAGCTAAGGAGCAGACATAGATACACAGGATGTAGGTTTTAATAGAAAAAATAGAATCAAGGGCAAAACAGAGGCCAAATAAGGAACTGCCAGGCTTGTGCTTGCTACAGTGGATGCCTGGAGGACAAGGTTGATCACTGGGTAGAGCCGTAACAAAATACTAACAACTCTGTGAAGTAAATGAAGGATAGATCTGACGGCTCGCTTGGAAACAGGCAGAGTGTGGTCAGAAGCACGGGATAAAACAGACTCGGGTTTGAGCACAAACATGTAAAATAAAACAGTGAAACACACAGGAAAGCACACAGACACTCAGGGGACGAGGGACAGGCCATCTGGGTAAGGCTGGTATTTAAAGGTGAAAAACTGAACAAGAAACAGGTGGGGACATCAACAGGCATTCACTGAAATGAGGAGTACTAAGTGAAAAAAGGGCGGGCGTAAACAAAGTGAGGACATGAACGGGGTGCAACACATGTGGTTAGGAAAACAAAAGACAAGAAAAGCTGGGGCTGTAACATGGAATGAAAAAACAGATGAATGTGAAACCCGAAACAAGAGATAAGAGGAAGAGAAAACAAAAACCTGGGGTCACAGGGGCAGTAGCCTGTGGACTGAGAACGTGGAAGACGTGGAGCAGGTGGCGAGGCTCTGATGCTTTTCAGTCACACACAGCTGTTTGTTGTTACATATTTTTCATCCCTAACAATGGGCTCCTGTTGTCACAGACTGTTTTCCTTTGGAAGAGTTCAGACTGCGCTATATAACCATCTGAATTTGAACTTTACGGTTATTGTCATTTAGATTTGATTTTACACTTGTTTGCAACAAATAGATTTCTCCCCTTAGACCCTTAGTTTCACCTGCATCGTCCTAAATGAAGCCCTCTGACATTTTCAGTGCGGCCCCACAATCGGCGAGCCAGCTGTTTACTCCACGCAGGAAGATGGATTCTTAAGCCTTCTGCATGCTTTTCTCACCACTAGAGCTCCTCACGCTCTTCAGACACTGAGCACACTATTTTTTCATCTCCATATGGTCGCGATGCAAATGCATACAGTTACTGTCATGCTTATATAATATATGAAAACATCAGGCCCTCTGCATGTTGTCAAACTTTCCAGCTGTGTTATCTGGTGCTTTATCTTACACTTCCCATCATTCTGTTTTTGAAAAATATTTGAATTTTCTGAATTTGAGGAACATTGCTAATATCAGCTCACAGTATGGTAATGTACGTGTGCTTGTGTTTGTCTGTTCTTACTGTATACTTGATGACCTCACCTGTACTGTGCAAAGGCAAA
This sequence comes from Ladigesia roloffi, assembly GCA_037577295.1. NCBI lineage: Eukaryota > Metazoa > Chordata > Actinopteri > Characiformes > Alestidae > Ladigesia > Ladigesia roloffi. The sequence goes on along the minus strand of JBBKCR010000101.1, from coordinate 12,277,646 downwards.
CTGAGCAATTTTGTTATGACCATTTCTAGTTGTCACATTGAGGAATTTTCCCAGGTTGCATTCAAAATGACTCATAAATATATTAAGTACATTATTAAATGTCCAGTCCTGACGAAACACTGTGGATGCAGCATCTAAGCGCAGAGGTTGCAAAGTATATTTTTAAATAGTTGTATGTTCATACCTATAATAACATTATGATGATTTAAAATTCTAATATTGCCATAATTACTTAATGTATTTATCATTGCTTACAATATTGTATTAAGATAAAAAGTAATACATGGATAGGATAATACATAAACATGCATGTTTAATATTCTCTGTGAGAATATTAAATTGTGAACCAATTGCCAAATGTAACTGCATCATAACACCCCTACTGCATCCAACGGGTTGTGTGTTGAATATTGCAGTATATCTTTTTAATGAATATGAGCACATGTCTATACCCATGACTGTAGTGTATTTTTTTTTGTAGTGTATTTTTTTTCAAAATATTTATATTTTGTAATACCTCACTATTTATGCATGGTAGGATTGATTACTGATAGATTTGACTGCATTTTTCTGCATTTTTTCAGCTGACTCATTCCCTTAAAAAGGGGGTTGTGAGTGATTAAGTGACTTTTGGAAGCATGTTTTGTTTGACAGAATGAATCGTTTTATTATAATTCATTTTTCCCTAAAGGAGAGGTAAAAAAACAAAAGTGCCTCGTTTTCACAAATAGCTCATTTTCCTCGAATCTCCTACGAGTTCTCAGGGCGCAATAGAGGCAGTTTCAGTGACTGGTCCTGAGTGACTGTTCGTTTTCCCCAGGCCTCGGATTGTTTCAGTGGAGCTTGTTCTCACTGTTGTTGCCGTGTAGCCATAAGTCTCAGTAGGGAAGCATGGCAGGTAGTGCCTCAGTAAGTCTGCTCCTGCTGTGCCGCTGCACCAAAGGCCCAGTGGTGGATTAGCCTCCAGCTCCATCCATAACTGTCCGTCAGATCCCAATGCTCTGACACAATGTCGATCATGGCTTAGCTCTCTCTCTCTTTCTCTCTCTCTCTCTCTCCCTCGCTCTCTCTCTCTCGCTCTCTCTCTCTCTCTCTCTCTCTCTCTCTCTCTCTCACTCTCTCTCCCTCTCTAATTCGCTCATTCTCTCTCTCCCTGTCTCTCTCTTTCTCCCCTCGTCTATCTGTCTGTATGCTTTTCCCACAGCAGTAATCGCCGGTTGTCATGATGCCTATATTTCAAAACGAAACCATAATGAAAATAAAGTTTACTGAGGTTTGGAAGTTTAACTTTGGAAGCAGAACCACATTTGAGACAGCGGAGACATCATAATTGGGTGTTCTTGTGTATTTCTTTAGAACTTCTGTTTCCATTTTAAGGACCTGTTTATCCTATACTCAGTGCCTAATCGAATCCTTTAAAGAAATGTATACACACGTGTGTGTGTGTGTGTGCATACATCCAGTCTTATGTTTTCTTTAAATTGTTTGTGTTTATTTTGCACAAAATATTAGCTTAATCAAATCCAGTTAGATTGTGAAGGACTATATTAGCAGCATCCAGGCTGCTGCGCTGAACAGCTGTTACTGTAAGGGCAAATCAGATGGAAAAAATTGGCAACTCACTTTTGTGAAGGAGAGGTCTCCCCACTCTCGTGTAGTGTGCTTTCTGTCCTTCATTCAATTGGAGAGGCTCCCCACAGACCCTGATTGCTTGCAGTCAACCATACTTCAGAACCAAAAAAGTCTCACAAAATAACCCCAGATTGCGCCATTATGTAAAGCCAGTAGGGGAGGACAACTGGTTTTGCAGGGTCTTGGAGCAATTCCCAGAGACCAGACCGAAACACATCATGGCACTTCTCTTGTGAAAAAAACGATACACAAAAAGATTCAGATGGCAGGGACCAGGGTCATGCAGTCATCACATTTTCTACACAGTGGGTATTATCTAAATCCGTGCCTCCCATTTGAAGCTGTGTATAGATTTTTCTGGCCCTCATTTAATGCACAAAGACCAGCAAAAAAGCACCAGAATGTCACAAGAATGTTCAAAGCACCTGGAACAAGCCACTGAAGAGAGGTCTCACTCAGCAGTCAGAAATGAATTTAGAGTTTCACTTTTCCTCACGCTTTCATGAGACTGAAGGTCATATTCTAATGAATCGTGTGTGTGTGTGTGCACTGGGGTGTGTGTGTGTGTGTGTGTTTGGTATTTCAGAGAGTTCGGACGCTGGAAGGTGAACAGCTTGGCTCTGGAAAGAGAGGACAATGGCATTCCTTTCCCCCTCGACCCAGAGTTCATGCAGACCATCAGGCAGCTGGGCCGTCGTCCCACCCTCAGCAGCATCACTGAGAACATCATCCGAAAATATGGAACGCACTTCCTGCTCACAGCTACATTGGGAGGTATCAGATAGTACATTGTTACTTTTTTGCCATTGCAAATAACCAAATAAAAATGTAATTTTAGTTGACGGAGAACACAGCCCTATTCAAATGGGACTGAATTTTAGTGGAATCTTGGGGCCATTTTCTCTTTCACAGGAGCTGCTCAGCAATTTTCTTCCTTCTTCCTTGAGAAGCGTTCAGTCTATATTACCTGCTGTTTTACACTGAACTCAGTGGGGTTCTGACAGTTTGTAGTCACATCCAGAAGAACATCTCTGCGTGATTCCTGGCAGATGATGCCTTGTGCAGAACTAACTGTATTATTGCTGCTGTATTATTATTCAACCCTGCTTCCGTGTGAAACGCTTCACATATCGCAAAAGTAAGATTTCATTGGAAGAGTCCCTCAGTCATTTATTAGTTCTGTGTGTTATGACTTCATCCTCATCCTCTGTACAGTGGGTGAGAAAGAAAATGTCAATCAAAAAAGCAAGATCCTGAAGTGGTGATTAAAATGGTAGGTACAGTGGGGTTTGACAGCCTTTAAAAATTTTCAGGTTTCTGCATGAATATAATCTAAAATATAATCTAAACCATCATCAGAATTCCTAAATGTAGATAAAAGAAACCATTAAATAAATGGGACAAAAATAGTATTATATATGGTCAGGTTATTTAAAGAGGAAAACATTATTAGGTCTAATATTACTTAACCATTAGAGGCAAAAGTGTGTGAGCTTCTAGGATCAGCAGTTCATTGAAAGTGAAATTAGTCTTTAGTGTTTTTAATCAGTGGGAAGGCAAGTGTAAGAGAGCAATTTAGCAAGTCTGTCAGATCTTCATATGCATCTTTGTGGAAATGTGCATGGCACAGAAGATTCCTGAAAACCACAGAAAGAAATCTGCTTGAGTTTGGACCCCACCAATCAACTATCAGACAGATTGTGTGCAAATGGTGGAAATTCAAGGGCTTTGAATTGCTCGAAAAATCTAACTTTGCTGCCCATCTGTAGTTTGCCGAAGAGCATGTGGACCAGGCAGAAGGCTGTTGGAAAATGTTTTGTGGATGAGACCAAAAAGAACGTTTGGGTTTAAATGGAACACTTTATGTTTGGAGAAAGGAAAACACTTCAATCCAGCGTGAGATCCTGGGGTGAATTCTAATTATCATCAAAATTATAACAGTGAATTCAAAAGGAAACGTTTCACATCCTTTTGTGTGCTGAATCTTTAAAGAAACAGCAAGAAAACAACCCTAAGCACAAACATGATTGAAAGTCCTAACTTGAATCCATTATAAATGTTGTGCAAGGACCTGAAATAAACAATTCACACGAGGAAACCCACCAACATCCCAGAGTTGAAGCTCTTCTGGATGGAGGCCACTGGTGACCTAGTGGTTAGGGAGTTGCCCCTGCAATCAGAAAGTTTGGGATCGAAACACTGCTAGTGTCATCACTGAGGTTCCCTTGAGTAAAGTACCATCCCCACACACTTCTCACACTGTGTGGTGTGGTCTGTTGTGTTGATGCATGACTATAAGGGCCAATTTACTGAAACTTACTGCAAATATACAGTACTGTGCAAAAGTCTGGACACCTGGAAACATTATACATAAAACCTGTTTACTGTTGGACAAACCTTAATATTACAATAAATATAATTAACATTATTACAGTAAAGAGTGGCTTTATGTGTGGCAAAGCGTATTCCTGACCATTTCCAGATCTCTTTCCTCATGGATGTCCAATATTAATTTTAGCTAAAATCAAAAAGCAGGTTTGGCTGGTTTTACTTCAATAGATACATTTAAGTGCTGCTGCTTATCCACACAATGCCTGGAGGCAATAAGCAGAAATCTGAAACCAAACCTGTGTTCTTTTATCCAGCTCACTTAATGTCAACTTCTTTTTAGAAAAAAGGAAATGTTGATACCTTTTTACTGCTTTCTTGTTCGTTTGAATTGGTTGTATTGTGTTTTACTGGCAGAAAGAAACTGCTGATATAAACAGATTCAAACAATTCTCATAGGTACCTACGACTTTTGCACAGTACTCTATAGCTACAATTCTTTCTACAAAATGCAAATACACCAGATGCTGAGAGAAAAGGTAATAAAAAAAGCATGTATGCAGTGCTGGATCTTTTTCCTTAGTTAATAAATGGCCAAGAGTCATATTATGTCTCATTTATTTAATTTGGTTCACCTCATCTCTTACTTTTAGGGCTGTCTGATAATGTTTTAGCTCACATTAATGCAGCAGTAGAAACAATTCTAAAAGGTTCACAAAATGTCAAGAACCACTTTATAAAGGATTACTTGTATAAAGTATTATTTGTTGGATCTTCTAGTAGGACAGCACATGTGATGCAGAAATGTGTGTACTTATGAAATAGCCCTTTTGACAAACATCCAATCCAAATAAGTGTACTGAATATGCCAGACTAAAAATAAATGCTTATTCTTTAGAAAAATATACAGAAGTTTGTTTTGTTTGTTTGTTTGTTTTTCCTTTCTGAAGAGTAATTTACATATGCATGTTGGATGTAAATTAGAATAAAGGTTAAGACTGCAAGGCTTTTAAAACAACAAATTAGAAAATGCATCTATCTGCACTTTGAATAAATAGTTCTAGGCGCTGGTATAGGGTTTTAGAAAGTACAATCAAATAAAAATATGCAAAAGAGAGCTACCAGCTTTGTCTTGCTAAAACTCTTCTTTTCTTTCATTAATCTTTTTAAAGGTAAATCTGTTATCAGGCCAAAAATATTATACTTGAACACATTTTACTGGGATTTCAACTGTTCATAATTTACACATGTTGTTCCTATTGAAGTAAAATTAACAGTCTAACTGGAACAAAATTACATTTTATATTCATTGACATGTACAGATTGACAGGATGTGACCTGCCTTACCATTGTTGGGCCCTTAAGCAATGACCTCAAGATTGCTCACTGCTTCTAAGTGTGCCAAAAAAATATATATATTATTGTGATTATGGATGGCAACGGTTTATAGTACGTAATGTTGTCCAGACATTAAGGCTTTTCTCTCATAGCTTTCTTTTCATTTCCGTTTTCACTTGGAAAAAGCAGCTGAGTTATAAAGAGGGACTAGTGGTTTAGGATAAGACAGTGGACTCTGCCTGGTTAGTAAGCTGGGCTAAATGGTAGTATTGAGATCCTGTCTATAAAACATGCCTGCAGCAGAATGGCAAGATGATTGACAAGCACTGCTAAACAAGGACAAGGTCTTTGCAAAGATTTCTGAAAAAAACATGAAACTGAAAAGTTGCCAAATCTCATCATTTCATTACAACTCACTGAGTTTTTTTTTGCAACCAAGACTTTTAATACTAATGTGTAGGCTGCAGGTCTGTCTGTCACTCTCCAGGCTGAATCACTGCACAGTGAACTCTGCCAAAGTGGCTACAAACTGTGAAAAGTCACATATTGTATAATTTAACTGCCTACATGAACTTTTACAAATTATTTAGACATCCAATTATTACCAAGTGTAAGACACTGATGTCATTTGTTATAGTTGTAATTTTGTACTGATAAATGTTGTGTAAAAAAGCATCATTTCAAAACTTGAAAATGAGCAACATAAGTATTTTATTTCATAAACAACAGGTTTTATTTAAGTACTGAAAAAAACAGCGTGTCACAATAAATGTCTGTGATCCTCGCTCCTATCTGGCTGCCTGTCCCCCTCCTCCTCACTGTGCTGTGTTGTGTTCTGACCTGCTGCAGGTGAGGAGGCTTTAACTATATTTGTAGACAAGAGGAGGCTGAGCCGGACAGCAGATCTCGCAGACTCCAACAGCACGGTTGTGACTCTGGAGGCGCTCCATCAGCTGGCTGCTTCCTACTTCATAGACAGAGAGAGCACACTGCGCAAGCTGCACCACCTCCAGATCGCCTCCACTGCCATCAAGGTAACCCTCCGGCCTAGATGCACACAGAACTAGGGACCTGACCCCAGATTTCAGTGGTTATATTTAGGATTGAGCCAGCGTTAAGCTTGGCTGCCTCTATTGTTTGGACAATGCAGCTGGCTGCATCTTTTGAAGGGCAAATGGAGCATTGGATGAGCTGAAGCATGGAAAGTGTTGTGTGTATGTGTGTTTATGAGTTTGCTTTGGGGAGTTGTATTAATTTCTGTAATGAATTTAATGACCTGTATAATCTTTCAGAATGCTGATTTCAAAATACAGATTCTCGCATAACAGAAAACAGAGCACAGAAACAAAGTACTCAACCAATATGAAAATACTTTCAGCGGCAAAGCATTTTAAAAGGCATCTTTCCATTATGTGGTACTATAGCCTACCCACGCAGTCATAAGGCAAAAGGCAAAAAAAACATATCCATCACAGTGCAGATGTTCATTGATGCCTTGGGGCAATTTAGCACCTCCAGTTTTCCAGTCATGATTTTAGACCGTGGGAGGAAACCGGAGAACCTGACAGAAACCCAGAAAGTCGTGTACAATTTGCAAACTCCACACCATAAGAACCCCCAACCAAGAATTGTACTCAGGACCTGTGAGGCAACACCCACTGAGGCACATTTTAATAATTATTTTAATGTTAATATTAATATTCTTAGATGTTTTTGTTTACTATTTCATCTTGCAGACATAATGGAGTTAAATTCCATCCTATATATCGAATTTCCTACAATAATATTTAACAGTTTATTGTGTTACACCAGTAAACTGTTGAATCTGGCTTGCTGTAGGTACACACTCATGGTGTAGAATGAGGTTACCAACAAGGTCCACTTCCACAAGGCCCATGTGATTTTGTTGTTGTGTTTTTGAGAAAATAGTTTCACAAGAAATAAGTCAGGAGGAAAAGTATAGTGCAGGTGAAAAAGCATTCTTTTTGGATTTTTTAAGCCAAAAATATTTTGGTAAGATATACAGAGATTTAGGATTGAACAGCTAAGACTTGCATCGTGCTCTAAGCTTTCAGCACCACATGAAACAAGAGGCTGGCTTACATCAGTTTCATACAGTTTCTTGAAATTAGATGAGTTTTGTATTTATTTTTGAGCTAGGTTTGCTAATATTTTGCCTTCAGCATTGGTCTAATCATCAAGAGATTGCGGGTTAAATCTCTGGTAATGCCAGAGCCATCATTGGTCAGGAGTTAAGGAGAGCACAATTGGCCTGGATCTCTCTGGGTGGCTGTTCCACTCCCTCATCGTCCACTGTGGTCGTCTTTTAGCTGATGAGGCTGTTAGCATTCTCCTCCAGGCTTGTAGTCCAAGTCCCATAAGTGGTGCAACTCATGCAGAACTTATTAACCTTCAACCTTACAGCATTGGTAGGGTCCTAGACACTCAGGTTTAATTCATCTCAATTTGGAATTTGCACAGAATTTGACATAAATGATGAATGATTTCAAACTGCTTAGATGTACACAAAGATAAACAACACAACACTGGATATGGGACTTATCCAGGTTTATTTTACTGATATCAATCTTTGCAGATATATTTCTAGTGTAATTTTCAGTGTATAACCTTGGTGAGCAGAGTGTGTTTGGTAGAGGACTGCGCAGAAACATTTATCAAAATTATCTGCATGAAATAAGTCAGAAGCTCTTTTTGTGTATAATGTCTAACACTGTAGCTGTATATAATTAAAATGTCGTTCGGTAAAGCATAATTAATTACACGAGGGAAAGCAGTTGAATAGATGTAGACACTCTTCTCACATCTGTGTCCTTCATTTGAAGTTACAGGAAACAGAATACGACAGCACCGTTTTGGCTTAAGTGCCTGTGAGGTGTCATGATTGCAATAAATACACAAAAGTCTTCCTGGCCTTTTTTATTTCCCTGCCACCTCGAGAGACTGATAGGAAATATTCCCAGCCTCAGCAGCCTTAATTCGGCGAACAAATTTGTACCTCGCTCAGATGAAGATGGATGTGAATACAAACCTGCTCTTAAAAGAACGGTGACTCTCTCCTGAGGCAACATGACGTGTGGCCTGCCCATACAGAACAGGTGCCAGCATCTGAGGAGGAAAATAAGAGCACATATATCAACTAAATAAATGTGAAATTGGCAGGAGAGTTATGCATCAGTGTGACAAATTATCTTTCCCATTTCCGTGTTTCTCAAAGAGGCCTGCCCATTTTTCAACCATTTTGAATATAATCAAGGTGTCAGTCTCTAATGAGCAGGAGACTGATGAGGAGTATTTTCTGCACGGCTGGTAATAAATGAACCCTTAACTTCCAACAGTAAGTCGAGACAGTGAACAGGAAATTCAGAAAGTGCCAGTTGACATCAGTCGTGGCCTTTAATTTTCTTTTACAGGTGGGAGGAGTGTGTTCTCAGGCATTACATTCAGGAGTGAGTGTTAAAATGATTGAGTGGTGAGAGGCAAAATGCATTTTAATGTGTGAGGTGTCATCTGTCATGATTTCCTTAAGCAACACTTCAGCACGGTGTTGTGATATGTGCTAGGAAATAGGCTGTCTGCCGCATCCCTGATGCAAGTCTGTAGATTTAATCACTCATTTAATAGTGCAGATGGAAACATTATGCGCTCATCAGTTATATCAACACTGCAGTATCGCCATGGTGTGTAATGTAACCTGACCCCTTATGTGAACACAGTGCAGTAGACACTGTGAAATTCTTTCTCTGCATTAAACCCATTCACCAAGTGAAGCAGAGGGCAACCACCAGGGTGCCCTGGGAGCGGTGTGTGGGGAGGGTACCTTGCTCAAGGGTACCTCAGTGGTGCCTCTATTAGTCATGGGATTCAATCCCACAGCCTTCGGATCACAGGGGCAACTCCCCAACCACCAGACCACTAGCTACGTTGATTGAATGTGCATCTGGAACGATACTGTTATCAGATAATTTCTACTCAAAACCATTTCCCTGTTTGGATGATTCAATGGTTGCCAAAATCAGCACAGCACACATCCTCAGTAACTGGGCAAAAGTGTGTTCTCTGCAGGGCATGTTATGCTGGTTCTATGCAGGTTCCCAGTGATAGACATACATAAAACAAAGGCCCATTCAAGGAATATACTTGGGGCTGATTTCTCAGGCAAGGATTCGTCTTTGACCACACAGACAACCTCTTTGTGGGAAATGTGTAGAAGAGCCATCATAGCCAGAAGTATACCCATGTTCAGCATAATACAAAACTGCTTACAAATTTAAAGCTCAGAGCTACCATGTTGTCTGCTGCTTAAATAAATGAAACAAAATGCTGCCTCAGCTTGCTGCTGTAAGTGCTGGATGCAGTCTGACAGTTTCAGAACAAGCACGAGGGCTAGAATTGGTCACATTTTGCAACCCCAGGGTGGAGCATTAAGGGGACTATGAATTATAATGTATTCAGCTAATGAACAAGGTATAAGTCCTAACAATCCATTTCTTATTTCTTATTCAGTATATACTGTCTTGCAGTGTAATTTTATTGTGAAGATTTGATGATTCAAACCATTCTTTTAGCTAATACCTACAAATAGAGAGTGCTTGGAAAAAGTGGGGGAAATTATTTCAAGGTCCTCCAATGGCGAAGACAGTACATGATTATATAGAGTTATATTATACTAAGAGTATGTACAGTGATGTGTTCACTCAGGGTTTAGAATGTTGAAGCTGACAGGAACACAGGCTAAATGGGACTAAATTAGTGATGTTAGCATGTGTGTGTAAATAAAAAGGTAATACTAACCAGGTTTTAACAAGATCCCATGAATTTGACTGGAATGTGCTGTTGATTTTTCTACCCTCAAATAAACCCGAAAACAATTATTTTCCAAACTTCAATCTTTGCTAAAACTTCTCCAAAAGAAAACTTTTAAGAAAACCTCATAAACCATTTCAGCAGCACCTGGGTCATTGGTCAGACATGTCTAGTTAGAATTGGAAGAAATAGAACATCTGCTAGCAGCCATTTCTCTGCCCTTCTTTCTTCTCCTTCGACTGCATGGAACCCAAGCAAAAAGTCTGAGTCCGGCCCAGATATTGAAGAATAGTGGAAAATCAAAAGGAATTTTCCAACTAATGCTTGCAGATGAGGTCCCTTGTATGGTGCATATCACTGTTTTGTTTAAGGGGCTCAGCTGAAGCTGAAAATCTTAAACTGCAACTTCCTGCTCTGTGAGGTTTCCTGCTGTTTTCAATAAGGTTCGATTTTCTATGGAGCAGAATATAATCCCATTCTGAGGCGCGCTCCCTTCCTTCAACGACAAGCTTATCCGCAACACGCGCAGACACAAGGGGGGTAAAGCCAACCGGAAAAAGGTCTTTTAATAAAAACAGCTGCTGGGATTCTCAGACTGTCGCTGTGTGCACAAACACATGCATGATGCAAATGTGGCTATGCCTATTGAATAGATCCAATGGAGATGCCTATTGCCTAGAGCTGAATGGGTTCTACTCTTTTTGCTGTGACGGAACAGAGCAATCTTAGAACAAGCAGTTATCCTCATTAAGCATAAATGACTCTGCAAACTTCACTAAAAGACTGATTATGTCTCTTTGATACCATTATTATAGCAATTTCTGACAACAGTAGATGTTCCACTACTTTTTTGGATTGTGTTCAAATGGAATTAATATGTGTTTGGTGTCATTTGGTTTTGCAGGTGTTAAATGTAAAACTGCGCCAAAGACTGATGCATTTGTGTAAGAAGTGTTTTAAAACTTAGCAATTAGAATATGTGCACATGAATGTGTGATCTCAACCGCTGTACACACACACTCACACACAAAGTCTGAATGAAGCCCCTTGGGATGCATGCTAATATATTAATAGAAGGGCAGAGCTACGTTGCCTTTTGAGTGGTTCTCCCTTTAGAAGTAAAAAGAGTGTGCAAAATTATGACCAGAAATAAATCCAAAGCTAGGTTCATTCTGAAATCCACACAAGTATACCAGTGTTGCTGGCTGACTGTGAGATATATCTCTACACAGTGTGAACCTGGCATAAAATTGGCTTCCAGAGCTCAAAGGCAATATAGTTTGCACCCCAGAGATGCCTCTAATCTCAGAATTGAGATGCTTTTTTTTCTCATCCTGGCCATCACCTTCAGCACACAGTGGAGAACACTACAATGTTCTTTGTAAGGGAACAGATGGACAAATATCTTCCAAACAGTTTCTGCTTAGGGAAGCATGGCCTCGAGCTACCTCCACCTCCAGCATGGCATGGGCAAATCCACAGCTAGCTGTATCTATATGAATTCAAATGAATCGGACTAACTTTGTTCTGCTTTCAGTTAGTTTTGAACATGTATATGGCTGCAATTGCATGGAGCCACATCTATGTTCAGTAATCCTAAATTAATTCATGATGAACCAAGTTCATGCCCTGCACTGATTCATGAGCTATCTGCTAAGCTACAGAATGTTTTGTTAACCCAGTTCTACCCGAGAAGCTCTTCTGCTGGTCCATGTGTGCAGAGATATGCACAAAGACTTTATTCAGACTTTAGTTGAGCCGTGGAAGAAATGTTGAAATCCTTATTCTTTTGAATTTGCTTTCCGTATTAATGGATATTATATTCGCACAAGCAAACTGCCAGCATGATTTGTGATATTTTGCATAAATATAGGCCCACTTAGGGGCTCTTTCTTTGAACAAATGCTTTTATGATCATTTCTGAATAGCATAATTACTTGGTTTGCATCCAAAATTTATTTTATCTGTTCCCATCCTAATTTACATCTTAAGATAATTTTGCAACACCGCATTGTTCATTACCAATCCCTGTGTAACCCAGCCTCATTTATAAGACTGCTAATGACATTTCCCAGTATTAAATGTTTGGAATAATGATTGCTATCAATGCAGCACCACTATTTAACTGGAAGGTTTTGCCAACTAAAGACATTCAAACATGCTCCCTCCACAGACACTTATCTTTTATGATGATGCCCTTTTATCTCGTATGCTTAATTGATTTCCCTTGATTGATATATATTTTTATTTTGTATATAATTTGTAGACAGTTCTTCTTTTACACTTATCCAAGCTTGGTTTGGATTATGTGGTTTTCCTAGTTAAAAAAAAAAACTAAGAGACTCAGCAATGTCTTTTTTTACATTGATCTCATATTGTCCATTTTCTTTAGTGCATTTTCTAAACAGTTACCTTTTAGTACACTGTATCACTGTATTTGGCCATTAGTGTAGTGTCTGGTTAAATAAACAGAATTAATGTGAGATGGACTGAAAAATGTTGCATGCCACATTTTCTTGGCATCAATTTCTGCCAAATTCCAGATGAACGCAAAGAAAACGCCAGTACTGGAAGACCGAATATGTGCTATGATTCCAGTGTTCTACATTGTAAAGATCCAAGGTTATAATACCTACAAATCAAGCTGTCCCACATCTGGCCTGAAGTATTACTGCCCCCACAGGTGAAAACATGGAAATACACATTGGGCTGCAGGCTGATGTTAAAGAGCGTCAGAGGAATGCGAGTGTAAAGGCTCACTTGCTGCTACAAAATGCATCAAAAATGCAAATGGCTTTCAGAGTACTTCCATTTATCCAAGATTCAGGTGTCCGTTTGAACGAAGACTTAGAATTGTACATTCGGACTACTTCAGTGTACTGGTTTGGTTGTTCACAGCAGAAGAATACACAGTAACATAGCATGTGAGTGCGGGAGTTGGTGTCCTCCAGTTCAGTACAGTGTACAAGTACAGGATTTTTATGTCATTTTCTGTTTTCTGTAGCTTAGCTGCATTTTTATGTTCTAGATTATATTACAACTATGTTAGGATAGTTCAGTGACTTATATAGGAATGGGACTATTTTGTAACCACAGGATCCCCTGTACCTCTAAATACACCTATATAGTTTATTCATATAATCAGTTGCAAACTTTGCTAAAAATCAAAGACTGTGAACTAAACCTACAGCGTTAGGAAAGATGAAAGCTCACTGGTCAGCCAGCTCATGTCAAAACCGAAAGGAATAAAACATCAACTTTCAGATGTTACTCTTCTTTTTCTTTCCTCTCTTTGATTGCACTGAACCTCTTAGCAAAGCACTAGTGACTAAATGTAATGTGACAGTTGTTGCAGGCATGTCCACTTGTTTTTAATTATAAAAATTAGAGGTCACTCACTGGGATTCCAACCATTTTTTAATCTGCAACCTTTGCAGAGAAATTGTGTTCTTGACTGAACTATATTTATTTTAAAAAAGGCAATGTGATAAAAAATGCTTTTTCTAAATGAACAATGTAAGTGCAAACAGAGGTTGGTGATATGGGTCCAAGCAAATGAACGCCCTTTTGACAGTTAGCCAGTCAGTTAGCCAGAATGATTATAGTGTTTTTCGTGGATATGTTTTTTTTTGTAAATATCAACATGTTTTGATGGTTATAAAATGGAAGCTCTTAAAAATATTTTGACACTAAAATTATGGCAATAATCCAAGAAAACAGAGTTTGAATTTTATGCACATTTGCATATTACAATTAGGTAGCGGGAGCTTAATGGTTCTTATGACTTATATTCTTGGCCTGAAGCAAAGAATAACTTGCAACAACATATTTTTTGCTATGTCAAATTCTGGTTGATAGTGGCCATTTTTTATTTATAAAGTTATTCTTTCATGTTGACTTATAGATTAGTTCAAAGAAGGAGCATGTAAAATGTATAGCACCATGAAATGACTGCACAGCTCTATGTCAAAAATTATTTAGTTGTTTTAGTTAACTATGCTTAAAGTTGAAATGTTTTAGTAGCTAATGGTGGTCATTTATACCAATTTTGGTGCATTTTTGATATGTATGAATATTCAGGGTCTTATGAATGTTTCAACATTAATATTGTGATGATCAGGCAACACAAGGCCTAGTAAGTTCTGCATAGTATGCAAAACTGAAGGAGCTTTACGGTCCAAATTGTGGTTTGGTTTCTGTTAAAGGGCAATTTGAGGAAAGAATTTAATCTCTAAATAAAATTCTGGACACAAATACATCCTTGACTGAAGCTTATGTGGATCACCTTATGTACCAGTGGTGATGAAAATCCTGCTCCATTACAAACTAATTTGTAATTTTTAGACTGTATTTGCTCCCTCAGAAGCTTTCAGCAGTGAATCAAAATGATATTATAACTAAAAAATAAAACTTCAGTGCTTTAACCCATAATAAAGTGATATAACTGCTGTGGTGTTTGTGTCATTGTTTAGGAGTAGTTGCACTTCCAATCTTCTGGGAAGGCTTTTGAGTGTTTCTGTGGCGTTTTTGTCATTCTGTAGGACAGTGTTCCCCAACAGCTTTTGTGACATGGGCCAGTTTAATGTAAAACAATATTTTCATGGACCACTATATATACAACTAAAAACAAAGTACATTTGTTTTTTACTCATTTTTGCTCGTTGCGGGGTAAGATATTGATGTACTGTATCAGGTGACCAAGACAAGCTTCTCTTTTTTCAAAATATAATGAATCTGATGATTTATTCTGTTTTTTTAAGCAGCACGATACCAAATGACTTTATTGGTCCAGTGGTTGGGGACCTCTACTGTAGAGGTTCAGACACTGATGTTGAACGAGAAAGCCTGGCTCACGATCTATGTTTCAGTTCATCTCAAAAGAGTGCTAAGGGGTCTAGCCCAAACCCTGAAAATAAGGCCTGTCCCAATGTGAAAAATGAAGATGTTAAAATATGTCATAATGTGTTCTCTGGCATTTCTATAATACAAAATACAGCTATTAAATAAAATAAAATGGCAATTACATATTTCTCCTATTCATTTCCCTCTCACATTTGTTAGAAATCGTTTATTTTCTTGCACAGAGCTAATGGAAACCTCATGGATTATTTTAATTACATAATATTTTTTGCTGCATTTCAGTTATTCACTTAATTCTAAATAATTTTGACAGCTGGTTGGCAAACCTGCTGCTAGCCAGGCAAACAGAGAATGCAAACCTAAATAAAGGGAGTCTTTCTTCACTAATAATACCTCCTCTAATTGACTCATGATGAATAGTCTGATTGTTTCTCATTTATTTACATAAAAGGCAAATGATTTGACTTCTTTCTGTGTTCCCCAAAACTAAAGGTCCATGGAGTTCTTGCTGTACTGTGCTGCACTGCCTTGGGCTCTCATTGCAAATGTGCTCATTGCTATGCAAAGAAAATTCTTTATATTTGCATTTGGTCTATTTTCCCTTAAAGTTGGACAACTGTCTCTGTTAAAAATTAATCTGCCGATTCCCATTGAGGCTCCTTGGAATTTAATTAATCAATAAAAGGGATGGAAATACGAGCAGCAGTCTTGCTGAACTTCTGTTTTTCCTCCCGATTCTCTCCTTTCCTACGAAGGTTATTTCAGCCCATTGAGTAGAAATGAAATGAAATGTTTCTGGATAATGACTGCGCGAGTGTTTGCTGCTTTTGTATCCCATTAATAAAACGTTTCCTCGCCTTCCCTGTTACATTAGTTCTTTATGTGGCCCTTCATGAATAATATTACTTACTGCTGTATACATATTCTAGACTATTTTATCAATTGGATTTACATTTATGACCTTAAATCAAATGTCAAAAGTGGCTGCTCTCCTATAAAGAAAACTGCCACTTTTGCTTTGCTACGATGGAATTCACATTTAATCTCTGACAGCTATGTGGCTACTTTTATTTGCCCAATGGGAAAAAGAATATTCTACGATTCAGTTCTCTATAGAATAGAGACTAATCTTTAAATGACAGGAAAGGAGATGTATTTGCCTGCCAGCAGTGGTTTGCCTTTCTATGTGTCACTATAACTTTGACATACAGTACCTTTGAATCAAGCTTTTGTCAAGGATGATTGAGCTGTGATTATTCCCCAAGAGTGCGGTTTCTGAAATGATGTACAAAGGCCTGGTGTCAGACTTGTTTTGTCAGCAAGCATCACCATGATAGTGACGTTTACTTGAACTTTGCACTGATATTATATAACATTCTCAAAATATTCTGGTCTGCTCTTGAAGGGAGTGGAAGTTCCTTTGGATAAAAGTGTCTGCTAAATGCTGTAAATGTACATTATCAAACAGATGTGATAATGTAATAATTCTACACCTATCCTGCAGTCATGTAGTATGTGTTGTAGTAAATTTAAATTATATAGTAAATACATCTCCAAATATAAAAATGTTTGTGTGTGTGTGTGTGTGTGTGTGAAACTAAAGTGATTTGTAGTGAATCTTGCATTTATATGTAAAATCCATTCCCAAAAATATGTTTCAGTGAAATCTTCATAACTGACGTGTGCTTTATAGTTTTGAAGACTCTAAACCTGCCATGTTTTTTGGCTTTTGCTCCTCTTCTGGGTCCTGACATTACAGTGCTCACTTAACGACTTTCTCTTGCTGTTGATTTTCAAGGTGACTGGCCCCTCAGCTTTCTGTTCACATACATACCCAGTGTTGGGCAAGTACCTTTAAAAAAGTAATTAGTTACTAGTTACTTTTCACAAATAGTAACTGCGTTAGTAATTGAGTTACATCACTATCAAAGTAACTAATTACCAGGCTAAGTAATTTTTGCATGACTTAAAAAATAAATCAAATTTAATATAAAATAAATATAAAACATTGTACACTAATCACAGATGCAGAGAGACGCTTTTCTCCTGGGCATAAGTTGCACGTCACATAAACATTTTTGCCTTTAAGCTCTGCCTGATTGGCAAACCATGGAAATGTACTAAATCTAAGCCAATCATTGCATTCCAAGTTACACCAAGTGTACAGACACACCAATCATCATCTCTGGTTATGTGGCCCGCCTCGGCCCCGAACACACACACACACACACACACACACACACCCCACAGAGGTAGAGAGGGGTCTTATGGCTGAGAGAGACGCTGCTCGCATGAAAATCACTTCAGTGTTCTCAGCGCATTTTATTGTCAGTGACGGTAACGGCGTTGTAACGGGGGAAACAGTAACTGGTTTTTATTACTCGTTACTGAAAAAAGTATCACCGTTAGTAACACTGTTTATTTATAGTGCCGTTATTCCCATCACTGTACATACCTGAGATAACTTTACACATTCAGTACTCAGCCCCTGGTCATCCATTCAAAGAGTTGAATACATGCATATTATATGGAGTGTATATGCCATGTTAAAAAACTGTGCCAAAATTTCAAACTGTCTCAAGTGGACTGACTGCATTAGGGTGGGGTGTCCATAATAATATCATTAATATTGTGGTCAGATCATAGAATTTTATAATTGACCTGATATTCTGCAATCTGACTGACCGAATGAGTGATTTGTGATTGGGGAATTTAACTATGTATGTATTCATGTTTTATGGCAAGTATTCACCCTTGGCTTTTACTTAATTCATACATTTTTGACCCATTTCAAATGAATTCAGTGACCAAACGTAGTGAAATTTCTTCCCCATGTACCCACACATATCTCATCCAAGCTCTGCACTCATCTTTTCTTTTTTTTCATGCATGGCTTTTTACTCAATACACTTCCATTACATTTTTGGACATATGTAAATGAATGGAGTTCTGCTCAGTTATACTTTACCATTCATCTACCAAGCTTCATATGGCCACAGAGGGGCGACTTTATTAGCATCACCAACTCATCCGGGGCATGCTGAGCAGGCCCATGTTCAAATTCATTTTGAATATTTTTTACATTGACATTAAATTAGAAAGAATGCATATGGTAGAAGAAGTGAGCTTTGAAAAAGCTCAAAAGAGATTTTGACAGAAGGTTTTGTTCATTATTTCGGTGGAATTCTCTTGGGGCTATCCATCATTGCTGAGAATTTCTATATAAAGCATTAACATTAAATTGAGCCGAGGGGGACTGGCAGCATACTGTTAAAGCAAATCACATTAATAAAAATACCAAACGTATTATTTTATTCTCTTCAAACTTGTTTTGAAGGTTTGTGGAAAGTGCTTGGTTGATTTATGTTCTTAGTATTAATATTTCAATTATTTTCCACAATGGTCTTCTGCCAGTACAGTAGTTATTGATTTATGTTTTATCACTATCGCGTGTTTGTAGAACATTGAGATGACTCTTCTCTTTTTTTCCCTTTAGGTGACCGAAACAAGGACAGGCCCTCTAGGATGCAGTAACTATGACAACCTCGATTCTGTCAGTTCAGTTCTGGTTCAGAGTCCTGAAAACAAGATCCATTTACAAGGTAGCACATTCATTATTGAAGCATACCACAGATTTTTTATTAAACTTCTACTCTACTTCTAATGGCTTTCTTACTTAGAAGTACTGGAAACAGTTTTTTCTGAGTCTTGGATAACTTAAAATTGCAGATATTCTATAAACTGGGTTTAATTTTTTTCTTGTCACTCCAGGAGCTGTATATTGAATGCGCAGCACAATTCTTCTCACTAATGAAGGTGTTTGTTTTTCCCTCAGGGCTTCAAGCCATTCTGCCAGGGTACCTGAGAAGTCGATTTGTCCAAGCAGCTCTCAGCTACGTCGGCTGCCACTCTGAGGGTGAATTTATGTGCAGGAACAATGAATGCTGGTGTCAATGCAGTGTGGATTACCCTCAGTGCAATTGCCCCAGTAAGAACCTGGAGGCCATGCAGGACAGCCTGAGGCTCATTAGAGAATCTTGGACCCAAGTCAACCGGGAGTTTGAGGAGTCAGGTATGTTGCTTAAACCACTTATTAATAATGTGATGGATGTATTAGATGGAATGTTTGCTAATTAGATTTTTTTTTATGTTGAATAATCTGGATTATACCACTCCAAAGATGTATATGTTCATGTTTATGGCATTTAGCAGAATGACAGACGTCAAAACAAAAATGTCAGAGATTAATAGACATGTAAGTTCAAACAGTTAAGAGTTATTTAAATATATAGAAAAATATATATGTGAGACAAGCGAGAGGACTGGTTAGTCAACAAGATGCATCTTAAAGAGGGTATTGAAGACAGCGATGGATCTGATTGCTGGAGGGAGTTTGCTCCACCATCACTGAAAATAATCTTGATGCATGTCGGATCTTCAAGATGAGCAGCGCTTGAAGCTCTGAGAAGATAAGAAGTGACATGCTGCTTGAAATACCTCTGAAGATGGGCTGTTGTATCTGGCACCAAGATGTTAGCAACAGACCTTTAAGTCCTATATATTATGAGGTGGGGTTTCCCACCCTGACTACTCCGTCCAGCACATCTGACAGATGCCCAATTAGATTGAGGTTAAGGGAATCTGGAGGTCAAATAAGCCCCTTTAACTTTTTTCTAGAAACCATTCCTGAACCATTTTAGCAGCATGGCAGAGCACATTATGCTGTTGAAAGAGGCCACTGACATTAGGGACCACAGTTGCCATGAAGGGGTATACTTGGTCTGTAGCAATGTTTCTTTTACAGGAGCCATTACGTTTTTCAGCAATTTGTGCTGCAGTGGCTCAATTTGTGCTACAGTTGCTTTCATCCCCCATGGGCATCACTGAGCTTTGAGTGCTCATGACCCGGTTGCTGGTTCAGCGGTTGTCCTTCCTTAGACCACTTATGGTAAGCACTAACCACTGCAAACCGGAAGCACCATGCAAGATCAGCCATTTTGGATATTTTGGTGATGCTCTGACCTGGTCATCCCAGTTTGGCCCTTTATCACAACAGCTTCAACAAAGCTGCCTTAACCCATCACCCCTTGAATGGTCCCATAGTAAATAAAAGAATCAAAAGGGGATAAGCTAATGTATGTCAAGAAATGCACTTATATTCTTGACATTGATATGCTTGCATCTTAGTTTCCATGGACTCAGATGTGGATATCTTTAAACTAAACTGTTTACATGGAGTGTAAACAATTATTTAATAAAATAAATAATATATATTAGTCATTCATTAGGTGGGCCCTCCTCCCAACACACTCAGAGTCTCTCTTCAGCATCCTCATCCCAACACACTCAGAGTCTCTCCTC
>JBBKCR010000101.1:12233828-12251064 GCA_037577295.1 Ladigesia roloffi | reverse complement strand
GTACAGATACAGATACAGATAATTCATCTGTTTAACAGATACAGATACAGATAATGCTGTACTCGCTCATCCCTAATTGTAATGTCATCTAAGTTATTTATGTTGGTTTCATTTTAGGTCAAATGGTAAAGCAATTGAGGACATTCTTAATGACAGCACAAAATGTGTGTTTGAAAGCATACTTTATGTTAACATACTGTTTATATTTTATTTCTGTGTAATCAAAATGACTGAAAACTTCACTGTGATGTTCTAAAACCATAAATATTTCAGTTTCAAAAAAATCTGTTAATAATTTAAGTTCTATTGATTGAAAGAGAAAGAATGATGAGAGTACAGATGACTACAGTTGGAGAACTAGCTGTAAATATCAACTGTATTTCATGTAAGACTTGAAAGTAAGTATTTTCTGTACAGAATGATCTGCCTTTTATAGCATGGTTTATTTCTCCCCTCAGGCCTTTTGTCTACTGGCTGAACTACATCCTTTCCATCATGTACTGCAGTGAGAACAACCAGATAGGCACCTACCTGGAGGAGCTGCGGACCTGCTCCTGTCAGTACGAGCCACCATCCTGCCAGGGTGTGATTCCATGCATGGTAGGCGATGGAAATCTCTGTGCCTCCTGCTCCTATGAGAACCGCTCCCGGTGTGCTAGCTGCAATCCTGGCTACATACTGAGCCAGGGGACCTGTAGAAACGTCATCCCTGACTCTACTGACAACTACATTGGTTTTGAGACCGACCTACAAGACCTGGAGATGCGGTATCTCCTCCAGAAGCGAGACGGAAGAATAAGCATTCACGCCATGTTTATTAGTAATGACGTAAGGCTAAACAACTGGTTTGATCCCTCCTGGAGGAAGAGGATGCTCCTGACACTGAAAAGCAACAAGTTTAAGTCTAGTCATGTCCACATGCTACTTGGCCTCTCCCTCCAAATCTGCCTTACTAAGAACAGCACCCTGGAGCCCGTGCTGTCTTTGTACATCAATCCGTTTGGAGGTAGTCATTCTGAGAGCTGGATCATGCCCATAGACCAGAACAATTACCCTGACTGGGAGAGGACCAAGTTAGATATCCCACTTGACTGCTATAACTGGACATTAACGCTGGGGAACAAGTGGAAGACATTTTTCGAAACGGTCCACATATACCTGAGGAGCCGCATCAAAGCAGCATCAGCCCAAGGGAATGGCACTGCCTATTTTGAGCCATTGGAATACTTGGACTCCTCGCGAAATCTGGGTTACATGAA
Source organism: Ladigesia roloffi (assembly GCA_037577295.1). Classification (NCBI taxonomy): domain Eukaryota; kingdom Metazoa; phylum Chordata; class Actinopteri; order Characiformes; family Alestidae; genus Ladigesia; species Ladigesia roloffi. The sequence continues at coordinate 12,249,805 of JBBKCR010000101.1, read as the reverse complement.
AATCAACAGCATGCAGGTGTTTGGTTACAGCATGCACTTTGATCCCGAGGCTATCCAGGACTTGATCCTGCAGCTGGATTACCCGTACACGCAGGGCTCGCAGGATTCAGCCCTGCTGCAGCTGCTGGAGATCCGAGACCGGGTGAACAGGCTTTCTCCACCAGGCCAGCAGCCTCTGGACCTTTTCTCCTGCTTACTGCGCCACCGCCTCAAACTTTCCGCTACCGACGTGGTCCGGATTCAGTCTGCTTTGCAAGCTTTCAGTGCCAAGCAGCCCAATTCCATGGAATACGAAACCACCAAGCTATGTAGCTAATCAAGCACTCCATACTATCATTGTAGCTCTTGCTCTTGCTATTGCAAAGACTTTTTCACACTCTGGAGAAATTCTCCTACTGGCTCATTTCCTCCCTCCTGGGGCATTAGTTTGAACTTTAATGTAGTGGTGACATCCAAAACAAGGGCCCCACACTTTGCCTTTTTGATTTTGAATCTACAGTCATGGCTTACAGTATTTCAGTAGCAGTGCGCATTTAGTTTTCATAGGAGCAGCGCAGAGTGGTAGAAATAGAGTAGGTCAAATGTAAACATGTAGAAAACGGCTTTCACTTCCATTCAGCATGTCATTTTTTTTATCGTATCACTCACTGTGGCTTATGTGCGTATCAGAGGCAGTAAACGTGCGGTAAGCCTAGCACCATCAGTGTAATCAGGCCCTCCGACTGGGAAGAGACCAGACCAATCCGCTATATTGTTCTGTCCGTCTGTCCTGTAACACTTACATATACTAGTATCTGATTCAGCCGCGGCGGATTTTGTTTGGTAGAACTATTTTTCACATATTTGTACAAATACGATAATAGGATTTTGTTGGAAAAGAAGATGCGTCAATTCTAATTATATGTTCTGTTACTATGTGCTTTTATTTTTATAAACCTATTATTTGTGACGAGTTCCCGAGGTAATATCAATAAAATGTATAGAACCTGGGTTTGTTAATACACTAAATAAAATACATTTTTTATGCATTGTCTCAGATTTCTTATAGAATCTACATATTCTATAAATTACATATGATTTGCATACATTTGTTTTCAATTTTTCATCATTTGAAATCATCTCAGAACTGCGGATTAAGGCAGAACACACGTTTATTCCTGTTGATCTGATTAGATCATTGGCCAGCCATTAATTAGATTCTGTGTGGAAATAAAACAGCTTCCAGCCCCTTTGGGAGCCAAGGCAGAAAAAAACATTTCCTTGAGTTAGCCTTTACAATTCATCTGTTGGAGAGGCTTGGCTGCGGCGTGCTGGAAAACAAAATAATAGATTAAAGCCAAGGCCAACCCTGCAGCTCGCTTGTCCCTCTGCATGTCATGAACACTCACTGACTTAACCTCGGCTAATGACTTTTCTGCTCAAGCCTCCTGGAAAGCACATGGATAATATCGGTAGGGAGCGAACAGAGTGAAACAAAGGACGTTTTAATAATAATAAAAATATAGATTTTCTTCCCCCAAGGCTGACCTCCCATAGGAAAGAAAAAGCAACAGACCATAATTTGTCTGTAGTTTCTCCTCGACAACAATGATGTCTGAAGAAAAGACGAAAGATACTTGCTTAAATCTCCTACTGCTCAGACATTTCAACTGAGCAAAATACCCCGGGTGTCTTACAGGTGGAGATCACAATGTAACACACTGTGTGTTTTATTTTTGGAATAATAACATTAAAGTTTATCTGCAGTTGCGCTAAAAACAAAAATCTCAGTAGGAATCCACCTGTGGCTCATCATTGACCACGAGCTTTAGTCCTGATTCTGTTAATAACTGTCAGTCTGAAGTGAATGGTGTCATCTCAGCTATATACACATATAGAGTGGGATGAGATGGCATGGCTCTAGACTTTACAGCTTATAAATGTTACAGAGTAAACATATATAAATATAAAGTGTAGTAGTAAAATTGTGCAGTTTGGTATAAGGATGCCCAATATGCTACAAGGTCATTTTCATCATTAAAAAATTGTGCAAATGTTGCAGTCAGGTGGAATGCAGCAAGGAACTTCAGGAATAACACCCCTTTGTCCTCTGAGCTATGTAAGATCAATGTTTGAGCAATAACATTGTTCTCCAGGCTCGTCTTACATAATACACACACACACGCACACACCCTTTATGAGGAATTTTGTTGAAAAGAACTGTTCTGATTAAAGAGCTTCCTAATAATAGAGATGTGACTTGAGGTTATCGGAGTACAAGGAAAAGAACAAAGAGTACAAAAGGAACAACAGGAGCTGGTTTGATGTTGGCAGAAAATGGACCGCTGATTTATCTATTTTACACAGAAATAAGTCCGCTTGAGATGCGCAGCCGTATGGCTTTTGTGAAACAGAGACTGAAAAGCAGTGACTGGTGTACAAATGTTCCATTTGTTAGCACGAGAGAGAGGCCTTGTGTGTGATAGAAAAGGAGGATATAGTAGTTTTGAGGTGTAATTACCTGTATTTTGATCATTGGCATCTCAGCTGCATGTATGAACAGTGCATGAGAGCAGAATTGCTTTCTGCATAGGTCAACCAGGTCTACAGAAATCCACTTTGCAGTGACAGCAGAGAATAACCTCTTTCCAGCCCACTCTGTCTCACACATTTACATTGATGGATGGCAGCTGAGGGGAGAGAGACAGGCAGAGAATCAAAGCCCATCAGCTCAGATGTTCCTTTCACTACATGAAAGTTTACTGTGACCAGGGGTACGGAGTGTCACAGTTGGGGGCTTTTTGACTGTGTGTGTGCATGTGTGTGTGTGTGTGTGTGTAGGTGTGTGTGTGTAAGTGTGTGTGTTGGTATATTGGTATACTTTCTAGATGCCTCTCCCCATCACTGATAAGTAAATGTAAAGATCAAATGGGTTGTCATTTCTCAGATATTAATTATTTGAGAGTAATTCACCCACTTATCAAGCACAAACAGACATGTCAGGCACAGGCAGTATATTATATTAAAAGCATGTGACAAGTCCAGTCATTTACATAAAATATTTGAGGTAAAATATTAAGATCTTGTGCAGTACACTGTGCAAAATGCAGGACTTCCTCGTTGTGATTTGTAAGTTTTGGCAGTCAGTTTTATCTTATAGGTTTAAGGCTTTTCAAAAATGTTCCCAAATGCTAAAAAACTCACACAAGCCCAAAATCCTCATAGTTAAGGTTATTGAGTAGACCCTGAACAAAAAAAATATGTTATTATTGAAAATGTGGTTACCTTTTTTATTTTATTTGAAATAAAAGACATTTTTTTATCAGACTAAATGTGAAAAACTGTTAGAATATTTATCAAACTAAGCCTTAATCTGACATTGAATTTAAGATACTTCAGGGCTCACATATCCTGGCCATGCAGAGTGTTCCATGAAAAAAAAAAATCCTCAGGTTTAGAATAAGTTGCATGGATGTGCAGAATAAGGCAAAACCACTTATTTTTTTAATTGCCATGAAGAATCTCGGCATCCTGCATGCAACAAGATCTTAAACTCTAACAAGAATGAGACTAATTGACTTGTCATCCTTGAAGAAGGAGACCTTGACACAGCATGACTGAATTCAGGATCAGACTGTGTGTAGTTCAATTGTATAAGCATATGCCTCTGACCATGTTGAAACTGTATATGGATCAAACAAGCAGACCTGAAAATCACACAAATAAGACCACACAAGAAAAACAAATCCCTAAACCAAACTGTAAGTACTAGAAATAAGTAGTGTGTGCTATGAAACTCACAAATTTCACAGACCGAAAATAGTTCAGTATGGAGGAGAGAGCCAAAAATGCTCCCAAGTGGTGTGAGTCCAATAAATATCTTCAGAAAGCTTCTGTTTGCAGCCATTGCTGCTGGAGGAGTGCTGCTTATTGTGCAAAAGCAATTGCTTTTACCCCACAGGTAATGCATGCTGCATTTTTTTCATATAATATTACTTCATAACGTCAGGTTCAATGGGGAGAGAAAGTTCATGGGGTAATTTGGTTATGTCTTGTATGAGTTATGTAGTTACGTGTAATGTCGTTACTGTGCTGTGTAAGGACCTCCTCATCTGTCCTGTTGAATGCAGTGCAAAAAGTAAAATATGAGATCAACTAATATGTAACTGCGGCACTTTCTCTCGACTTTCTAATCAACTACAACAGGAGTTCGCCAGAGTAAAAGAATACGGCTCGTCTCTAAATGTTATTAAAGCTCTACAATATTAAACAAAGGGACAGAACATTGGCTGATATGCTCAGTTGAAATTCCCTACTCTCTTATTCATACGGCTGGTCATTACTTTTTCAGCTTCGGAGGAAATGTTCTCCAGAACAGAAGCATTTTCATATGTTTTCAGTGTTCTTTACAGTTCACCACACAAATGCATTCCAGAAACACCACTGAAGTGACACACACTCCTCATCGCCTCCACCCTACTACATATAAAATGTGCAGCAGTACAAATAAAAAATCCCAGGGCTAAAAGATAATTTTCATGCATGAATGTGAAAGAGTTTTTTTTTTTTTGTAAGGGAAGGTGACATTATTAGGCAAGCCCAGTTTACCCAGAAAATTGTTAACTGCGTTACTTTATTCGGCAGGAGTGACAAGGTGCCCTGGAAGTGGGAGTCAGAGTCCAGTGAACACTGCAGGTAAGTGACGTGTGCGCGAGTCGAATATTTGTGGTGCAAATGTTTGACATCATGAATTATGTTTATGCACGTTGGGTTTCGCCGCCCGGAGGGGGTAAATGAAACTAATTTAGTGGCAATAAAACTAAATTAATAGAGTACAGGCTCCCAAGCTTACAAAGAAGTAATTCTGTCGGAAAGTGCATGTAATCGTGAAAAGGGCCCCATAAAAAGTAATGATTTTGCTTGCCAAAATGCAGGGCTCTCTCAGGAGTAATCAAAGTTTCAATCAGTGCTCATCATTTCCATTTGGATCAGGAACGACACGGATCCAGCAAGTGCTGACTCTGTTTTCCATAAACCATCTTTAATGAAATAGAGGAACTTCCTGCAGACTGGACTTCAAAAAGATCAGCAAAAGATTTGGAATTCTACCCATGCTTCACCCACTGATGTGCTCTTTCACTACTACTGTCACTAGATTAGACACGTTTTAGAAAATGTAGGCAGAAAGTCCATTTAACATAATTGGGAAACTGGTCATCCAACTTATTAGAAAGTCAAATTTAAAACTTGTGTCATGTGGCGATCCATAAGACATACACACCCCACCTGTAACCAGACACAATAAGTGCCTAATGAATATTTAGGAGAAAATGTTCCCTAACATGTAGCACTAAAAGGCTAAAAGTCTCACTTGGTATTACCTAATTCCATATAGGCATCTCTCCATCTGTTTCCACCCTGTTTTATTTTCACCCTATTAAAAGCAACAGAGGACGCCTTTTTTTGGTTTCAGTCTAATTCCAAAAGCATATGGTGGGGAAAGCTAAGTGACTTTGGAGGTCTCGAATGCTCATTTGAAAAATCACCATCCATTACCCAGGGTTACCAACCCCAATTTTTGGATTTAGGGGTTCAATTTTGCCTAACGTCTCCCAAGCCTCAGCACACACCATGGGTCTAGAACCATTGCTGAAGCAATTAAAGGGGTCCGCTCCTCTTTCTGACAGACTGGCCCCATACTGTGCAGACCACACTAGCTGGCGCAAGAGGCAATTAAGCAAGACAGCCACCATTAACATAGTAACAAGCAGAGCTAAGCACACCACCCAATGGCCTTCCTTATAAAGGGGGAAAATGGTTTAGAATTTGGGATGTTGTTACAAATATATTTAATCAAGTGTCATAACAAAATTATGTACAAAAAATATTACTTAAGGAGAAATACACAAACTTCAATGCACAAAAAAAATGTAATGAAGTTGGTCTTTGTTGATTAGTCATTCTTTTCATCCATTCACTGTGAAATCTCCTTTAAAGGAGAAGGGAAAAGAGCTGTTACATTTTTATTTATGTCCACATAAAGATTTTATAGCAACTGTGTTCTTGGTTCTTTCATCGTGAAATTTTGATAAGTGTGTAAACACCAGCTGGCATTTTCAAATGACAAGTGAGGGGAGAAAATAGATGTAAGGTTTTGTTTTGACCACAGCAATATATAGCATTTGCTGGAGCTTCATAGTAGAAGTCTTTACTGTAGTCATTATTCATCTCTGATCTCCAGATGCTTCAAATGATGTGAATAATGCTGACTCGGTCATTATGCTTTCAGACAATTACTGAACATCCATTTAATCAAATTAAGATCAGTCTAATCAGATTTGCTCCCTAATCTCTAAATCTACCTTGTCTATTAAAACAATATATCTGAAACCTCAATCAGTCCTGACTCCTTTGACAACCCATTTGATAAATGTAAAAAATAAATAAATAAATGAAAACACCCCTTCTCCTCCTACAGTCTCACTGAACGGAGAAGTCTTCCCTGTTCCCTTAAATGCGGAGTAGCCTGAACTCCTTTTGAACTGACAAGGCCGCAGGCCTGAGCTCAGTAATGCCTCTTTGACAGTTGTTCTCTGCTTCCACAGCTACTTCTTGCTCAGTAGTGTTCCAATACCCGAATGCTCACAAAATATTAAAGTATCTGTATCAACTGTCATTGATAGCAGCCCCTAAAATTCCAAAAAAACATGTGTTCATTCACGTGAGCTGGCAGGGATGTGAGCTTGCTGATCATTTAAAGGAATTTAAATCATCCCAATCTATGCTGGCAATATGCCCTGGGCAGCAAATATATCTGTTCAAATCGTCCTGCATTTCTTTCACACACATTTGTCTTTCACATTTATAGTGAATTAATGGATTACACAATATGGGGAAGACATATTTTTCCTAAATGGTTGTCTAGCCATAGACAAATTGCTTAACTGACCTACTGTTCTAACCGCGGACACATTTTCCAGCTCTGCATGAGAAAGCACTAGAAAGCCAGTCAGCAATCTTCAGCTTTTATCTGGCTACGAAACTATGATTGGTGCACAGGCGTACTGCATAAATTATGCAAGTGGCCAATGAAAGAGCAGTTTTAGAGCTGTAATTTCAACTATTGCACCGAGGAGTTCACATGGTTCTGGGACAAAATGCCTAAGATCAAGGAATACGTTCATGAATATTACATTCCATCTGCACCGCCTCAGCCACTTGAAATTCAGCCTGATCAATGAACTTCTAACCTCAGGTTTACATTGTTTTTAATACTCGATTCATTTCAATGCTTATTCTATGTGAAGTGCAGCTCAAAAGAATCCTACCAAAAATCCTAAGGCCAAAGCAGAAGTGGAGTCTGTTTACTTCTCAATATTTGCTTGTTTGCTTTCTGCAGTTCAAAACTTTCAAAGGCATTCCTACAACCTTCATCTATTTGAATATATTTCTGAATCTGATTTGAATGCATTATCTGTTTGTCTATATGCTTATTCAGCTACAACACTGAGCCCAAAGTGTGCATAGGTGACACTGTTTCCGCTGCTGCACCTGCTGCTGCTCCTGCTGCTGCAGCACTGTGGCCTCTGTAGAGTTTTAATCACCTACACCTCTTTCCTATAGCACTATAAATAGGACTATGATAGTAAACCCCACCACGGTAGGTTTTACTCAAACATTCTTGGCTATGGCCAAGCCCTGCCTCTGTAAAATAAAATGGTGAAGCTGATTATTTTTGCATTCTTGTGGACCTATGTGCACCATACGTGCAAAGCATGGCCATCAGAAAAATGTAATTTGCATAAAACAGAGCTGATTTATATCTAGCCCCAACAAGAAAATTACCATCTGTAATTTTCAATTTGGGCTTATTGATTTGGGCTGGCAATATCTACCTCCTCATTACCTGAGATACATTTGAAGCCATGCTAAAATATTTCACAGATACACATAAATGCATTTGATTTGAAAAATTGTTTACATGCCCAGTCAGATATGGGAAAAATTCAAGCATGTCAAAATTTAACAATGTTTAATACAGAAAAAACTTGCTTCAGAAGAAACCTTCCTCATTTAGTGTCCTGTTTAGGAGCTTTTGACTGCTTTTCAGAACACATATATTTAACTGTGTTTATTTTAAACATACGATTGGCTCTGTTCACATTGTAGTTGATATTAAACGCAGTGCTGCTTTAAAAAAAGTTCTGCAGCTGTTGGGAAATGGTACACATCAATATTTAAACATTTAAATGTAACTAGTAGTTGCTTAACATCTCGTTTTGTTGTTTGATGCTGTAGATGAGAAGCAGCTCTCAAATGTACTGTTGCAGTGAGTGAGCTATTGACTGATGTTTTTGAACGATCCTGTTTGGAAAGACAGGCCTCTAGTATTGTGCTTTCTTTGAATATGCTTCTTATTATCTGTGCTGACAGTCTGTCCATCACAGTCCTGAACACATACAGTTGCTCACCTGTATTTAAGTACTATTTAGAAAAAAAAACACTGTAAGGACCATGTTCAAGTACAACAATGAAAATACCATAGGGAACAGCAAAAAATACTTAAAAAAAATAAAAGTCTGACTTCTGGCTTCTGAATTTCAGCTGAGAGTGAATGGCATCCCACTGGCTGCAGTGCTCATGTCCTCAGATACGACTGTGATAATTGCAGCGTTTTCACGCAAGACCAGCCAGGGGACACTTTCCAAAGCAATATACAGAAATACTCTGAGAATTGCCTTTTTCCTCCCAGGGGGATGTGTCAGACAAACTCAATGGTCTGGAAAAATAATTGTTTGTTTTGTATGTCACTAGTTTTCCATATAGTAAACAAAATGAAAGAGAATAGTGTGGGGAGCCTAGGCATGTGTGGAGAGAGTTACTGGCACTCACTGCTCTCCCTTCTTTTGTCCCTGTCTAATTCTGATCATTGCAGTGACTTGCGGTGTATTATGATTGGCACATAGCGCTGGAAGGGGGGCTGCCGCCATTTCCAAACAAAATGAGGCAGCGCTGCTTGTCACCAACGCTTCCCTGCAGTTAGTGGAAACGGGCATGCTCTCCTAGGCTTTTTCTCATTTATAATTGCTTTTCATTCATGGCACTTTCCAGACTTTTCCCCATGTTCATACACACACACACACACATATATATATATATATATATATATATATATATATATATATATACACACACACACACACACACATACACACTTGGACTGGCAGGCAGTTCCTCATTATTTGCATTCTGCTACCTGCCAGCACTAATGAGAAAAGGGACCAGTGCAGGTGTGACAGAACTGGTGGATTAATGCCCAAGCAGGAGCAAGCGAAGTTTGGGGAATACCTCAGCCTCGCAGTTCATTACGGCCAGATATGACATTTTAACACTGTGATGTCCTCTTTAATAATAACATATGAGAGTAAACACTCGAGACCGATCACGACCCCACCTGAGAGAGTGTTCAGCCAAAAGGGACTGCAGTGGAGACCGGCTGGTTCTTGAGAAAAAGTGTGCGGGCTACAGCAGCATGCCTCTTCCTCTGTGCTTTATTATTAATAGACAGCAGATAGAGCTTGGCTTTACTGGTGAGTGGTACATTCCCAGACTAAAGGGTGCATATTAAAATACAAAAAAAAACTCAAATAGAATAAAAATTAGATAATGGTGAGCGCTCCTTTTTCATTCATTTTTGTTTATTTCGAATGTGGGTGTATTGACTTCACAATGTAAACACAAAAGACGGCTATGAGAGTGTATTTGGATTGCATTGATCATATCCATTCCTTTACAGCTAGCTGGAGCGAAGCTCCAGGGGTAATGTCATGCTGCAGAGGAAGATAATATTTTATCATTATTGAGTCTGTCTTGAGTCTGGCTAGGGCTAGTGAGAAAAAAATAGCCTGCAAAAAGGCCCATGCTGTTATAAAAGGACACGTGTATTCGAGGTACAGCACACAAAACACACACACACACAGAAAATATTTATTGAATGGCAAATTGAGGGTGTTAACAGTAGAAGCCTTCAACCTCCCCCATGCCACTGGTGTGAATTTTATGAGCTGACTGCGCACAGCCATTCCTCAGAAGAGCCGCAGGCTGCAGCGTGAAGACAAATTATCCTTTGATTTGAAATGGAGCATTTCCTTAAATACCTGCTGTGTTAACGAGGCCCTAGTGTTGCACTTGGGTCTCGCTTGTCTCTCTATTAGTGTCCAGGGCCCAAGTGACGGGCCAGTGGAGGGCCAGGCTTACACTGAGTGATTAACTAAAGCTTGGAGCTGACAGGCCCGCGAGCCTCCAAGGAGGTACAAGTTGGACTAATATGGGCCCCTGTTTAACAAGTCTGGTGGAGCGATGGGGGTTGGGGGGGTACAGAGGTGTTGCTAGCTGACTATAGCTCGACTATAGTTCATGTCTGACCATAACTTGAGAAGCTCTCAGATGAGAGATTAGGAAAGGATAAATAATAATAAATAAATGAAAACTGACAGCAGTCAAGCAGCCCCCTAATGAGTCCTACTGGCTGCCTGAAAGCTGGATTGAGACCAGGTGTTCGTTTCAGGCTTGAGTATTTCAGTGTTACCAAGCTCTCTCTCTCTCTCTTGAAGTACGGGGAAGGAGGAGGCAAAACCTTTGATGTTTTTTTTTTTTTTCTAAAAACTTCACATGCCATGCTTATAGTCATCATGGAGATTATTCAAAGCAAACTGACAAGAGGTTGATGCCCATGAGGTGCTGCAAACGCCTGAATGTTTACTGACTGATTCTCTTGTGGATAGCAAAAACATTCATTAGCAGCTGGATTCGTTCATCACTGAGCATGAAAGCTCTGAATTGTTGACCGGCACAGACAAGTTTCAAACAGTGCAACTGCCAAAGAGACTGATGGACACGTTTCAATTAGTAACCGTTGGAATGCTGCTTTAAGCATAATATTAATTTAACCAGCCTCAGTTGCTGATCTTTTGCAGATACACTTCTAATTAAACACAGAGGCACCAAATGGGTTTATTTAGGGCGCTGTAATTAAAGAACCACCTCATTATAAAAGCTTTCATAACAGTTTGTTTATAATGTATAGAACCATCAACTAAGGTGTTTTCCAAATTAATCTTTACTAAAACGCCTTTTTAGAAAATATGCAAGGAGAAATTATTGCCCATCAAAAATACCCAAATCTGATTTGCATCATGCTGAAAACTACACATTCATAAACACATTAATAATGTTCGAATTCAAACCAAGAGGTACCAGACCTCATCCTGCCTCCCAGGTAACTCTAGACAAAGAGAAATACTGCAGTCTCCCTCACTCTCTTTCCCCCTCCCTACATATGCTCAGCTCAGCTTTTTTACTAGCCTATTAAAACCACTCCTGACTGTCACTGCATAAAGCCTGGAGTGCCTGCTTCACTGTCTCTCCATGACATGTTCAGCTATGTGTAAGATACACTGTTTGTAGGTGAGAACTGAAGCAGTGTGAGAATGCTGCAGAGAGGAATGGACCCTCGTGCTCTTGAGACACATGCCAGATCCTCATTATCCAGCACTAAATTCAGATTAATAAGCCGCAGGACATCCTCATCCTCAGCACTCCTCTCTGACTGAGCGGATCACTGTCAGACCTGTAAAGACTGGAATATTTTCCCCACTGAAAACACTGACTGCTTGTTCTACCTCTACCCTGCATGGTTTCCACTGAAAAAGCGTAGTGAGTTGAATGTTCTTGATTCAAATGGGTACAGTTTTTACATCAGCACAATTTTAAGTGACTTGCTTTTGCCAGTAACTCTGTGGATGTCATACATTTTATATATGTGTGTGTGTGTGTTTGTGTCACACTGGCTGAGACAACCAAATAAACCTATAGAGACTCACACAGGCCAGGGCATTTATTCATCCATGAGTGAAATCAAAAGTTAAACAAATCCGTGGCCTATTTAGACTGAACAAATGCACACTTGCTTGCTCTGTGCACTCCAGCCAAGCCTCTGTCTCCAAAGTTTTCTTCCTGAAGTTCTCCTCTCAACTGGCTGAAGAGCCTCAGCTTTTAAAGTATTCCAGCTCCTCCAAACCTAGGCGCACCTAGATGCACTGGGTCACATGGCAGCTGCTCCACCTCTCCATTGCCACAGCCCACACCCCAGAGTCCAGCCACTGGGGTCATAATAAAGGGGACATGCTATGACAGTAGTGCCCCTGACTCAGGGACACCCAGAGTTGGGACTGAGGATTCAGAAGGTTCATTTTATAATGATTATTCCTCGGGAAAAACACAGCAGCAGCAAAAACTGGTCCAAGACAATAAATTGTCTTGATAACATTTTTTAAATATCATAATCTTCACCCTCTGCATTGCTTATATATTTCTCACCCACTTGGTTCATGTACGGTAATGCCCCAGCCCACCAGTACCCCCTTGGATTGCAGAATGAACAGAGGCTTTGAGGCCTTTCAGTAAAAAAATACATGAATAAATAAATAAATACCTTTGAAGCACTCTATGAATGAAACTACACATTTACAACCACCCCATAATGTAAGAAACAACTTACACAGACAAACTAAAGTGTAAATCAAGTGTATGCGGCTTTCTGCAACAAAATAAGCATCAACAGGGCCTCTGCAGAAATGACTGAACATCATTCCGAATCAGAGCATTACTGCCTTAGAACACACACCAACCAAATTAATTTGAGAGAAGAACGTTCTTGGAAAAAAGTCTTTTAGGCAGGAATTTGTTATGGATTTCAGTTAGGGGAAAAAAAAGAAAAGGAGGGAGAGATTTCATGAGTGGGAATCAAATTACTGCAACCTGACACTTTCTCTACGCCAAACTTTCCGTGTGCCAAGCTTTGAAGTCTCCTCAGAAGTGTTAAATCACAATTAATTAGCATAATAGAAATGTTAACGGGGGAAAGCACACAAATCACGCTGTGCAAACAAGGACATCGGGTGGGGGTTGTGTAGGTGTTAGATTAAAAAAGAAGATCAAAATCATATTTCAGTTCACATTTCACATATATGTGGATATACTGAAAATCTACAGTCATGCCTTACTGTATATCAGCTCTTGGAACTTTCGGACAAGTCCTTATCTTGTCCTTCTTGAGTGGCTTCTTGTACATCAACTGTAACCACTTATCAGTCCCGACACACACATAGACTCTGCACAAAACAGCCAATTATTTTCCCTCCTGCAAAGCAGACTGTAAACCAGAAACATTCTGCTGGCCTGTCTTTGAAGAGAGATGCTTTTTTGATCGAGGGGGTTTAAATTAGCAGTATCCTTAATTTAAAATAAGGGTTAGCTACTGAAGGCAAAAAGTGAGAAAAAAAGGATCCTGCTCCTCTTTTGGTTATTTCTGGAATGTCTTACTGTGTTCCTTCCTAGTACAGAAGAATTCCAAGAGGCACTTATTCTTCATCCCCTTCTACCGCCCCATTTTCTTCCACAGCTCTAAATCAGCACCCAAAGGGCGATGAGTGCCGTTAATGCAGAAGAAAGGGAAATTCAAAGATGACTGATGATCCAAAGAATGCCCAAAATGGCACAACCGGTAACCTGAAGTAGCAAACAATTCACATGATTTCTCCCACGAGGAGTTTTTTTTTTTTTTTCTGAGTATCTCAGTTTAAGGAAAGTTAGGAGTGTCTCCAGATGCGAAAATCTTCCTACTTATGTGCAGCCCTAGTTCTCACATAATCAGGGGTGGGGGAATTCTTCCCACTAATCCTCAGAAAGAAGCCAGGCCCGTGTAACGCCAGCATCATTGGGTGATTTGCTCAAGTCGCTCAGCATCAGCGTCGCCCTGGGAGGTCGATCAAGATCTAAAGACGCCCCTTCTTGTTTCATCTTGCTTTGTTGTCTTGCTGCGCTCTGCTAATAAAGCCCACATCACAGAGATCATTTCTTTCACTCCAAGCATGTGACGGCTGTAGCCTGGAGAGGTGCTGCACGGTACGATACTCATTCAGTCGGCTTTGCAGGCTGTGAACTTTTTGTTTGTGCATTTGAGAGGTTCTGAAAAGTTTTTTTTAACCTAAATGCTCCACACTCACCAGCCATAAATAGAATCAAAGCTGTTTGAGCAGAGTTCTAACTGAATTCTGGTTTCACAAGAACATATGTTGTGTAATCTCATCCTAGTTCTGCTGTGACTACAAGCCTACAGTAAAATTAACCAGCAGGATGCGGCGGCAAAATTACAGAATTAAAAACAACAACAAACAAAGATGATAAAATGTCTTTGTGTTTTCAGTGGAACAGCAGGGGTCCTGTTTTAAATAGTTTAGTCAGAATAAATGTGAAATTTATGAGCTCCTAAATAAGACCTTTAGGGATAATGTATTCGTACCCTGGTGAGGTGTTTCCAAATAAGCTGTTCCTAATGACAACTATGTTCTGGGAAATCACTGCATAGTTAGGATTTATAAACATAAATAATGGTGTTCAAATTCAAAGGCTGCTTCTCTTCAACGTTTTAGTACTTCCTCAGTTTTGCCTAAGGTTTCAATTACCAAGAGTATTCGTTTTCGAATTTATTTCAGTACTTTGGATAACTAAACTACCAAAAACATTTGTTCAACTATGATTAAAATCATTACAGCAAAAGAATGTATTAGCTCATTTATAGTACATGTCAAAATAAGTGTAAAACAGGGGTGTCAAATCTTACCCACAACAGGACAAAGTTCCAGTTTAGCTGCAGGTTTTTGTTCCAAATAACTTTATCAACTGTTTGAAGACTGAGACCAAGTGAAATCACATGACTGGTTTGAACAAAAATCTGCAGCCATACCGGCCCCTCATGGACATGTGGAATGTACACTAAAGATGAATGGAGGAGAATATAGTATCATAATAAAATACAATTTCCTATATAGCTCTTGACTTGGATACGCACTTGGAGTCACAATGTTATTTAGAGGACCTTTAAACTTTAATGAGAATGTTCTTCCTACTCACACAGCTAAAGAGAACCCATTTAACCCTCAGGCCCTCCTGTGGGCCATTTGTGTCCACTTCACTCACTTTTTTTTTAGCTGTTAATGCATATGGAACGAAATTTCCCAAGGGTCTGGAGTATTTTCAGGTCTTTTAATGTTTAATTCAACTCATTAAATATACCAATAATATACTCCATACATCCAGTTGTAACACTAAACTCCCTTTGAAATTGAAACCCATGCATATTATTTTTTAAATTTCTTGTTATTTACACTGTTCAATCCCAAAGTTTATGTTAAAATGCTTTCATTCTAAACTCAACACTTTAGAAGCTAGCAATATTATATAATATTCTCAGGGAGTATCATGTCTTACTGCACTCAGAGGAAGTAATAACACAATTTTGACATAGATGTGACTTTAAGGATGTCAGATAATGGTTTGTGCTTGTGCATGAATATAAAATTGAGTGTTGTTAATCAGTTACATATTTCAGACTTGTTCCATTTTGGGCCCCAGGAGCATTAAAAATAAATAAAATTTTTGAGGTTGTTAAACAATATGGAATGCAAGTTCTGGGTCTGGAGGTTTTTCAGATCAACTCATTAAATATATTAATAATATGCTTCATACATCCAATTGTAACACTTGACTCCCTCGTGGCCAATTTTGTCCAGTTGAAACAGATGAAAACTACATTTGAATGATATAATTTTGACATTGGTGTGACCTTAAGGATGTCAAGATAATGGTTTTGTAATTGCACATGGCAATACAATTCATCAGTTACATATTTCAGCACTGAGAACAGAGAAATGGGCGTGTTTGAGGTTATTTATTACAAGTGCATTGTGCAAACAAACAAAACCACACACTCAAGTTCAGGAGTAGATTTGGGGAGAGGCAGACTGGGTTTGTGCTGCATTATTGCATATTACTCGAACACAAATACAAATAATTTTCCCCTTTCAACAAATCAGCAACTTTGCACACCCTTAATATTTATATAGGCCTATATGCATATACATATATATATATATACA
>JBBKCR010000101.1:12196098-12208449 GCA_037577295.1 Ladigesia roloffi | reverse complement strand
CACTGAATGTGGGTGGAGTTTTCCCTTGGTAACATAACTGGTTCACAGTCATAACATCTGCACCTGTGTGTGTGTGTTTGTGTGTGTGTGTGGATGTGCGTGTCTGTCTGTGTGTGTGTGTGTCTGTGTGTGTCTATGTGTGTGTGTGTGTGTGTGTGTGTGTGATTGGAGTGAAATATTTCTCACAATTGCAAAGACAGAAATACTCTGACATTTCTGACACCTTTTTACCTGTTTTGCTGCTGGGTCAAATTGACCCAAACAGTATCTGTGATATACACTTTCAGGGGGGGTGGTTGCAAATATATGAGATGAACCATTTTCATATTATATGTTGATTACACTAAATAAGGTTTCATAACAAAAAAAAATCTTTTAAATATTGTTCCTAAATCTTCAAACTTTAAAACGGGTCAATTTGACCCGCAACATAACAGGAGGGTTAAATATCCCTTCAGCTGCATGCAGTGCCAAGTTCCATTAAGTGAGTTGGAATTCACCATTCATTCTCAAATCAGTTCACAATGGGCCCAAACCCTTTGCCTATTAAATACTATGTACGTATTATGCTATGAAATAAAGTGCTACCAGATTTTCTTTTTCAAATGCTCTTACTTTGAAACATTTTTTGCTGGTGAACACACTCATCTTCTAAAACAGAACAAATCCCCTGGAATATAAAAGCAGTTTCAGAATATGAGTATGTAAAGCTCAGCAAAGATGGACATCTATTAGCAAACGCCTGACCAAAGAAAAGAGAAAATGACATGCTGTAGTGCCATGTGTCCTGAAGCATTCTTGGAAACATCTGTTGTAAAAATGATGATGAATAATTGAAAATCTATAAGCCTGGCCCTGGAATAATGAAGGATGAAAAATAATTTCTGTAACCTTGATTAACTTATTGAAAATAATGCCATTGGCAAAATGTAATACAAAATATCTCATAAATAGTTTAACCTCGTTGCAAACCATAATTACATTTTGATGCATTTAAAATACTATTGCATAATTGCATTATTCATTACATTTGCATTGGAGTTACAGCCTGTATTGACAGGTCTTTGATATATGAATATATGATATATGTCCTCTTATGAAAGAACTGAAGCAAAATCTAAATTTTGACCTCTTTTTTTTAATTAAGCTACCAGTAAGAAATTCTGCCAAATTTAAACATAATTCATTCTTAAGTTGTGCTTGTAAAAATGTCCAGTAAGTCATGGGCAGCAATGATTTAACCCTGAAAAGTGTGTCTCCATCACAGTGTGAGACCCTGTCAACACTGATTTAGATCATCTGATCATTATTCCAGTGACATATACTGTGAAGTGAAATCTTTCAAAAGGGGTGCCGTGGATGCACATTATTTATGGCATTTATCTTTAATTCTCTACAGGGGCCACAGCAAGAGAAGGACGAGGTCTCTGTGTGCCTTTCTTCTCAGCTCGTAAACTCACGCAAGGGTTACTGTGATGTTCTGTCCTCTGAGGCGAGTTTTATGACTCTGCACTTTTTAAGTGGCGCAACCATTTCCGTTGCAGTTCTTTCACTCTGTGCTCTATGTTAATTTCCTCAAACTAAAATCCAATGGACTATGTCAGCGAGGTAAATCATGCAGCAGCTTTTATCTCGCTGTCATCACAATGTGGCAGATGTATAACGAGCCATTAGAATGATACATTCGAAACAATATCTCAATGCCGTCGCATCAAAATTGTCTGCTGGTGCTGGTCCAGAGCACTTACTGAAAACAAAAACATCAAGAGCACGCTGATATAGATGGCTAGGGAGGAAGAATAAAATATAAATGCAAAACTGTCAGAAAAGAAAAAGCCACACAAACACTTTATGTAGACATAACCTCTCTATTTTTGAATGCAAAACAGAAAGAACTTCAGTTTTCTTACAGAAAACAAACTGTAAAAACACAAGACAGGGATATTTTAATAAAATCCTCATTGGCTCTGACTTGGTCAGACAAGTGAAGTTGTAAAAGGTGGCAGAGGTAGTTAGTGGTGTGCAGTTAAAGTGATATTATGAAAAGGTAAGGTAAGTCTTTTTGTCAGGCAATTCAATCAGATCGACTCCTCCCATTGCCTTTAAAAGATACAGTGGGGAAAAAAAAGTATTTAGTCAGCCACCGATTGTTTTTTTATTTTGTTAATTTATACATTTACATTTACCTTTAGTCATCTCAGGTTCCATCCACTAACTAGAACTCCACGAATTACACAGTTCCCCCAACACTTCAAGGCTGAAGGTGTGAAGCCACATCCTTCCTCTGGGTCACTTAAAGCACCGCTGCATCTTTTTGAACTGTCGCTGATGCAACATCACTGGACAGCTTAACATGCTTGGTTAAGGTTACATCAGCTAGCAGAAATTCATCCTGGCACTTCACTGATTTGGAGAGGAAAGGCAATAATACCCAAGCATACCAAGTAAAGACACCTGTGCTCTTGGACTTCCAGCCGTGGATAGTTGCAGCACCATCCATGGCTGTTGAACTTGCAATCTCAATTGTCCTCGTTGTGTGATTGGATGTCTGCATGAGTGTGTGTGTTTATGGGCCCAGCCGATCCACAGAAGAATCGCATGGTCACCCATTTCCTATCTGTAGTGCTGGGTCAGGCTGAGGGTGAAAAGAAATGAAAGAATATTATCATTCTTTTGTAAATTCTTAAGCTTGTACCAGAGAGAGAAAAATGAAGTTGTGGGCTTCTTCAGCAGGAAGAATGTGCAAGATCTTACGAAGTTGTGATTTTGTGTATTGTCCTTGCTTCTCTCCCTCTCTTCATGTAAAATACAAGACATGAACACTAGAGATTCAGCTTCACATGAGGTGGAGCATCTGAGCTTGCTTCCTGCGAGATATGGTGGAGAAGGTATCTTTGATGAAGCTATCCTTGATGACACAGCGGCTGACCTGGCCGGTCCTAAACTTATTCTTTTGAGATGAAGGGCATTCGCTGGATTAGATGATCCAGTTAAGTATAAGGTTAGTCCAGCACAAAAGGAGCAAAGGTCATGTCTCTAGCCCAAAAGGACCCAGAATTAGCCAAAAGTCTGTGTACCCCATTCAAGAAATCAGCTCACCCAGTCCTGAACCTAGTCCTGAACGGAATTAGGCACTCATAATTTGAGCCCCCAAGGGCTCAGGTGAAGAAAGATGGAGGGTCTGTGTCTGTAATGTAGCAGTAGTGGGCATATGGTGGCCTCCTGCCTCCTTCTCATGGCCAAGGTCATGTCCCCTTCATTAATTCTATCCCTAACTTTAGCATAAAAAAAAACAATGTACATTTACTAATATATCAATGTACATTCATGATAAAAATGAAGTGTTAACTCCAGAAAACATTCTACATTTTTCAAGGAATCAACAGTTCCATGGCATCTTATAAATAGTGCAGCACACACAGAAATTCAGAAAGCCACACCTAAGGCCTAATAAAATAAAATAACTCATTTAATCAGCTAAAAACATAATTAATGTATTTAAGAACTAATTTAAGTACATTAACCTTAAATACATTTAGGACATAGTTTAAATGCAAGTTCTCACTTACTGAACACTTACTATGTATGAAGCACCCCTGGTCACAGTAGAACATGGTTTACAAGAGACTATGTTTGTGGTTGATATGGACTGGAATAAATAAACAGGGTACTAAAAAAGTGGGTAGGTTCAAATTCCTCCTTTAAAAATATTTATGCTATATTATATTATTAAAGGTACTTAAAATAACATTCCGTTTAGGATGTTGATCATTAAAATACATCAAATGAGGGATGGCACTCTATTAACTTTCTGTGAGGTCAAAACAAATGTCCTGATGGGAAACTTGGCTGCATTTTGGGCAGCGTTTTGATCTTGAGTAAATGAACTGAGAGCAAAATTCCAATATAGTAACACCCAAAGATAAACACACGGGATGAGAATTTCTTGTCAATTAACATGCATGCATCAAATTGACAATTAAGCATCAAAGTTCAGCTCACTATCCCCATTGCCTTGTTGCATGACCTCCTCGTTTAATTTAGATGGAAATGCGAGAGGTTTATATAAAAGTTTAGATCTTTTTCCTCCCTGGTTACTGTAATGAGCTTATGAGTTATGTAAAATGTAGATAAACAATTCCTAAGCAAGCTGTCTTTCTTTACATAAATCTACATTATAGCAGAAAGACTGGTCTAAAAGGAAAATTCCATGTAAATCAGAATTATGTTGGTGTGATTGATTTTAAGAGGTTCATTTCAGTCACCTTTAGAGATACTTAAAAAATTACTTTCCTTTGCCATCAGGACAGATTTATTAACAGAGAAGCTCTTGTTTTTATGACACCCATTATTAAAGCTAACTCAATCATGTAATGAAGGAAAAATTAATCTATTGATGCTTATAAGGCTCAAAAGAAAGATTCCGGCTTTGAGTAGACCTTTGAGTTAATTTATTTAGAAATCATGTTTGTCAATCTTTCATCTGTCATGGTTTATCGATGCCGTACACTGTGCACTCTGGGATCTGTTTGTTATGACGCCATAAATTCCCACCTCTTGGGCAAGCGTGTTATTGTCAGTTTGCTAAATTAAACCTAACGGCATCAATAAGTGCAGCACATCAGTAGCTTGACCACAGGCCATAAATATTCGAATCTACCTCCCTAGCTTCTCTGTCTAAACAGCTACATAAAAAGAGTGTGACATTTTTTATTCCCTTTTTCGCAGTGTGACAGAATTATATAAATTAACATTTAATAATTTCAGTCTCCTCAATTGACTTTCAAACATTTTAATTAGTGAGCACTTTGCTCACAGCACACTTACAGCAGATGAATGCCCACATCAGCCAATTTGAGGAGCCAGCAATTATGGACTCATTTGCATTCTTATTTCAAATATTTTTTCACTCGAAGAACATTTTATCTACACAACACATGCAATAGCAACTGCGAGTAGTCAAGCATGCACTTATCAACTGTCGGTATCAAAATTAAGCATGCGAAAGTAAGCATTTTGAGATTTTGTATATACGTGTGTGTTTGTGTGTGTGTGTGTGTGTATGTGTGCATAAGTATAAACACTAGGGGTTGGGCCGAATGTTTTTTACAAGTACAGTATTCGGACAAAAATTTTTATTCGGGAACCCTGCCCCCCTCCCCCATCACACTCTCGCATGGTTAGGGCACTCGCCCTGCGATCAGAAAGTCTGGGTCGATCCTAAAGATCACTACCATCCCCACACACTGCTCCCCGGTACCGTCTCCACACTCTGTTCCCCGGGCGCAGAGCTCACGGCTGCACGCTACTTCACTCGGTGAAGGGATTATTTGCAGAGAAGGAATTTCGTGCTGTTCACACTGTGTGTAGTAGTGTGTTCCCGATTGATCACTTTCACATTTAGATTGAGGGGAGGGGGAGGAGTTGTGCTGCATTTCAATTTTACTCTCGTAAAAATACGAATCATTTTCTATTTTAACAAATACAAATACATATACGAATAGCAGCCACTCTGCACACCCCTAATAAGCACTAATATATACACACAAACACATGCTATACTTTTTTGATATAAATCCTTAATACATCTGGCTAATCACATTATTCCCACAGAACATATCCACCACTGAACAATGCACTTAGCCCCTTGATGGATGTCCTCTACAACTCTGAAAGTACACTCATCTAGTCATTTATACTAAAGCATGTACAATGTCTTTAGAAGAGGGAAAAGCCACATTGAAGGACTTTACAGTGCTCTAAAGTACCTCTGGTAATTGATGTCGAGCATGTACTTTGCAACCAATCTTAACCTCTGCTCTCATAAAATCCACTCACAGCCATGGCTGTACCTTCCCTACTTGATCTCAATTCTAAGATGTACTTTTCTGAGTACATTTGATGAGGAGTGTCACAGAGAATATGCCCTGATGCTCCTTTAATGTTTACCTGAATGTTAGCCCATTGCTTTTCAAACAGCTGCAGAAACTACTGACTCACAGGCCTGAGGGTTAATGCGGGTGTCCAGGCTTACTTCCAAAGGGTCCTATAATCTTCCCCACGAGGTTTCAGAGAGCCAGCGTCTTGAATCTAGCCAGAATGTTGGACTAGGATGCTGGTATGGCTGCTGAAATGAATGAAAAACACAAAGCTGTCTCCCTACAACATGCAATTCTGACACTTCATAATTTACTGACTTTTAATGTAACAATTCCTCCAAAAAAAAATAGTTCCAAACAATAATGTTAATCGATAAATTGTATGTGGAGCAGTATGTACACATCGTGTCTAGCTTATGTACACAACTGATCACGAAAAACAATTCCAATGTTGTGTTACCTTTTATGCATCTAATTTGTGTCCCCTGTTCCGTACCTTTATTGTGACTGAATGGTAATGGAACAAGCCAATCTTCTATTATGAAATCAACAATAATTTATGGCTCTAAACACTCTATTCATTCCATTATTCCATTGATTTCTAACCCTGTCTGTTATGCACAATGATTACTACCTGGATATGGCCAATTATCTGTAAGGTGCAGTGTGTGCTGGGAGCTATCCTCATGTCCTTGAGGAAAGCTTCTTGAATAATTTTATCCTGACACACTCTAATCACCTCCACCAGGAGGTTTCAACACATATATTTAAAGGTATTAAAGCTAGACCATTGTTCAGGGAGAGGAGGAAGGCACATTGCTTTGATAATTAAAATGACTGAAGTTAGACCCAGCAAACTGCACCCATTATAGAATTTAAATAGTATAATTTCAAAACCATACATTCTTTAGTTATTAATCAGTTAAGCACTGTGCAAACAAATATATCATGAATACAAATTGTATACAGATTTTATCAGTGACTTAAATATCAATAAGAAAATCCTCAGAGAACTACAGCTTTGAATCTTGCCCTTTGGCCACAGAGAGACTTTTTAATAAGCAGCAATCCATTTTCTTTACCGATCCTTGCTTTTATTGCCTTGTTTTATGGGATGGTCCTGAGCACTGGGCATTCTCTGCTATAATATGTGCCTGATTAAAATAACAAGTGAGTGCGTCATTCACCGTGCTGGACTTTATGGTGAACTTACCGTAGTGTAATCGCCTTCGCACAGGGAGATATACTGATACACACATAGGCTGTAAAACTAGTGTTTAGTGTCAAACCTGCCTCTATGGTTATTTTATTTCTCATAGAGTATGCACAAGTATGTTTAACTTGGGAGCGATGGGAGAAAAGGGGGTTAAAGGGGATATAATGAGCTGTTGTGCTTTATGTAAAATGCACACTGCAGTGTCAGATTTATCTGAGAACACAGACAACAAGAGAATTAAGTATTGCCCAGTGGATTCATCTGAGAGTTATAACAGTCAAACTACATAATTAGAAGCTAAAACTTTGCATTGTATGTTTGCAACTTTAGAGGATGATTAATGAAATATTTCGGGCAAACCTCCCCATTAATGACTGCACAGTTCCCCAGCACCCAACTGCCATAAAAGCAATTACTGGCTGTGACCTTGTTTTCTGTCTGAGTACATCCTGCTAATGCAGAGCCACAAAAGTAGCATGTAGGCGATAGGCACCTGCAGACATGTGAGAGGCCAAGGCTTTTCATACGCGCGGCTGGCGCAGGAGGATGGCTTGGGAGCCGGATGGGATCAAAGGCAGCCGGGTGATTGGCAGAGTTTCCACGGGGCAGTGGCTGATTGAGTCTGGTGTACAGCAGGCCAGCGTGAAGCGCGCCCCGACTGGGACTGGGGTAAAATAAGCAATCAACAGGCTCAGAGTCCTGAGAGGATCTACAGCAGGTATGTGCGTTTGTGTATGAGTGTATAAGTGTGTGTACAGAAGGCGGATGAGTTGGCGTCACCCTCCTAATGAGGAGCCATGCAGCGGCCTACGTCTGTTCTGTCCTTCTTTTTAACCTTTCCTCTAATAGATTATCCACTGTGTGGCAGTGTGGAGTCGCACATGGGGTCCCCACCTGGACGTCCGCTGGTGTCAAATGCCCGAGGGTGGGAGCGCACCATGCGGACACTCAGTGGACCGTGCTGCTCGAGCAGGCAGCCAGTGGACAGTTTGCTGCTATTTTCTGAAAACAGAGCAGTGTTTAGTATGCAATGAGTGCAGTTCATTACAGTTAAGCAGCCCTGAGCGCAGCCAGATGGTCAGATAAGCATGGACTGCCACCTCTTGGTTGTGTGTTTGCAAACAGCAGGGCCCAAAAGCAATTTATGAACATGGTCAGGGAGTCTATGTGCTCCCCGGTTCCACATATGTAAATAAAATGTGCTTATGCTACTTACTGTGTCCATTGGACGCTCTTCTAAACATTAACTACATTCCAATCCAGCGTGCCGATAAGCCTGTCTTAGTTCTATTTCCCACTGGACAAGTCTGTTATCTTATAATGTCTACAGCAAGGACAAAATGCATCACTTTCATTTAGTCCCGCTGTTCCACATGGGACACTTAAAATCACTAATGCCTGGAAGATCCTTCCGTTGGACTAAGGAGCCAGTCTGTCCTTCCACTCTCATTTGAATAATATAAGAGTGGATAAATTACCATTATTACGGGCGAAGGGCCGTCACACAGGAACATGCCACAATCCAATCATACCATTGCAGGAAGCATGTGGGCTGGAGGATGGAGGCTCATTAAAGAGCTCTAAGCCGGGATCCTCTCCAACTTAACCCGGTAACCCGCTAAGCTGTTCTACCACACGAATCCCCAAATGAATGGGATCAAACCAAGTCCTGCTGTGACTGCAATTAACAAATCCAGAAATGTTGTTTTCTTCTCTGCTGAACTGTCGAGCTCTCACCACAACTTTGCAATCTTTCAGATTTAAGGGCAAACTAAAAAACTGGAGATAAACAGTGCTGACTACATGACAGATTTCACCCTATTTCAGCTTCTATAACAACCCTAAATGTCATCAAATTTTGTATTTTTCTTTTTCTACATTAAGGCTGCCTCAGCTGCTGAGATAGGAATATCCCATATGTGCAGGTGGAAGACTGGGGTTTGTAGTTAACTTGTCTCATATGAGATTCACCACACTCCTCTCATAAGTGTCATCAGAGCGCCCGCATTTTCCTGGAGTGTCAAGGGGATATGAACTACAGTTACCAAACACTGCGGTCTTGAGAGGTAAATACGAAGCAGCTAGATAAACTTCCTCCTTTTCCCAGGCGAATGTCATACCCATATGTCTTCACTGCCATTTCAGTGTTTGAGGCAGGAGAGGAAATCTCATTAAAATGTTCCTCTCATACTGAGCAGGGGAGGCAATGATTCTCGGGTATTTAAGAGTAAATAAGAGATGGGAAGAGGCTGTGTCAGACGGGAATGCATGATCCACTGGAAATTGGTGTCAGCCCTCAAATTAGTGGCCCTGCTGTGAATGTGAATGTAGTCATTTGGGTTTGGTAATTCATGCACAATATCCCCTAGTCCATGTAACAAGGTGGAGAAGTCCTTTTTAGGTCAAGTCTTGCAGCTGAAGCATTTTTTGGTTCAAACACAAATTGGTATATGGGGTGATATGGTGTGGTTCCTGGCACACAGTAGTAGCACTTATGTTGTTAGTGTGGAATTAAAGCTGCTGTGATTTGCTTTCAGCATGATTTCTGAGGGCACGCACCCAGAGCATGCAAGTATGTGACTCCTTTAGTGATGACCAAATATAGTGGTGGATTTTATTCTTCAAATCTGACCATATCCCCCAATCTCCTATAAACCTAGCCTAAGGCGGGCATACCTACTGGACCTCTGAAGTCATATAGCACTACACTAGACATCAAGCTCTGAAGAACAAAGAGTGAGGACAAAGTGACAGTAAAGCTTAAATGTGAGGGAGGAGTTCATGCAAAGAAGATGTTCTGTAAAACTTACAAGTTGGTCTAGGCCACTTGAGTGACTCCAGTCATGTTTATTCACAACACTGCAGGTTTAGCATCCTAACTCATTTAACCCAGCTGATTCAGTTAGACTTCTGTGAGTCAAAGAAAGAGTGTTAAAAGAAGAGAGGGCTCAATATGGACTTACAGTCAAGATCTGAAACGCACTGGGTACATCCTTTGTCTTCCTGAATAACAAAGGATTCCCTTAAAATACAAATAAGAACAATCTGACTAAAGCTGCAACTCTGGCTTGCCTAAGGAGTACACCTCAAGAAACATACTCATCCTGGCTTTCCAGTTGTTGCCAAGAAACTGCAATTAGGCATAAGAATTTTCCATAAGCTTTCCAAATGTTCCAAATTTTCACACAGGTGTCATTGGTAACTCTAACTAAAGTAAAATACCTATAGATTCTGGATTAAAAGCACATTCTAATAGTTTGAACTGTTCCAATATAAAAACAGAAAACAAAGTTCTCTTCTTGGAATTTGAGTTTTATAATATTTATTTTATTAAAGACATTTTAATTGAAGATCTATTTACAAAAAGTTTTATGGACGTTAAAGCTATCTCCACTTCTTGGGCAGGAGAGTTGGCAGCCAGCCAACACTTGAGCAAAGGGACCTCCAATTACTTCAGGGGATCTTACACACTGCACAAAATGTGATGTTTGCTAAAGCTGGGGGATCACCCTGCAGCTTGTGGAAGGCTGAAGTTTGAATCCAGCTCATTGGAGCACACCCAGGACTGGTGTGTCCACATAAGAGAACTAGGCAGTCGCCTGGGGTGACACTTTAAGAAAGGTGGCAAAACTCAAACAATATATATGACTGCATATCCCCAGTTCTACTTATTTTAATACTCCTCTTTGGGCTAGAACATAAAAATAACCCCCTAACTTAAATTGTGTTGGTGGTCTAGAATAGTGGTTCTCAAACTGTTCCTGTATTACAAATTGGATAGGAGCCAAGATCTGGAACATCTTGGGGCCCTTTGAGAACACCTGGTATGGAAAACATGCCAATGATTTCACATCTTAATCTATTCCTTATAACTGTTAACATTTGAGCTTCCATATGAAAAAGTTTACCCAAAAGGATAAGCAACTAAAACAAATGCTGAGTTTCATCAGTAATGAGAATAGTTTACATCATATACAGGTGAGAGAGGCAGTGCAGCTGCACAGTCACAGCCTCAGCTTGGCACAGCATTTTATTCCCCCTTTGATTCAGTGGCAAATAAAAGCCTTCCATAGCCATTCTCAATCTGTCACCTTTGCACAAAACAAATGATGGCAGTAAACACTTTTTTAAGAGCTACAACCTCCATTATCTATCTCAAATCTCAAAAAAGGTTTCTTTTGACAAATGCAGCTCTCTCTTATCAGAAAATTGAGACAGTATTGCTTAGAGCAGATGCAACAGACATGACATGTTAAAAGGCTGGGGCTAGCGAGCTGTACAGCTGGTGCGCATCAGTCTGGTGAATGCGAAAAATGAATACATAGAACAGAAGCAACAAGAGATCTTGACCACTGTATTAGAGAATTGACTGTAAATTATTACTGTTGTGCTCGTAACAGTGAATATGATGATGGGACATTTGTCTCAAAAGATCATAGTGATTTGTTCATTAAGAACTTTAAAGGCACTTCTACAGTCCACTGAAGAGTGGTGCTCTTTATGCATAGCCTAACAGCTATGCCAGCTGCGATAAGGCCTCACATGGGCCTGTTCTATCTCATGCGTCTTTTATTCACAGGGGACATCATCTCTGGCCGCAGATATGGCAGAAATCACAAGCTCGATCTCTCCTCAATTGAACTGTGCTTACCAAAGCATAACCTCCATTAAAAATAACAAGAGAAGAATAGCAATGGAGCAGAACTGGCCTTGGAGAGAAACAGTGGCCCCTGCTGAGGATCCAAACATTTGGTTTACATTTGAAGACATAACAGAGATAAACATGAACAATAAATGTGAGTATAGATTGCACTCAAATGACCAGCATAGCAATTTCAAACATCTGCTGATAAAATCCACTGCCAGTTCTATATTATGTGTGCAACTCAGTAGCATAAATATTTAAACTGGGAGCTCTTTATTCTCAACTATAAATGAAAAATTGTCATATTATTTATTAGGATGAATGAGATTATTCTAGGTTTTTTTCCAGTTTTTCAAGAAAGCTTGCAACCTTGCACCAGAAATGAAAGAACATAGGAGCACTGGAGCAGTGTCTTCTAGTTATTATTAACAAATAAGACTTAAAACCTTGTTATAATAAAAAGCCCTTATAACTCAGATATCAAATGAACAAGGACAATGTTTACTGTTTGTATGTAAAATGGTGTGACTTTCTGTCACTACAAAACCAAACCCCTTAATTTTACCCCTTAATATAACCTTAATTTTTACCTTAATTTCCAAGAAAGTAAA
>JBBKCR010000101.1:12149416-12162507 GCA_037577295.1 Ladigesia roloffi | reverse complement strand
ATTAAATGCAATTAATTAGATTAATTAATCACCACACCATGTAATTAATTAGATAAAAAACTGTAATCGCTTGACAGCACTAATATATATATTAGGGGTGTGCAGAGCGGCCGCTATTCGTATCTGTATTTTTTAAAAGGACAAATAAAACATATTCTTATTTGTATCCAAAAAATGTAAATACGGTGCGCAAACTCCATCTGCCGCTCCCCGAATCTACTCCTGGACGTGAGCAAGTGACAGGGGAGGGGGCGGGGAAGCAGAATGTGTAGAGATGGTACATTGCTCAGGGTACCTCAGAGGTACCTAGCGGTCATCAGGATCAACCCACGACTTTCTGATCGCAGTGCGAATGCCCTAACCATGTGAGCGTGAGACGGGGAGGGGGGCGGGTACAAATATTTAAGTATTTTGCCGTTTACTCTGTGCTGTTCACACTGTATACACATTTATAGTTGACATTGATACATCACACTATTCTATTCTGTCATCATTTAGTTTTGTTCAGGTTGTTATAATCAATATACATGAATTTTCAAAATGTGTCCAAAAAGAGAGTCAATTGTTTTTGTAGTTTTTTTATAGAAGGTCATTTTAAATGCACACTTCTAATTACTTCCAATACAGGTAAATATTGATTTTCAGACCAGACAAGAGACCAAACAGAAGCTCCAGGAGCCGACCCCCTTCAGTCTAAATGAGATCCAAGCAAAGGTGTACAGCCTCATGGAGAAAGACTCCTACCCTCGGTTTCTGCGCTCCAAAGTCTACCAGGAGCTACTGAGCAGAACACAGATGTACTGTCAGAGGAAATCTTTTTAGGACTGAATCTCTGTCGTTTTGCTTGTATGTTTAACCTATGGAGGAGATGTTAGAACATACCTTTACTGTTACACATATCAAATAAGTCCCTGAGTTGACTGAATATGTAAATGAATATGCATTGTAGAACTGTGAATCCAGTTTGCACTTGTATGGCGTATGACCCCTCTGTCACTGTACACCTGCACATATTTTCTTTCCCAATGGTAATGTAAATTTATTTGTATTTATCTAAACATGTGTTAAAATATATCAAACTGTCAGCCTTTGTCAGTGGTTCTCAGTTCCAGTGAAGGACCACCTTTTCCAGCTCAGATACAAAACACTAATACATGAAGGCCTATCAAGATTTGAAACAGGGCCACACAAATGAGTAATGTATTAAGTTATCATGGTTGAGACATTTAACACAGTTTATATCCAGGGAGGGGGGAAAATATTTACATTTTCATACCTGTGCTGCACTAAATGGAATGAAACAGGTATAGATATGCATCCTTTACAGTGAAACCTGCAGTTGGTCAGTGTTATTCAGGTACCCATGATATCCTTGATATTCTTAGAAACATACTGTGTATCATGATAACAAAACTGATCATGATAGCCCACCTCCATCTCCTAATCACATGTACAGGTCTGTTGTCTCTGGAAATTGTTGCATTTAAGAAATGTATTTTGTGTATTGCTACACGTAGCCTTTGCCTGCTGACCTTCTTTGAAATTCTTTGAAAGCTCGGAAAGTTTAAAAGTGTACCATCTTGTCAGTGTTTCTTTGTTGGATTAAGTAAAATGTGTCTTCACTTGACTAGTGTTGCTCTCTTTCTAACTCATTTGATGAGGCATCCACAGAATTAATCTAGGACAAGCCTCAATGTTCTCATAAGACTGTCCATTTTACTTCACCTACTAACTGTGATTTATTTCGAAGCCAAGCACCAATGACCAAATGTGGGACAGGCGGTCGTCTTTTCCACAGACAGCACATGAGCATATGTGGGTCAGCTAACAATAAACAGAAGCGTTTTATCACAGTCATCCTACTAACAATACGTTGTAGAGTCAACTGTCATATTAAGCGATATTGCAGCCGCTTTTGTGGCTAGAAATGAAATACAGCATATAAAAACAAACTGTAGTAAAATAATTTGACCTGCTTTAAGACTTGAAACTGTTAAGATGTAAAAAAAAATTGCCATTAAAAGGACATCACGTATTTGACACTTATCTTAAAAAGTATATAAACATTTCTAAAAATATTACACTTTTAAAATATGTACATTAGAGCTGTTACACTCAATATCTTATTTTAAAATCAGATGGAGCATGAAATATCCTAGCATTGTCTGGCAGACAAGTATGCTGCATTAAAGGATTAAGCCGACCCAAAGCCCTGGAACACAGACTGGACAAAAAGGTTAAGCACGCACAGGATAAACAGCAAAAAATGAAACCTTCACATTTTTTGTTGTGACTGATGGCTACCATAAAAAGCAACTTCACAGGTGTATTGATATAATTACTATTTAAGATAAAGAACATTTTCCAAAAATTATGAAAGCATGAACACTTTTCCAGTTAGAAGACATACATATATAAAAGTCCTGCATATTATGTATTTTAAAATATATTCATATACCAGGAATACACTACATTAAAACACTGATAGATGAAGTGAACATTGATTATCTTGTTACAGTGACACCTCTCAAGGCCTGGATGTTATTAGGCAACAAGTGAGCAATCAGTTCTTCAAATTGACATTCTAGAAACAAATGACCATTTTTTCTCTCCAAAACAGCAGTGGTTCGGACCTATCAGCAGTGGTCCAAGAAAGGAAGCCATGTGGACTGGCAATGGGATCATGGGCGCTGAAGGCTCATTGAAGTGTGTGTGACTAGCCTGTCTGGCCTGATCCCACAGAAGAGCTCATGTAGCACAAAAGGCTGGATAATGATGCATATTATTAGTTCAGCTCCTTTGGAATCAAGTGGTTTTGTGTCTTCAATAAACTGAAAGAAACCAACGTGGTAGCATTAGCAGAGGCACTACTGTGCTTTGTCTGAATCCTGAGTCCCCTGTTCACTTGGATATTTTATGTTGAACTACAAAAACAGTATTGATGAAATTCCTCTTAATTATTGAGAGGAATTACCCTTATGAACACAGTTTGGGGAAGGCCCTTTTCTACTAATTCCCCCTATTGGACAAAGGCAAAGCTCCATAAAGCTCCATAAAGACATGTGGCAGAACTTGGCTGGCCCGCACAGAGCCCTGACCTCAGCCCCATCCAACACCCTTGGAGTGAACTGCAATGGATATTGTGAGCCAGGCCTTCTCGTCCTAGTTTGTGCAGCACAAAGCACGGATGCATGGTCAGATTGAGATCTGGGGAATTTGGAGAAAACAAGCTTATGCCACCTTCTTACACTGCTCCACAGTCCATCTATGATGGTAACACGGCCACTGTGCACACTTATGTCAGTGGACAAGAGTAAGCATGGGTACTCTGACTGGTCTGCAGCTACACAGTTTCTTACACAGTAAATGAAATGTATGGCATTCTTTTTTATCATGGCCAGTATTATGGTAAACTGTTCAGCAGTTTGTACTACTTTAGTTCTTCTGTGGATACATACTCGTTAGTGTGTATACACTTATCCAAGCCCGGTCTCACAAGTTTTTGTGCAGCTATCACAAAATACAAGGTAATCAAAAAAGTGCTGCAATCATGATTTAGGGGTTTTTGTGCTAGGATAACGCTTCACTATGCTATGTATTTTAATGCACACTACATAACATCGCCAGTATCAGCACTGACTGGTGACTGAGGAGGACAGTAAGAGAGAAATAAATATTTGATTCTGTATCATTTTTGTTTTCAAATTGGTTGAAACAGGTTGAAAGGCCCTGAAACAGGTTGAAAGGCTGTAATATTGGGAATGTCTCTAACCCTAACCCTAACTTTAACTCTAACCTTAACCCTAACCCTAACGGTCACACTATCCCCAATACTAACCCTAAAAGTCACCAGTTAGCACAGATACTGGCAATGTTATGCAGTGTGTATTAAAATACATAGGGTAGTGAAGTGTTGTCCTAGCAAAAAAACCCCACTAAATCCTGATCGCAGCATGTATTTTGATTAAATTGTATTTTGTGATGGCTCCAAAATGCACACACACACACACACACATACACACACACTCACACACACAACAACAATGTATGAGCCATTTTATCACACTTCTGTGTAAAGTCATAATTGGGGATTTCACTGAAAGCTGACACTCAAGGTGCCCTAAAACAAACAGGCAGACAGTGGGGGGAACCTTGGATCCGGCCTTTAACAGCTGATTCAGGAATATTCCCGGACAACTTCTCACTCACTGACTTCCCCCATTAATTCACACCATTTAACAAGCATTAGAGCTGACAGTGACCTTGAGCTGTGGCTTAGCACCTCATTGTTTTTTTTCCACATTGCTAGGAAACAGGAGACTTGGCCTGAAAAGCAGACAACAACAGTATTGGGCCCATAAACTAATTTAACTAAAATAAGCTTTTATTGAACATCAACACCAACATCAATTATTGAACATCAACGTCAAATACATTTGAAAAATAAAAACATCACTATGATTTTAATGGCTAAAATTAGATGACCCACTTCAGTGAGCTTGTATGGTGCTGACACTGCCATAGAGTAAATAAGAGCAGCTCGCTGGCACATTGCAGTGACACATACAGGGCTTTTGTATAACCCGGTTGTGTAACCTATAGATGGCTGGGAAGCTCCAGTCCTTTCGGCTTTATAAGATTTATCTCAAAATCTGAAAGTGCTGTAGGGATAAACCTCACAAGACCAGGAAATGGTTTTACAGGCTAGCCTAGAAGTGATTTAAACAAACGGTTGTCTGTTCATAAAGTTTATATTTACCACCATGGCACTACGAAGAACACACATGCCTAACTAAAATGGGCTGCAAGAGAAGTTAAACAAAGTGCACTTTTGAGAGCAAAAAACTTCTTGGAACTCTAGTTGGGAATTTCTATTAATGACTGAAAGTGTTACTGGATTCCAGACACACTCATTTAGAGAGGAGGATACATCCACATTTGTAAGGCCCTAGCCTCAATTCTTCTGAATTCTTGAGAAAGGAAGCAACAATATAGATAAACAGAGCTGCAACAAGGAATCAATTACATTTAAAAAGAGTGATTACAATAAAAGTTGCAGATTAAATTATTAATTATTATTATTATTATTATTATTATTATTATTATTATTATTATTATTATTATTATTCATTATTATTATTATTATTATTATTATTATTATTATTATTATTGATTTATCGTGTCTGTGCTGATGTGTCACCATGTCAATAAGAAAAAAGTTATTGAAAAGCTATTAACATTAAGGTTGAATAGCAGATGTGTTAGCTTCTAACTATGTGAAACTGAAATTGTGTGACCCATGAGCAAAGAGGTAAGAGAGAGATAATGATAGAACACCTGACACCTGTTGATGGCTCAACATTAAAAGAAAGCTGCTCCAAAATCTGGTTAATTAAATGAAGCTCAGATCCATGGCAAGTACTGGGGTTGAACTGAGGAACTGGTCACTTCCTACTATGTAGTTTTCAATTGTCTAATAATCAATATTATTTCTGGTTCCAGCTTCAATAAATCAAGTCAAATTTACTCCAGTTCTGAATGATGTCAGCTAACAAAGAGAAAGAGAGAGAGAGAGAGAGAGAGAGAGAGAGTGAGAGAGAATAATTGTGAGAGAGTTACAGCTGAAACAATCTACATCCCTAATGTTTTGGTTATCAGTCATTTATTTATTTATCTGTTATTTTAATATCTCAGGTACATTCAAACATAAAAATACATTTTGCGCACTTACTTTAAAATGTATAGCATGCATATATATTTTCTGAGTTATCAATTTTGAATAAAATGTGCACTTTGTCTGATTTGTGGATTAATCAAATGATCCACTTCTTGATCATCAAAATAGTTGTCAGTCGCAGCCCTTCTTCTAGACACTGGGATTGACTACAGATCGTGAAGAATTTAGATGAATTGGGCATTGTTCACGTAACGATGACAATGTTTTAAAACCCATAAATGAATCATTCGATTTCTAGTCATGAAACACTTGACCAAGTATAACTATTGAGATGAAGGATATTAAAAGCTGTACTGTTAAAATTCAGTGTTCATAATAACACATTCTTTATCTTAAAGAGATTCATCAGTCTATCATTGTGTTTTCCTGCTACATTTCTGTTCACTTACTGATCTTCTATGCGTTCAGTGGTTCAGTGACCTACTACAACATACATACATTTTCAGTGTATCAGGGAGAATATATGGTTCATACTATCTCATCATTCGATTTATACAAACTTGATTTAAAGTCTCTCTATCTTCTGAACCACGACTTTTATTTAAGGCCTTGGGAAGATTTGTGAAACCACGTCATGGGAAAAACACAGGCCGACCGTGACACTTCCTAATTTATGAGAGGTATGAATGGCTGAGGCACTTGGCCTCGATACACGTCAAAACTTCATGGCATACAGCTCACTAAGTCCAACATCCTACTCTAAACAAGGTTGAGATACTGAAAGGTCTTATAGCGGTTGGTATACGACAACCAACGTCTGTACGGACGTCAGTGTTTCAGAAGTTAAATAATTACTGATAGTACTAGTAATGGGCTTAAAAAGGTTCTTCTTTTCATCATTTCACATTAATAGAATATGTGTGATGTGCCACAAATCCAATCATGATGAATTCCTGACCTATGATTATAAAGACTGCATGTTCAAAAATGAACATGCAAGAAAGAATGTTTATGTGGGAGAAGCACACGCATGATTGCTGATACCATAATGTTTAAACTACCTGAGATGTAATGTCATCTCTGAGGTTTCTGGTACACTTACTGTTGAAACAGATGAATACAGTGCAGATAAAACTGGCAGGGGCATATAAGGCATGTCCCCCTATGAACTAAACAAGTCCGTTCTTTCACTCTAGGTACTCTCAAAAGCCTCCATATCCATTTCCTTCCACAGTGGGTGATCCATTTCCATCCCTTTGGAGAGAAGAAGCAAAAAGCCAATGTCACCTCATCCCACCGTAACTCTGGCATGTCAGTGCAATTGTCCTGATCTCTGAAAAAAGGGGCCTTTGGAGGACAACAAGGTTATTTTCTTTTCTTTGCACCTCCCTCTGTTTTCTGAGCTTGGGGTGCTGGTAAGGTTCTTACATCACTGTAGACGTGCAAACATCCCAAGAACATGCACAAGAGCTCTTTGTCCTTAGCATGTCATGTCTTTCTTTTTTCCAAGAAATAAAGATTTGTGCAACCACAAAGCATGTCAGGTTAGAAAATTAAATAAATAAAAAACTGATGTCCAGTGACATCACTAATGACCACCCACAGGTTCATGGATGGGATATGGGATACCCCGAGGTCCTGTTCTAGTGTGCCCTATTAAAGTTAATCAAATGTTCCTTATTGTGAGCACAACCCGAATGTGTCAGGGTCGCCTCAACTCAGGTTCCCTTTCTGGGTAGGTATTGAAGTACAGCAGAAATCTAAACTGAAAACATTTAGCTGAACTGATGATATGTTAATTGGAGGATGCTGTTGGTTTCGACTCCAGGGAAACAAGATTCTAAGGACTCTAAGGAATATATTTTATTGGTAAATTCATCACAAAATATTCACATCATATGAAAGTCAGCTGGTATTTCTAAATATATAGAAAAACTAAAATCCAAAATTAAACAAAATTAAAAAGTAAAATGATGACTAATTCTGATGTCAAGGCATTGTCACCCTTTTCTTAAGATGTTTTCCACTCCTGGTTATTTCACATATGTTGGGAACACAAAGTAACATCATTAGAAAGAAAGACAATCAAGTCAAGTCCATTCAGATTCAGTCTGGTATCCCAACCTAGAGTACCAGGTTAGTGTGCGAACAGTGTTAGAGCACAAAGAAATGTCACTGCAACAACTAGTTTCGGCAATTCCCATTTCCCTATTTACTCCTTATGTACACCATACACACACACACACACACACACACACACACACACACACACACACACACACACACACAGTATAAACTATCAGACAGAGAGGCAGGAGGACAGCTGCACTCTGATTGGCTAAAAGGAAGGATGATGCTGTGCCTTCTGATATATAAACCCCCTCCTATCTCTCTAAAACCAGACTGCTGATAAACTCTCCCTAAAATCAACACCACAGAAAGGACCGTTCTCTCTTCTTTGGACTTATAATGTGCAGAGGATTGGCGGCACTGCCAGGCACTTGCCTAGAAAGGTACAGATTTGAACATCTTACAGGAGCTTGTGTGAGCTATTTAAAGGAAAGAATTTACCGTATATGATGTAAATTATATATGTGTTTTATTATTATACTCATAATATGCAATGTAATATATACTGAGTATATTTAGGCTGGTGCACTGTAATACCTGGCAATGAAAAATGTACAAGTTCAAAGAATGTTATCTGCTCATCACAGGGCTAAAGGATTAAAAGCACGTGTGGGCAGCTTTCTGGACTGGAGACTGCTGTGCTATGCCTACAAACTGAGGAAACCAAGGTACAGTTCTATTCTGTATTTGACTAACTCTGTGAATGCTGCATAAATACATTTGAAAATGTTCCTGTAATGTCCTAGCTCTAACCAGAATATGTGTTCATTCGCAGACTGACCTTGGATGAATGCCTCAGGTGGAAAGAATCGTTTGAAAAGCTACTGTCCAGTAAACGTAAGTGTCATGTGTAAAAAATGCATGTTACCTACAGAAAGAGAGAGAGTGCGTGTGTAAAAATAGATTCCTGCTGTTCTATGCAGATTAAAGGCTCTTAAAGCATTGTGCATTGCCAGTGACAATCTGTGCTCAGACGGAGCTAAAATAGGACAAATTTAATGTGCAGTGGAGTGAAGGCAAAAAAAAAATCCTAATCATTGTAATGGGGCTTCAGTGCACAGATGTGTGTTTGTGTGCATGTGTGTGTGTGTGTGTGTGTGCTGTCTGATCTGTGTGGGATGCACTAAGTTGATGCAGCATGTAACACATGTAATCTCTTTCCCTCCCTCCATCAGATGGACTGTATGCCTTCAGAGCTTTTCTGGTGTCTGAGTTCAGTGAAGAGAACATCGCCTTCTACTTGGCCTGTGAGCAATACAGGAACATCAAGTCTGAAGCCAAGCTGTGCTCCAAAGCCCAGAGGATCTACAATGAGTTCATCGGAAGTGAAGCACCGAGAGAGGTGAGGAACATTCATGTTCAGTTTATTCATGCACAAATTCACAGCACCGGGGCTTGTGATGGAATTTATATTTCATTCACACTGCCAGGTATAAACTAAATGAACTCACTTTGTATTTTTCTTCCTCTCTTCCTTCTCCAGGTTAACATTGACCATGAGACACGAGACATAACCCAAGCCAATGTGAAGTGTCCCACACCAACCTGCTTCGACCAAGCACAGTACCGGATCTACATACTGATGGAGAAAGACTGCTACCCACGGTTCCTCCGGTCCTCCGCCTACCGAGATCTGGTCGTCCAGCTGACCAAAAAGAACGCCAAGGCTGCCACAAAGAAGGCCTGAAGTCCACAGGAACTGTAAGGATCCTAAGAGGATGAGCGTTGATATTAAGAAAGGGGTGGCCATCTGATGAAGAATCGGCCCAGAGAGAGAATGATGGTGGTCAGTAGAGATCCTAAAACGAGGAGCAGGCCAATAGTGATTCAAAGTCGACAGCAGAGCGAGCGGCAGGATGGAGTGGGAGAAGCTTACCAGTCTAACACAGTTGTGCCCCATTGATGGAATCAAAAGGATTCGAAAATGAGGATTAATGAGAAGACTGTAGAGAAGACTGTCTAGCACCCACATCGCATAAATAAATGAAAACACGCAGGTGGAAATGTCCCGACTTGAACATGCAAATAAGCTTGTTCTTTTTTTTTTCTATTAGCACTGTAAATTTAATTAGGGAACTCAGTTGAACTATTTATTTATTTATTTTCTTTTTCCATTTACAATCTGCTACTACACTGCTGTAAAAAAAGAGTGGATGTGTGCAATATTATTTTCTTTTAAACTTGCTGTACTGTCAAATAAAATTAAATAAAAATTCAGTTGAAATTGAAATTCTGCCATGAGATTTTGCCTTTCTGTGACACAAGAAACATACAGGTCAAACATAGGTCAGCATTATACTGGAGACTAAACAGTGGAGCCCAAGAAAGACACACATAAATTGCCAGTTCCATCTCCTTTGAGGTCACACAGAAGTATATGTGTAATTTTACTGCCGTGAGAGAGACACCATACCAAAGACTTCACCCTTTGGTAAACAGGCCCGTAATGACGGAGCCGCTAGCTTCTCTCTTATTAAATCTCTACCGCCCGGTCACAGAGCGGATCCCACACTGCGGGTTTACGGAATCACCAAGGCAACTGTTTGGGTCTGGTTTCCAAAGCAGAGAGCACACCATTTCCTCACTTTTTTCTTGCTGTCCTCCTCTAGTTCAGAGATGAGTGTGAAAAGCCGACGTTTGGACACTGATTCTCGGAAACAGGAAATCCCTGTGATAAGGTTTTTGCGTTTCTGAAAGAGCAGTGACAAATGGTTTGCTTGTCTCTGTGTTTGCCCAAACAATAAGTCACCAGTAATTAAAGAAATAAAGCTGTCATTTCCAGGGCTTGTCCAGGAGCAAACACGTCATGAAGAGATCACCAAACCCAGTTTGTAAAAATATATTTACTTCTAAACTCTTTGTGTGTGATTTTCACAAGTGTGTTTGGACTGATCTCATAATCAGTTTAGAGAAATCATAACATTATCTCAGTATACAACAGCCATGCATAGATCAAAAAATGTTTAGACATTTTAAATCAGTATCTGTGAATATTTCAATTTCATCAGTTAAGGGGCAGCAACAGATGGTGCAATGGACATATTTGTAATATTCAGCACTGGATTGCAATGAGAACACGCAGTGCTGCCTAGATGCCATGTGTATTATATGTGGCTCCTAATCTAAGTCATATCCACCAACAGTTCAGATGTTCCAGTAGATTACACTATACACACATTTGGCAGGGCAGAATGGTAAATGGTAATTTGATCACTAAAAGAATAACATTAAATATCATAGTACTCCAGAATGTATGAGCTAACAGTTATCCCAGTTATGTAATGTAAACCTATATGAGCCACAGGTGTATTTCAAACATCTGCAATGTTAATGTTTTGTATTTACAGTCACACACCCTGGTCAGATTATGATATCTTATTGGTGAAAAGTGAAGAGGTGCAGAAACAGACTACAGATAGTACTAAAGATAGTACTACACCGTTCGTGTGCAAATGACTGTTCATTTTGCTGAACCAAGAGTATTCTAAACATTATTTCTAATTTATTCATTAGTTTATTTTCAATATGTTGAACTACCATATCTCTCGGCCAGATGTGTAAAAAAGTTTGCACTCGGCAGTAGGTTCTCAAATAAATTTCTCAATATTTTCAAAAGAGTCTCTAACTTTTAATGAAATTGATTTTGTACCAGGTTTACAGTCTTATAGAACCTGTACATTACTGCCATTAAAACAAACAAAGTGACCTTAATAAATATGAAGATGATCTCAGTCTGAAACACTTTATATAAATGCCTCAGATAATGTTGTTGTCATGACCTTGTTTTTATACACACTAATCATAGACTAGTGTGAGAAGTATAAAATTAAACCCATTCACCACATGAAGCAGTCAGTCGCCACCATCAAGGGGCGCCTGGGAAGCAGTGAGTGGGGACCTTGCTCATGGGTGCCAGTAGCAGTGTTGGGACTCGAACCCACGAATATCTACTCACAGGGACAACACCCTAACCACTAGGCCATCATCTGTCCATGGCGTCTTTTTCAGCAATCTGTTCTACAGTAGTGCTTTACATTTTGACAAAGTTTAGACAAACATTTGATGGAAAGGTGCAAGAACACACTGTGTATTGCAGCTCACTGCATATGAAGCTGCATAACCACAGACTAGTCAGAGTGCTGACCTAGGGATGTCCCTACAATGGACACATTCGCATCAGAACTGACCAATGGAGCAGTGGAAGAAGGTGCCCAGGTTTGTGTGAATCACATACCAGGGGAAATAACAATGCCATGATGTGCTTTAGGAAACATGCAAGCAAGGGGAGACAGTGTGAGGCTCTGGCCAGTGCTCTGCAGGGACACCTTGGGTCCTGACATTCATGTGGATGTCACTTTGACATGTATGGCCTACCTAAACATAGTTGCACCCCTATATGGCAACAGCGTTTCCTATGGCAGTGGACACTTTGTGTGCACAACACAAAGTTCAGAATCTGAAAAATGTATTTATACCAGAGGAAATTGCTTACATGATGATATGACCTCGAAATTCCCCAAACCTCAATCCGATCAAGCGTCACTGGGATGTGCAGGACAAACCATGGGGGCCCCACCTCGCAGCTTACAGGATTTAAAGGATCACCTCAGGATTACCACAGCACACTTTCACACATCTTGTGGTGTCCTCTGATGACAGTGTTGTGTAGGGACAATATTTGAATAAGACGTGTATGTTATACTGTATTTTGTGCATCATATATGTGCATTTATGTTTATGAAGAACTAAATAAAGAAACACTGTGCCATAATATTTGTAAGAGATACCTAGTAACGTAGAACTGTGGGCAAGATGATCTTTTAATACAAACTAAAATAACGGAAGCCATGACTGAAAGACTATTCTAAGGTAACATATTAAATGCATGTAAAATGTGTTTGATGATATTTCATGACAGTTACGTTATATTAAGTATTAACGAAATGTTAAAGGGTGTACTGAGGAAAATTTCAGCTTCATTGCATGATGGCTGCAACATTAAACAACATTAAATAAACAACATTGCCACCTAGTGGCAAACCAGCATTCTAAAAGATCTCTAAAAGATCTCAAACAATGAAGGCTTGCAAAAGTGTTGGTGTGTTTTTGAAGAATTGTTGTGTATTTGTTTCAATATATTAACTATTTAAACCGCACATAAATCATGAAGCAGTTTCAGTTATATATATACCACTTTTGGTAAGCAGTAAGCACTGCATACTGTACTCGGAACACCTATCAAGGTAGATACGTCTATATGCAACACACACACACACACACACAC
>JBBKCR010000101.1:12130080-12141210 GCA_037577295.1 Ladigesia roloffi | reverse complement strand
ACACAAAAATACTCTCCTTCCCTTGTGAAATGTAGAGAGACACACACACACACATACCACACACACACACACACATATCGGTCAGTATTCTTCAGACCTGCTTGATCTGCTATAGGAACACTTTTTCATCTCTTAAACTCAGAATGCATAATCCAGGTTTGAGTTTTTGAGTTTTGTCAGCTTAAATGAGGAAGATCTTAGAGATGGTTTGAATAGCTGAGTGGCAGGTCAGTTATTTTGCAAATGGTCAATATAGGCTGCATTGTTTGGATTAAAATGAATTCAAACCATAATAATAAAAGCTTGTTTTCAGCATGTTTGTTCTGCCAGAAGCTTTTTTTGTATATACATTTTAAGGATGGATGGTCGGTCGGTCGGTCGGTCGGTCGGTCGGTCGGTCGGTTTAGTAACTGTGTATGATGCTTATTTACACCAAGCACCAAAATAAATGTTCATACCATGTTATTTTGTACTTTTGGGGAATGTATTTTGGGGAAAATACACATGATTTTAGGACATTTTTTCACAAAGCCTTTTCAAAAAACACATGGAATATATGTGGAAAACTAAATAAAGTCATATTTCTCTCCAGTTCTACGTTTGTACTTTTACAGTAGTGGTACATAAGATTTTATTATCCAGAGGCTCAGTTAGCATGAAGAGACAATAAAAAGAGACATTTCTACAAGATCATTGTATAGTTAGAGAGATAATTAAGTTAGACTACCTGTAAAATGTTCTCTGTAATGTAGATACCATTAAACACTGTACTTTAAGACACTGTAATGCTACTTCTCCTTTTTTCCAGTAGTCTGACGGTGGATGGAAAAAATATCTGTTGCAGAAACGTACTTTGTGTGTGATGCTGTGTGATCTGCAGTCACTCAGGTTGTATGAAGAATGTTTATGCCAGAGCAGAGTGTGCCATTTAGTATGCTTTGCACTCTTATCCATTGCCGCGTGTCGCAGGCATTCATGGATGGGAGGTCAGCTCTAAATCCCCCCTCTGCAGTCTTTTTTTTCACTTTTGGTAGGAACATAGTCACTGCTGGGCCTTTATCACTGTAGCAACAGTGTTAAAGGTCCAGCTCAGTTCTGACATCACATGAACTCCCAGAAACTTGTGACTGTCAGCCCTCATTACATTTTTATGCACCACACTGCACAGGACACTAACAGTTTGAATTTAGAATGTTTTATTTTACTGTATCTGCACATTCATTTTCTGTTTTGAAGATTTAAATAACATGATCAAAATTGACTGTTGAAACCAGGTTGTTCCAAAGCACACACACATAAGCAATTTAATATTTAAGTTACACTTTAAGAATAACGTTTCTAAAGGGTGTGTGAACAGTTTTGCTCAGGTTCTAATTGGGATCAAAGTTTTGAGGATTTTGTCTTTCCAGTGATAGAGGTTAAAATGGTTTGAGATTTCAAAACACATATTAAATCCTTGCTTCTAAATTATTTCATGAAAATATAAATGCCAGAGGCCTAAACAAGGATGACAACTCATCATTCAATACAAACTAAATGTGAAATATTCATGGTTTGAATATGACAAAAGAATTAAGAAATTATGAACACCATTTGTTGT
The DNA here is from genome assembly GCA_037577295.1 of Ladigesia roloffi. Lineage (NCBI taxonomy): Eukaryota > Metazoa > Chordata > Actinopteri > Characiformes > Alestidae > Ladigesia > Ladigesia roloffi. The sequence continues at coordinate 12,139,610 of JBBKCR010000101.1, read as the reverse complement.
AACTAGCATAGGATATTTTACACTGCAAATATGGTTATAAGGTACATATGGTGGTCTCATAGTGAGTGGCTTTTGCATGTTTCTTACACTAGAGGGCAACACACTTCACAAAATTATACTGTTCAGTCGAGACTTCTGAAACACCAAGGCATTTTGAATGCACAGAGATACCGTGATGAGATCCTGAGGCCCATTGTTTTGCCATACATCCATGCACATCACTTCATGTTTCAGCAAGATAATGTTGCAAGGATCTGTACACAGTTCTTGGAGGCTGAACATGTCACCCGTTGAGCATGTTTGGGAGCCATTGAAGAGGAGTGGACCAATATTCCACAGGCCACAACTGACAATCTGATAAACTCTATGCGAAGAAGATGTGTTGCACTGCATGAGGCAAATGGTGTCACACCAGATACTGACCGGTTCTGAGTCCCCAGACCCCCCAATAAAGCAAAAAACTGCACACTCCAGGGTGGTCTTTTATTGTGGGCAGTATAAGGTACACCTGTGCACTACTCATGATGTCAGATCGCCATCTTTATATGGCACACCTGTGAGGTGGGCTGGATTATCTCAGCAAAGCGGAAGTGCTCACTATTACACATTTAGACTGATTTGTCAACAATGCTTGAGAGAAAGGGTAATATTGTGTATCTGGAATGAATTTTAGATCTTTAAGTCCATCTCATGAAAAATCAGAGCAGAAACAAAAGGTGCTGCGTTTATATTTTTGATGAGTGTATTTACAAAAGTTTCCAATTGTTTTAAGTGTGTGTATATAAGCAACTCCATGTTTATTACTCACCCAATACATGAATAATATAATTCAAATAAATATAACCTGATAAAAAAAAAAAAACCTCTGAGAACACTGGGATAATGCTACTCTTTGTATGGAGGCTCTCCTCAGACTCCTTCTTGGATGACCTTTTGTTAGCAGGACAGAACAAACTGTTTGAGAAGATCCAACACTCCCTTGAGACCAATAAAACGAAGATTCCAGAGTGAGTTTAGGAATTGTACACTGTCCTATCACACCACATCTTATAACACCACACTCTGAGATCCTTAGCTCATTTCTCTAGGAGCTACGAAACCAAACAGCTTAATTTTCCCCTTGAAAAAGGACCTTCATTTTGACCTTAATTTCCCATACAGGAAATGAAGGAAATATAAGGGAAAAGTGCACATATCATGGCTGATGAAGTGGTTAAATTTACAGACTTTTATCCTTGTTTTTTAAAAATGAGAGCCTCCTGAATTTGCACATTAAATTTAACATTAAGAGATTTCACACTCACGCTTTTACTCAATTTTTTTCCTAAGGGGTCAGTTTCACAAATGAATAGGCGCTTAATTCAAACTAAGTGTTTTTGTGTATTTTTAGGGGTAAATTAAGGTAGGGTGAGGCACCTTTTAAGTACATTGTGTTTCATAGTGATGTACCATATCTCCCACAATACTGGGTGTATGATGCGCTACACTGTCATACCAATTACGTAAAGCTCCCTTTGGGGGTTACATGTTCAAAAAAATGGTACTTGTGAGGACCGCTGGCTTCATCAACCCAAAGCCCAAGGGACAGAGACTACTGCATCTTGCACTCAAAGCGTGGGAAAAGGCCTCCATGGATCCCCTGTGAATGAGGAAAACTCTGCTCACTGACCCCGCTCCTCAGGGCTTAGGAGCCTTGGTCTCCTATGGATTATGTTTTTCACAGTCAGGGTTTTGGCCGCAATTTCCATCTCTCATTGCGGTTATGTCATATTGAACCACTGTCCTAGTCTAAATGTATGAGTTGGGAATGCCAACATTCAATTAGAAAATAATTTTCCACATTGCATTAGTAGACACTAAAATATTTCTGAATGTGGGGCCAGATCAAGCTTTTAAAAAGTGGGGGGGTTCTGAGATAGGGATGCCAAGTTATAAATACAATTTAATCAATTTAATACTATATAATATGACAAAAGTGGGGGGAGGAGGGGTCACAATTTAGCAAAACTGGGGGTGTTGAATCCCCCAACCCCCCGTGTGCTACGCCCCTGTCTGAATGAATTCCTATTCAGAAAGACAAAACATTTTCCCGCCTACTGAAATATGAAAAAAAACATGAAGATGGTATCAATTGAAGATTGCAATAATTGTAACTTATGTATGTGTCTTTAATGATTTTTTGATTCTGTTTTTCTTCTTCATTTGGCTTCTGTAGAAATTATACTCTGACTGAACATTTTGTTCTCAAGAATAGCAGATGCAGCCAACATGGAGGCAACGATCTCCATTCCCAACACCATGGCGACTGTTCAGTTTTGCGTAAGCACCACACACATACATACACACAACACCTCAGATCTTTGGACTCTGATAATCTGTTTCCAGAACCTATCCGGGAAACATCTGACACTGGGGAATGTTCGACCTATTGGTTACAGACAGCATAATGGAGAACATGTGTTATTTGAAGACAACTGCTTTGCGTGCATGCGTCATATCTTTAATAGGTGCAAGCAGACCTTGAGTGCTTTCAGGTTGAGCAGAACAAATAGAGGGTGAAACCACACTCATGTGGAGAATTCGGGTCTCCCCTATGCCACTAATACCGAGGGGCCTATTTTAAATTTAATGCTATGTTACAATCATCAAGAAACATAATATTTCCCAATAAAAAAAGTTTTTTTTTTTTCAAACAAACTTTTCGTTGATGATTTTACATCATGCACAACTGTAAGAGTAAGCAACAGAACCAGAAGTCAAGGAGAGAACTGTCATCAATTATAGCATCTAAACATGGACGTGTTTTCCAAAGGCATCAAAATGCAATCAATGCAGATTCTTTTTGTTTGAGTGGGGTTTTTTTTGTTTTTATAGTTTTTTATAAGTGAGCCACAAAATTCCAGCCAGAGATTGGAGATTAGGGAGGTCCACAGGGTGGGAGATATTTATGTTTCCCACAGTGAGGTTGCTGGACAGAGATTAGACTTCCGTTGCTGGCCATCTCTTCAATCTAATGAACACTAAACCAGACTGCACTGATTTTCCATAATGGATTAGTGTCAAATTTAGTTTGGCATCTCTTGATCATGTTTTTTTTTTTCCCCTGAGCTCGGTCTCATCGGTCTGCATAACAATGAATTTAGAAATGCATAAGTCCAAGTATACGTGGTATGACAAATTTCCACTTCGTTTGAGAATTATTTTTGGTCGAGGGCTGGTTTATTTTGAATGAGCAGACATGGTGCATATTCAGGAAACTGTGCCTAATTCAAATGCATTAACAGTCTACTCTGCTTTGGTTTTGTCTTTCCTCTTGCAAATACATCAGAAAACCTCACTGTAGACTATGCATTGTCTTGTACTTTGCACCAATATATTTTCAACCTAAGACGGACAGTAGTGTGAAATCACAAGCTGCAGTATTAAATATATATGGGTCACTTCAGGGTTTTTTGTCCATTACAACTAAATGCCAAAAAGAAATTAGGGACAAGATCTCAATGGAAACATTTAGCAAATAATTTTTTTTTTGTTATTATCTTGCTTAATTAATTTGTTTCTTTAAGCATGGAATTGACCATAATCCTCCGGTATTCAGCCATTTATTTATCTATCATGTTACATAATGGATCCGCAATACAGCTCAAAACAAATAATTGACAAAGCAAATTCTTCATTTATTAAGACAAAAGTCCACAGGAAAATCCTTTGCAAATAAACAATTTACATAAGCAATTAATGGTGCTGTGGGAAAACGATTTTAATATCCTCTGAGTGCCGTGCGATTCTGTGAACAGAGACTTGCAGGAGCATCAAGCAAAGACTGACACCGGCGCTATAGTAGCACCTGAGCAAATCCAAGTTTTGCCATTTATTGCCACTTAGATGCTAAACTGGGCAAATTCTACTTTCTATCTTTGTGTATAAATGCATACAAGCCTTGACCATCAACTGTTCAGCAATTATTTGGTCACACCAAAGCAGCTTTCTCTGAGGTACCCTATGAGCAAAGTACTGTCCCCAATCACTGCACCCCATGTGCCACTCTTTGGTGGCAGCCCCTACTACACTTGTTTTTTTTTTAGTATTTTAATTGGTTAAATGCATATGTATTTCTGGTGCGGTGCAGGTTTTGACTGTCATAGTGCAACCAGAATAAGCAAAACTGTAGCAAAACTACGCCCAACCCTGTCAGAGCAAGTCCGTATAATTGTGAAAAAACAAGGATTGGGCAGTAAAATATAAAGATAACAAATAAAATGTGATATTTAAAAATTTTACTTAAATATTAAGTAAAATGTACATTCCATGTGCATCTAATAATACGTTAATTTAGCTCATTTATGTTTTAGAAGGGCTCATGGACCATTGGTGTGAGAGTTTACCACTAAAAAGGGAGAAGACAGCAAGACATCTTAAAACCTTGGAACAACTGCTTAGTGGTACCTCCATGACAGCAAAATTGACTGAGGATTCGGTGGCACAAAACTTCACAGAACAGAGTTTATTCTGCCTTTCTGTTTCCAGATATGTAGGTGAATTAGCAAACCATTGTCAACTTAGACAGACATGTTTACGATGTCTTCTGCATCTCCTCTCTTTATGTAATACTCTTACATAAATACTGTAATACTGTCCTCTGGTTCTCACACTGTTCTGAAAAATGAATCGGTCCTAGTGTTAGCTGCTTTGGTTAAAAAGTGCCTGCCATAATAATAAGTAGGATTGGAAGATAACAGCAAGATGGTATGCTGTGAATTTTAGCAATTACATAAATCAAAACACATGGCACAGTCACATTTCAAATCCATGGCCATGCAAAACTCATTCATAATTTCAACATCAATCAACCAACGTTGGACCGTCAAATATAAACCTTTATCCTCTAAATGAGGATACATTTTAGATTTTAGAATACCATGCCTATAATATGATGTGGGAGTACTTTACTTTAGAGCTCCAAAATAATGGACCTAGCTGCAGAGCAGAGATCACGGATTCACCACAGGTATGATTCAACCCGGCAACGAGTGAAATACAAGGCATGTTAAGCAACCACATTTACTTGTGGAATTAATTAACTGAGACTGCCAGGAGGTAAACTGGCCACTCAAGTCACAGGAGAAACTAAAACAGACCAAAATAACGCTTGGCATGGCAAAATACCAAGTGTGGTTCTGAGAGAGAGAGGGGAAAGCGACAGGAGTTTGGTCCAAATGAAAACATGACTAGGAAAAAGCTCAAGACTAACCACTAATGAAAATGCTTGCGAACTGTAAAAGTTTCACAACACTAAGAACACCAGCACAAGTCTAATGCTTGGGAACACAAAGACCCAGCGGTGACCCACTATGTGAGCCCTAGTTATAAAGGGCCTCTCACAGGTGCAGTCAATGCCAGCTGATTGCAGGAGGGTGGCAGCCTTAGTCTTCTTATTATACCCAACATGGCAGTAGCAGCCCTCCACCTCCACCTGCTGCTTGGACTGGACAGTCTGGCTCTAGGACAAAATGGCCAAGCCAGACTGGGCAACAATTTTGGTCATCACATGTAGCTAAGTCAGATTCAACCATTTGAACCCTGGGCCATTTACTAGCAGTTTTGAATCCCTTCATTCATAGGGCTATAACATTTTATTTCCACAAGCAAGCCATTTATGCCTTAGGCTGTTTTTTTATTATTTAGAAAGAGAGTGGGGAAAATTATGACTAATGACTGCAAATTTGTAACACTTAATCCAACAAAAGCATGTGGACCATCGAGATAGTGAATGCACGCTTTAATGCACCTACTGTAAATAACATGGATTTTGTATGGAGTTTCAGCAGTGTTTGTTGTGGGAACTTTCTTCCATTTCTCTCTTTTGCCCTCATGATTACTCTGGAATTTATTGCACAAAATTTAGACGATTGTAGGGTAATTCTTCTCGATTTCAGTGATATGTGTATCATGCATGTGTGTTACTACTGTCACAGTTTATGCATCTGAGAATAAAGTTACAAAAAACAGAAAATGTGTTCATGGGTTTATAAAGGTTAATCATGTTACAGCTCCAAATACCCCAGAATAGATTTGCATTTAACTTTCTGTCACACAATCTCCTTTGCTCTCTAAGACCTTTTCTGCATATCTGGTTTGAGCAGTTTTTCTTATTTCACTTATTTCTGATCAAATTCAATTCACATGCAATTTCAAATGGGATTCAAATTCTGGATTTGCAGTAAAGTATGACCAACCATATTTCATGTGTGTTTTTTGGCATTAAGGGGAGGATGACATTGACATCAAAAGGCAATAAAACGTGCTGTATTTACATAATAACACATTTGGAGAGATTAAGTATAATACATGCGACTACAATTTTATGCTGTGGTTAAAATATAGAATGATCATTCTGCTAGTTAGTGTCATTAAATGACAGTTCACAACAAGATTTAGAGCCCCTCCCTAGTCAATGCACCAATGCGCTAACATGCTATATGTTAACATATGGGTTTTTAATATGATGCATTTACAAGTAAATGCAGGTGCAGTTTGACTATACACATGTGATTGCTAAATATTAAGATCAGCTCTCTATGGACAGGAGGAAAATGAATTGTTTGAGTCTTGGTTCCTCCTGAGGTTTCTTCCTCACTTCTTGCTTTGTGACAGCATTGGTTGTAAAATGTTCTAGATAAATAAAACTATATTGAATTGCATTGAGTTCTATGGTGAGCACAGCTGTTATTGCATTTGCCATGCTAATGCTAATAAGGTACTCCCACCTATATAGTAGCACCATTTAACATTTAGGAGTTGTTGGATGAGTGTAAATTGTGCTCTGAATTAATTTATCTGTTGTCAGACAAAAAAGAGAAAAGATACAATGGCTGACATCCCAACTGGTGATAACTGGGGCAGTTTGAGGGCTTTCTCAGAAGTACTGTGAATTTAGTTTTTCACATTGCTTAAAGCTGTAATGCAGGAAAAGATATGCCTCAATCAAAAAACTCAGTTCCCTATGTGGAACAGTTGAAACTCGAATTATTTTGGATTCATTATTAATTGATCATTAGTTGTATGCTCTTAAATTATGTTTGGTACCCTCTGCAGCTCCTACAACAATAATGAGAATTTATCGAAACATTGATAAATTGTGCTGTTTATATTTAATTTAGGAGGAAATTAAATGTCCAACATTCAGCCAAAAACTTGGAGAGTGATATTGAAACTGGCTGGGTTCTTGAATACGTGTTAGGTTAAGGTTTTGGCAGCCATCATTTTTGGCAAACTTTAACTTGGTATGTATCTGATAAGTCCATGTTTTATTTAGCTGCAGGCAAGACGATAATTGTGGTACCCAACGAGTTTTGCATATAACTCACATCAGTTTAGCATTTAGCAGAATGAATCGACAGTACAAGACCATATTTGGGGATCAGCAGTTTCACAAACAAGATCAAATCTGAATGTTTCAAGAATAGGTGCACTGTGCACTGTGTACACATTGTGGTTTTTAAAAACAGGAAATACAGACAAATGGAAAGTTTATCTATGAAATATTGCTTAGAGTAAAATCCTGATTATAGTAATCTTGTCGTTTAACAATTCCATACTGAAACAGGTTTCAGGTTATTAATATTGCTACTAGGTGAACTATATTGGTCCTACATCCCTGCCTTTTAGATCAGTGCTTTCCTCTTCATGCTACTCAACAGGGAATTTGGTGGGGCCATTGCATTTTCAGCATTGTGACATCTTGTACCAAGATTGACCAAGATTCAGAATGGAATCTCTGACCTCAACCAGACAAGCCACTCCAGACAACATCAGTTTCTGAATGACCCTTGATTTCTGGATCAAGTTCTAGCCTCATTCCTAGGACAAATAAACCACTGATTCTTATGTGTTCTTGTGAACTATTGTCTCAGTTAAAATACCAAGCATATTTTCTTTGTTGTCCAACCATAATGCCCTGGATTTTTGGATTTGTCTCTTTGTCTAGCGATTTGGATATCTTACTTTTGACTGTTATCTGGTCAACTTTTCTGACCTTTGTTATTCTGCTTTAAATACCACATTGACAGTTTGAACTGGTTTACCTGTTTCTCATAATTTGCATACATCTCTTATGTCAATGACTAGCAAATGTGAAGCTCTGCATTTGTTTTTTTAATCTAAATTTTAAAAAACATGTTGTATGAGTGATTATCACCAATGATTTTATCCTAGTTCATAAGTATGTTGAAGTCAGACTATTGTGGCATATGCTAAGTACCAGTGTGCTGGATAGTCTGCAAGTTTTCCCAAACCACAAGGACTCAGGCCTACATGTATCTAAAAATATCCAATTCCATGTGTTTATCCTGTTTATACATTCATGATGCATATCCTATCTGTGCCACGTGAGTTTGGGTCAATTTTATAACCAAGTCTAACAGCGCCTCAAACTGGGATTTCACCACAACTTCTTAGAACTCCAAGTGACAACATTACCTAATGTTATATTATCTCACTGTTTGATGCAGACAAGTGTAATTTTGGCTTTACACCCTCAAAACAATTAATAAAGGCTGTGCTAATTAGCTGTTGAGTAGAAATGAGTGTGTTAAATGAGGTAGAATGCATCATTCTGCATTGCTGAGGGCCTTCAGTCTGCTTGCATCATACATTAGATTTCATGCCAGTGCTTTTTTCTACAATCGGTTATCATCTTGCCTACATCCAAATGGAACTTTTTCTCATGAAAGTTCCTTTTGCAGAATTCCAATTATGTTTGTCTGTGATGTTTTTGATTTATTAATCTTGATTTAAGCCTTGTGATGGTCTGCACTACTGCCACTAGCTGTTACGGGTTGTGGCGCGAGCCTTACCCCGTAAGCTACCTCGGGTTAGGGAAAGGGAACCAGATACAAGCCAGTGCTCCATTTCAGGGGTTTTATTAACAGAAATCAGGAAGCAGAACTTAAACTGGTACGAGGACCAAAACAGAACAGAATCACAACTCTCACAGAACACAAGAAACACAGGGGGATGAGGCGATGGTCACATGCTGGGCTGCACACAGGATCAGACTTGTACATAACACAAACGAGGAACAAACAAGGATCAGGTGCACTCACAACACGTGACAAGCAGATTAACCACGAACAACGTCCTCCTTACTGTCCTGCGTCGCCCGCACCTGTCCAATGCAGCCGGGCTGTAGTCCCTCCAGCCCGGGCGACGCAGCAGTGAACCGCAGGACATTGTCCGTGTCCCACGGTCCGGATCCCAACTCTCGGGATCCCTCAAAGTCTGTGGGGTTTTTACCCCCACCTGGCAGGCCTTCAGCCGGCAGAGTGTCCACTGTCCAAGACTCCAGGCCTTGTGGTCCCTGCTCTTTCGAGCCCCTTTCGAGGGCAGGCTTACTGTCCCTCTCACTTCCCGGACTCTCTGCCTTGCTAACCGGCAGCAGGGTACGACCCGATCCTCTAGGGAGCCCCTCCAGTTTTCGTGCCACCCACGCCAGCCCCCGCCCTACCACCCTATCGCCACTACGCCCCCCC
>JBBKCR010000101.1:12108060-12129980 GCA_037577295.1 Ladigesia roloffi | reverse complement strand
GATAGATAGATAGATAGATAGATAGATAGATAGATAGATAGATAGATAGATAGATAGATAGATGTGTTTTTCCAATATTATTTTTAGAGATGCAGAACCATTTATTTCCAACTTTGAATGCAGCCCACATGGTCCATGCCACAGTAAATGGAGCATATTACTGAGCATATCACTGCATTTATAAACTAGCACCACGCTGTGGCCTTTTATAGCATTGCATCATTCCTCCTTGCATATTTACTAAAAGATGAAGCATCATTATTCAGACTTGAATATATTTAGTGGTTATGCTTCCTTTTAAATGTTGAAAATGATTTGAATTATGCTAGTACTAAAGTTGCCAACTTTTCCAAAAACCTCGGAGTGAGATTTTGGTGTGAGTGGTCGATGTCAGATTATAGGTGTGGGGGTGGGGGACACACACCTCTCTGCCTGTTCGGTCATGCGCAAGGCATAATTGATCAATCGCAAGAAGTGTTTGGCCCCACACAATAAGCAGCCTAGATCCAATAGATAAAACAGATTTTCAGCACGAGAAATCAAAGGTAAGGCATGAGAGAATGAAATGACAACCCTGTAGGAGTCCCTGATGAACCAGTGGTAATAAACATATGCAAACAGAATGGAGCAGCTCCTTCTGTTTATATTTAGTCTTTGCTATGTGTTGGCAAGGCGTCACTCCCCAGAGAGATGTTTATCCTTATTTGCAGCTTATATTATGCCCCACATTCCTTGAGAAATGTCATGATGTATTTAGAATAAACAATGTGTCTGCTGGAATGGATCTTATGAGGCTTTTAAGATGCCATGAACACCCCAGCAAAAAGATGTCAGTAGAGGATCCTGTAAATTGTGAAGCCTGTGTGGATTGGGCTGGTTTGTGCACTGGCCATTAGAGGATACGGAGCCCCAGCTGTGATGGGACACACTCGAGTGTTCTGATGACTTTCTGGCAGTATTATCTTTTTCTCAGCAGTCTGTGCTAAAGGTTCTCTTATGTAAGACTGAACCAGATGGACTAACCTTCAGTCCCAATGTGCATCACTGAGCTCTGGGCTCCCTCGACTCTGTCACCAGTTTCCTGGTTGTTCTTCCTTGTGTGACTTTGTTAGGTGCTAATCACTTCATACTTCATACTGGGAACAAAACATGCAATTGTGTGTGTGTATGTGTGTGACAACGATAGGTAAAACTATTTATCTGGGCAGAAAATTAAACAATGCGTGTATCTGTATTAAACATTTCCAAAGGATGTACATACAGTACAATTGTTAAAAGCAAAATGTTCTTTATTTCCTTTATTTGTATTAAAACCTGTATTGGTATTTATTCCAATCCTGTACAATGTTGTTCTGTGTTATACCAAGAAAAGTACCGTGCAAACGTTCTACATACATCTCTGATATGTTTGATGTATATATCCCTGGTAGGTCTCTGAGATCTGCTGGTGCTGGCGAGCTAGTGCCAAACATAATTGTCTAAAACATCTGATGTTCTGAGAACATCTGAAACTAATAGTGTTGGGCAGGTACCTTTAAAAAAGTAAGTAGTTATAGTTACTAGTTATTTCTCACATATAGTAACTGAGTTAGTAACTGAGTTACATCATTATAAAAGTAACTAATTACTAGGCAAAGTAATTATTGCGTTACCTTAAAAAATCTAATTTAATATAACTATAAAATAAATATAAAACATTGTACACTAATCCCCGATGCAGAGAGACGCTTTTTTCCTGTGCATAAGTTGCACGTCACATAAACATTTTAGCCTTTCACCTCAGTGAGGAAAAAGTAGCGCTTAAACTTCCAGTTTGCAAAAGCTCCCTTTGACTGACCGTGTTTGTGTATGTGTGAACACCCGCACTACTCTGCCTCTGATTGGCCAATCATCGCATTCTCAGGCACACCATGTGTACAGACACACCAATCATCATCACTGGTTATGTGTCGAACAAGCAGCAGGAGATCATCATATTCCAGAGTATCAGGGTGGTCAGGATACTTGCCTCTAGCCCATGAGGTCTTGGGTTTGAATCCTACACCCAGCACCACCACTGGGTTCCTGAGCAAGACCCTTAACCCCCAGTTGCTCCAGGGAGACTGCCCATTGTAGTTGTCTGCTAAATGCCGTAAATGTGTCCTATGTGCTGACCTATCTCCACCCATTGATTGTGTACAAAACATATTTTGTCCATAAAACTCACAGGAAAGAGTTCACATGACATAAGTTATCGAGGCACATGGAAAATGCATTACAAGTCTTTTTAATGGAAAAATCTGTGTTAGCTGAAAACTGTCTGTCTATCTGTGACTTTACTCAGTGACTCAAGTTGTGTGAACGACTGAACCCAAAAAAGATGTGCAGCGAGTTGTCTTGATATTTTAAGTTAAGTCAACTTTTCATTTTTTACAGTGTAGCTCAAACCCTGAAAAACAAGTGTATCCCAATACTTTTGTTTATATAATGTGTATATCTTAGCAAAGCTAAGGAAAATATCAGAACAATATTGCTCAAAAACAAGCTGAATGTGCAGTCCTTGTGTGCACCCATTTATGCTTTATTGCTCCTTGATTTTACCTGCTGTCTATTAGAAGTTTATCAGGAACACCTGCAGGTGAAATCAGGGAGCAATAGGTAGTATTTAAGGGGGTATGGACTGACAAAGGGTTGTCGGTCCACCGTCAGTGTCAGGATAGTCAGGGCACTGGGTGTTGTGCAAAAGCTTGTGCTTATGTTTGGCCCATGAACCGGTTTTGTGCTCGCGAGTGCTGCACAACCTACACCACCTACGAGAAGGTGGCTGCAACCCCCAGCGCTCCTCAGCACCGTAGGGGTCCATGCCCAGGGGGAGCCTCCGGCCTTCAACACCGTTCCACACGGGGAAAAAACCCAGAGCCAGCGGCCCACACCAGCACCAAGGTGGCGTCGACAGCCTCCTTGCCAAACTCCAATGCCGCTGGAGAGGGTAGGGGGTGAAAATGGCCCTCAGAGGCCGGTATTTAGGGTCTCATTAGCAAAGGTATAAGCCCCAGTAGCCACTCAGCTGCCAGGGGACACTGTTCATGTTGGCTCATTCATCAGAAGAGTTTACCACAATATAAAGGGCAGCTATAATATGTTCTAATTAAAATGTAAGTACATGGTTTCTTTGAACAGTGAGGACGGTGAAGACTAAAAACAGACTCTTTATTTTTTACTTTATTTTGTATCATTTCTGCACAAAGAATACATGAGACAGTATAATTTCACCACCATTCCCTTTGTAGGAGTAGATAGATCTCTTCTACTATGCTCAGTCAGTGATGTGTTAAAGATGAGCATTTGGTGTGCTCTAATTCCCCTGTCTTTGGAACTAGGTTATGGATATTTATTGTAGCATATATAAAAGGTTAATATAATGGATGTTTCTTATCAAAGATTTGGTAAATTGATAGTATTGCTTGAAAGTACATGACTATATCTAAACCTTGATTTTGTTTCTATTCTCTAGATTTTAGGTATAAAAAAATAAGGGATCCCCTAATTACAAAAGCTCTGAACCTTTTCCTTGAATACATTTCTCACAACACTTCATATCATGGTCTCTCAGATCTCTCACTTTATTTGTTTTTAGGAAACTGAGATGGCCATTACAAATTGTCCCCTTTGTTCCCAGTCAACCATTTGTAGTGTTTGGCATCAATCTACAACACGAATCCCCAGCAGAGGGAACCTTATTTTAACATGGAATTCCATGACAGCACATTTCGTGATGCCATCCATTTAAAAAAGGCAGCCTGCAGCTAATGATACAGCCCCTCACACACAAAAAACAACTTAATTCATTGCGGGTATGTGGGTGTTCTAATCCTTTGGATCCTTTCCTTTTTTGCCACGTAAAACTAACATTGATGTATGAGTGAAGTTGTGCATTATTTTCTGGCTTATTATGTTGCCTAAAATAGCAGCATACAACAAATCAGAAAATGCCTTAGCACTTTCTTATAATACACTGATAACGAGACCACACATTGTGAAGTTGGATTACAAATGAAGGCTCATTCATGCCATCACAAGTGCAGGGGGCAGGTTTTCATAGCATTATGTCATTAATCCAGAATTTTGTCAAAATCTCTAAAAATATCACTGAATCCAAGGATTTTTCTCTTTGCTTCTCAGAAATGAGGGGCTTTGCAGTGATGAATGTTTAGCCTGTTGTTGCACAGACTGATACTAGAATGTATATAATTATTCTTAGTAGTAGTAGCAGTAGAAGTAGTAGTGGTAATTGTAGTAATAGTAATAACAGTAGTAGTAGTAGTAGTAGTAATAGTAGTGGTATTATTAGAGGCAATAGTAACAGTAGTGATAATAATAATAGTAGTAATAGTAGTGGTATTACTAATTTACTAGTGGTAGTAAAATGTAAAAGTAGTAGTGGTAGCACTAGTAGTTGTAGCATTAGTCGTGATAGTAGTAGTAGTGATGGAAGTAGTAGTGGTAGCAATAGTAGTAGTAGCAATTGTAGTGGTGGTGGTAGGGGGGGTCCACTTTTGTTGAAACACAATTTGATCCCCCCTACACACACACATTTGTCAGATTAAATTGTATTAAATGGATTAAATTGTATTTATAACTTGACCTCCCCATCCCAGAACCCCACCCCCCTATTTCAGACATAACTTTCACAGAAATAATCCACAACTGGAAAAATAGTGCTCTTGTGTAGCCAGAGCTGATCATTAAATAATAAAAAAGTCTTAAAATTAGACTCAGAGCTCTTTCTGAAAGTGGGTTCCATCACAAAATGCCTGTAATTTGTTTGCATGCTTAACAGTGCAAAGATGACACTTGCGAAAATTCAGTATGCATAGATGATGCAGGGTGTTTTATGTGAGAAGCTCGAGTTAAAAGGAGTGAACTCCATTCTGTTGATGAATATCTGACTGGTAAGGTATGCAACATGCCTAACCTATTAAAAGCCAGTTAAAACGCTGTGCATATTTTGATATAAGATGTTTTGCATTGCTAAATTTAACAGCACTTTTAAAAGTGGGGACTGATGAACCAGAAGACATTATTTTACTTTTTCTTAAAGACGTTAAAATGATCACGGAACACTGCTCATGTAAATAGAGGTACTATCACGTCTCTTTTTTCTGAGCCAATACAAATTTAGACATGAGCCAAAATAAACATGATATAAGATACAGCACAACGTTCAGATCAGGAATGCCTGAAGGCTAATTCTGAAGACAGCCAAGCTAAGGCAACTTCTGGTTACTAAGCAACATGAGTATACAAGCAAACTAAAAGAACTTGTCCTCCGGAAGAATGAAGAAAATATCCTTTAGAAAAAAGCAAAAAAAAGGTGAATTTGAACACAACCTCAGGGGGAAAAAACCCCAAGGCCTTCTTAAATAGTATCTCAGTTGATTACCAAAAATGAAAAGCCTCCATGACGCATTTAAAAAAAAAAAAGCTGGCTAGTATTCATGAAATGGATGTGTGTTTGTGGATAATTTACAGGAAGGTCACTGGCTCCAAAAAGTTTGAGGGCCGCTGACTTAAACAATACATGCAACCAAGATCATCATCCCCAAGGCCTTCATGAGATGAACTGAATGTGTCAGAGATTATAAAACAGCTTTGCAGCACTGTGCCCCTCCAGGACCTGAGCAAAACACCTCTGTCCCATTAAGGCAATATTGCAGTCGACTAGACTCATTAAAATGCCTCACATGCAGACAAGCCGAAAAGTTCGCTCAGATCTACTTCGCATCTTTGTCGAGTCTGTTTCAGAACTCCCTTTAATGGGGAATTGCATATTGTAAACAAAAAAAAGATCATTAAAATAAGCAAGTAACACGTATTTGTGGCTGTTCATGTGAATTTGATATTAACTACACCAGTGCAGATGGATTGTTCTCCACAGCTTTGACAGAAACCAGACATCTGAAGCGTTTGATGTCTCTTAAACTACATCATAGGAAGTTATTTAATAAAATGGATATGAACATGTTGCCTTAAATTTATTGAAACACATTTTTAAAAAACAGACAAAATGGGTGGGTAAAGACCAGTGCCCGAAGACACTTAGTTATTCACAACTGCGTCTAAAACTCAGAGGATGTGTGAATGTTGGTTGATTGGGTAATAAATAAAAATGCCAGCTTTGCTTTATAGCTAGGGTGTCAACTCCAGTCTTACACGTTTTGGTGATTTCCCTGCTCAGAAACACTTGGTTCAACTCACCAGTTGTTTTTTAGGATTTGTGAATGTGTTTTAGTAGGAGTATCATCAAACTGTGCTGGACACCAGCCCCCCAGGAATATGACACCAATTTTTTATTTAGGCGTCTAATCCTCTGGTTCATATCACTGTCACTGTAGAAAAATGTCTAAGCATCAGTGAGTGACATTTTAATTAGACTGAAATAAGTTGAACTCAATTCACTCATTAATAGTTTGGGAAATCTGGCACTACAGACAAAAAATGAGGTTAAAAATGTAGGTGTAATAGTTGATTCTGAGATTTATTTCAAAGAACACATTGTCAATGTTGTGAAGACTGCCTTCTTTCATCTCAGGAACATACCCTCTGTAATGTACTACTTACAGGACTAGGACTGCCTAAATATCTACAGAAATACTGCAGCCTGTTCAGAATAGAGTTACAAGAGTGCTGACTCGCACCAGATATACTCAGGATATTACCCCTATTTTAGCAGGACTACACTGGTTTACAGTTTATTTTATTGAATAAAAAATGTATTCGTTTTTAAAGCTTTAAATGGACAAACAATGTCATATATTTCAGAGGTTTTGGCTTGTGAAACATTCCAAAAGCAAAATGCGAGAAATTTGGAGAAACAGCCTTGCATTCTTATGGATCAAAATCTGTAACAAGTTGCAATTAAATATTTGTCAGACGTCCTCTCAAAATCATTTTAGTTGGATAATTTGCCTTTTTGTAATTGTTATTATTTTTATTTAAATCTAAATACTGTTTTATTTAACAATTTTACAGTCTTAATGTATTATATGTATGTACTTTACGCCCGTATTTGAATGTGCTTTATAAATATTTATTATTGTTGTTTTTGTTGTTGTTGTTATTTTATTATTATTATTATTATTATTATTATTATTATTATTATTATTATTATTATTATTATTATTATTACTGTGAAAAGTTCACTTTAAGACTTTTCGAAAGCTTTCAGAGCAAACATGTCCAGTGTAAAGTGTCCACACGTGAACACACCACAGCACAGCACTAAATTGTTTTCTGCATTTAACACATTTACCAAGTTAAGCAGGGGGGGGGGGGTATCTACATTTAACTCATTCACTAAGTGAAGCAAGTACCTTGCTCAAAATTATCTTAGTGGTGCCACTGTCACTACTCAATAGATACTCAACTCGATACTCAAACCCACAACCATCCAATCACAGGGGCAGATCCCTAACACCCGGGGCACCCGTATATTATTCTGTATGATCAGTGCTGTCCAAGCTGTATTTCGCTCCATGTTAAAGCTATAAAACGAAATTCACAAAAATACACACACCTGCCACGAGATGCGTGGGTTCTCGCTTTTCAAACGGAAAATTACAAAGTGACATTTTGTATCTTACCACTAGGTGCCATTCACGGCTCGCCTACATTGACTGGGAGCACAACAAAAGCGGAGTTTCTTTTTTTCCCTCTTCCTCCCACTGAAAGCTGTGCTCCAGTGAAAGCAGGTGGACTTTCCCCCCACTCGACCGCTGACGCTTTCCTTGCATTTTACTGTTTCTCCACCCGTATTGGCATTATCCCCGCCCACTTCGGTTTGGAGTGACATGTCATGCCGCGCTGTAATCGGCTAATAGTTCGCCCTCACGCCCAAGCTCCATGTCGACTCTGTGAATCGCTGACCAATCACAGATGCAGAAGGCGGGTTGTGTCAAATACAGGTGGGAAAAAAACTCTTCTTCCAGCCAGTGCCTGCGTAAAGGGATGTGTGGCTTTCGGTTATGGCGCTCGCGTGAAGTTGCTGGGCATGGACGAGGCCAGGAAGCAGGATATTCTCACTGTTTAAGCTGGCTTGACTGGAGGGGAACACAAGAACGGGAAAAAGTACTACTTGTTAACGGAAAGCCTTGTTTTTTGTTTTTAAAAGGGAAATGAGCTGATTGACTTTTTAAGAAGCGTGAGAAGAGAGCGCGAAAGGGATTCTTGCCTTGACAAAAGTTGTGCTGTAAAAAAGAGGAGAAAACGGTATGGGCCGTAAGAGCTAAGACAGTTTTCAACGCCAAAGCTCTTTCTTTGATTTTTGGTCCTTAACATTTCTTAGTGTGGACCGAGAGTGTACAGCATGCCAGCCAAAACCAAGTACAACCTAGTGGACGATGGACACGACCTACGGATTCCTCTGCACAACGAGGAAGCTTTCCAGCATGGCATTAATTTCGAGGCAAAGGTGAGAGTTTCCTATCGTTTTTCTTTCACAAGAGGTCTTCCCCAGTCTGGACTGAGCTCTGGGATTAGTCTCCCAGTCTTTCTGCGTCGGCTGTGAGGAGTTTATTAAGTTACGAGCGTAGTAAACACGTAAAACTTACCTGTTCATTACACCGAAACTGCACTCGTTCAGTCTGAATATCTGGTCGAGGATATATGTACAGGTCGCATTTAATGTAAAACAACATTAAGCGGTTGTCAGAGTGTTGATGTGTAATGTGTATTTTGCCTTTTTTCTCAGTATATTGGCAGTCTGGATGTGGCACGACCCAACAGTCGTGTGGAAATAGTTGCAGCCATGAGAAGGATACGGGTAAGACAGTCACTGTTTTCACAGTTTTCCTGTTTGTGGCATTGTAATAGAGAGTTTGAGACAAGTAGCCATAGTTCGGAGACAATAATAAGTGACGGTAGGTGGAGATATATCTTTACAAACTTATAGGTTTGTAAAAAAAGTATTCCGAGTTTTCATAACAAAATGACCAGTGCTGGTTATAAAGGTTAATAAGAGATACGTGTGTTAGCATTGATTTGAGAAGATATAGACATGTAAAGTGACCATTTGTTATAACACACCACAGCGTGCACAATGGGAAATTCTTGCTCTGCATTCAACTCATTCAACGGGCACACAGGAAGCAGTGTGTGTAGGGACAGTACCTTCCTCAGGGGTACTTCAGTGATGCAACTAGCAGTCCTGAGATTCAAACCCACAATCTTCTGATTGCAGGGGCAATTCCTTAATCAACAGCTGCCCCAAAACCCTAATGGTGAATTAGTAGAGTGGCTCTGTAAAGACTTTTTCAGAGCAGTGGAGGCTGAATTTGGCTCCTGAGAAGCAGCATGTGCAATACATTCTGTCTTCCTAATTCCATCCCAAACATTTGCTGCCCTGATCTTTTTGCATGCTCATATTTTGCTGCATTTCATGCAATGCTGATTTCTCCACTTAATTTTCAGCATTGGGGTGTCCGTTTGTTTCACAGGCCACGTGCAGAAGCACTCATTAAGCCGTGAAGGAGACCTCCTAATTTTGTCTTAACAAAAATACATATTGAATTCATTCATGCTTCATAACCATGGACAGATTATTGTTCACCTGGATGTTGGCTGGGTGTAATGTAAATGCTTCTTGCACTCATTTCTGAATTTTATACCAGACAAGCCATAAAGGCTTTGGGTAAGTGAATGTGCAGTCAAGTAGTGGGAGGTGGAGATGTGCCAGGAGTGAGATGGTTGTAAAGGCTTTGTTTTTGCTGCATTGTGGTTTCCATCACACCAGCACACACGAGGTGCAAATGATCCTATTAACCTTTTCAGTTTGCCAGACCCCCCGCCATGGCATGGCAGCTGCTGGGAAAAGGGACAGCCATTTGGAACACATGAACTGAAAGCAGAAAAAAGTTCCTGGAGCTCAAATTAAGATGTATCGTGTTCTTAATGGTTACATTTAAGTATATGAAGTAAGACTATTTCATCATACATGAAAGTCCTGTGGTGGAAAAATTGGAGAGCAGTTGCTATGCATTTTGAAAGCAGAATGTAAAAGTGGCTAGAATGTGAGAGAAATGGATGGTCAGTATCACTTGCAGATTGGGAGAGTTTTGTGCTTTTCTTCCCGTCCAGATATCTCCCGCCTGTGCATGTTTAACATCCAGAGCCCAAACAATTAAAGGACTGGAAAACAA
Organism: Ladigesia roloffi; assembly: GCA_037577295.1. Taxonomy (NCBI): domain Eukaryota; kingdom Metazoa; phylum Chordata; class Actinopteri; order Characiformes; family Alestidae; genus Ladigesia; species Ladigesia roloffi. The sequence continues at coordinate 12,119,805 of JBBKCR010000101.1, read as the reverse complement.
GGATTCAAAACGGAATTGCTCCTTTTCAGGAACATTTTTTGGTTTTCTTTCAATTTAGCTGTGATATCCTTTCTATGAACTGATTGTGTGAAGCCACTTTAATGATTTGGCTAAATTTTTTGTTGTTTAGCTTCAGTGCAGATTGAAAGTTCGGAGCAAACAGCCTCGTGCTGTTTAGCCTTATCATTTGTTTAGTGATTCGTCTAAAGCCAATAAGATCAAATGTTGTTTTTTTTTTCATTTTAATACACAAAGTGTGTCTTCCACAGGCACAGCAAACACCTACACACTTAATTAGATTTCAAGGGGGATTTTTCCACCGTGTTAGCGTATGTGACACTAATGAGAATCCCTTTACTTGGAGTTCTGCCTCGAAAAGGCATTTAGACTTGGTTTAAACATTTCAGATGAATAAGTTCAACCCACTTTCAACCCAATTTTGTCTATACTTGCAAACTAAAACTTGTAAAGAGTGATTGCTGAGGCTGTAGCATAAATAAGGTAGCAGTGTAATAATGTTGTCATAATAATAAATTTAATAATAATTTACAGTAGTTAATGTGAGGGATGCACTGAAATGCCAGTGAACAGAAATATTATCCCCTCTTTGATCATTTTTATACAATTTAAGACTTGCAGCAAGTCATTTCATGTTTGACCATCTGTGTAAACTTTATTTTCTACTCCAATCCATTATTACGATCTGGCCCATTATTTAATAGGGATAAATGGAGCTACTAGAATACATGGATGTCCAAAGTCACCTTAGTTATTTGCATTTGCATTGCTCTGTTTTTTCCATTCACAAACTATGTGTGGATATAATGAATATAAAATATATTTGAATGGCGTACTTTAGTCACGAAATAATTGTTTAATAAACGCATTGTCTTTATATATTCTGCCGTTATAAAGCATGATCTTGGGCTTGTGGTACATGAAAGATCCACGTTTGACCTGAGGCTTGCCTTTACATCCGGGCAGGCTTCATCTGTCTCATAACCATAGCTGAACATTATTTGATTCCAGTCACTTTTTCAATCTGTGAGCAGGGAATTGAATTTGAAACGCTGCTAGATGAGCACACTGTGACCGTAAAAGAAAACCGAGGAAAAATTTGGTTTATTCATCTGTTCCTCTTTGTAGAAGCGAATGAGCTGATTTCTGTGTGCCATATGGAGGGAGTCCTTTTTAATGGCTTACTGGATTAAATCCGGCCTAATCTAACTTTACCTTGCTAATTGCCTTGGAGCTTTCAGTTATAAAAAAAAAAACAACAACAACAACAACATGGGATGAAGAGATTAGACAGTCCAACCTGGGGGTGGGGGCTTGTCTTTTGTGTCTGCGGAGTAAATTAATTGGCTAAATTAAGGTTGGGTTTTTGATCAAAAAAACCCTTTTTGCCATGAAAATGTCAGCAGGCGTGTGTAAGAAGAGCAAACGGATAACAATCAGGCATAATTAAATGTTTGATATTACAACCTAAAAGGCCTTCCAAATGTCTCTGCACAGGAAAGGGTGGGTGGAGGGTCCACTGGGCATTTAAATGGCCTTGAAGGGAACAATCACTGGCAATTTTCAGTCTGCCAGTTTTGCAGCTTACCACTTTAAAATGAGCCCTATTTGTTTTGGTATCATTTTCTCACGCTTTAGAGTACTGCTAATTAAAGTTTGTGACTTGTATGTCACACGTAGTTTACAAGGCGCACAAATATTCTTTTTTTTTACACATTAAGTACCAGCTGCTTAAGCTTCTCTGAGCATCTTTGTGTTACAGACCAAATGACTTGATTTGGAATATTAAATTACATTAGTATCATGCTTTTTCGGACACTAGCCTTTCCTATTTCATTATTTTTTGTCTTTATGATTGTTGCTGGTCTGATATTCCCTGTACAGTAGATACTGAAGAACGGAAACCTTTGACTTCAACTCATCTCTGGTTTGATTCATGTTTATTTGAAGACTCAGTAGACTAAAGACTGCAAACCCAGCCTGTTTTATTGTTGAACATGTGGCACAGTGTGATTAAATGTTATTCAAAGTACAGTCTGAGTGGCATCATACAGATTACTTTGCAGTGTTGGGTCCAAAATATGAGCAGAAACTCTTTTTCTTGTTTTGTATCCGAGGGTAAACCAGAGGATTTATTGTGTCATTTTCTAACAGAAACATGAAAAAAATATCTTCCATCATGGTGCTATAATAGAATTATGCAGTTCTTTTCTGTATTATCAACGCCTGCCACCCCACCAGAGCCTCTTTTTCCTCCCTTTGATCTCTTTCTGGGAGCTGCAAGACAAGCATGGCTCCAAAGCTGTCTAGCTTTAACCTGCGGCGCCCTTCCAGGAGGGTTTTAGCCCCCCCTTGTAATTCCTTTTGTCTGGAATTAACTATAGAGGATTCATTTTAGCAGCACTGGAGCTATGTTAAACTCGCCATGTCAGTAGCACACGTTTTAGGGAGCAACCATGAGAGCTATGCCACTCACATCTTTTATTCGCCGGCAGGAATGAGAGCCCGTCCTGTTTGTTGTCTCTGTCTTTCTTGTTTGACATTTGAGTACCTGGCAGAAACATTCAAACAAAGGGACGGAAGCGGAGAAATTACTTCTTGCTCTTTATTGAAATGTTATCAGACTTGGATGGAGACGTTTTTAGCTTTATGGCGGACGTTTTACAGCTGACGTTAAATAGCAAGGCTTCACATGAAGTGCCTAATTAATTACTTTAACTTATCAGACAGACATGAAAGGTAGACTTTAACCAGCCCTGTAATAAAAACGAATGTGTTGTCAATTGCTTTGGAACTCATTGAGGTGATATGGGTGAAGCAGTATTGGCTGTTAAGTGGGAATTAAGCTTCAAATTGCATTCAAGTCAAACAGTTTGGCTCACTTTTAATATTGTCACAACAAAAGCTCATTTTTATGCAATTCGAAGCTTTAAAAGCTAAGGAAACAATTGAACTGTATGTACATTAACTATGCCAGTGGCAGCTGATGTTTTCATTTGACAGTTCGTGACATAAGAGTATATTTATATTCCCGTGTCAATCGGCTGTGGAGCAGGCGACTTGTTGTGCCCTATCTATTTTCCGCATCAGGTTAATGAAGGTCTGTGGAGTGTGGACCTGTGTGCCCAATAAATATGGTCTCAAATCACTGCTCATTGATTCATTTTCACTCCGGTGTTGCTGCCACAGCCTTACACTGTACTCAAATGATCTCTGAAATAAGCAGAAAGGAGAGTTAGCCAGTGTTGGATTTTCTCTCGGTTCCCTCCATGAACAAACTGAGCTCCTCAGTGCTGCTGAGTCTCGAGCTTGATGAATAATTAAATGATGTGATCTTGGCTGTTTCTGTAGCAAAAAAACAAAATAATGATTGATCGTACAATTAAATAAAATGTTTGAAATGGGTGCATGGTGCGAAATGAGGTACTTTGTGTTGCTATGTCATGTAATGGGTGCATTAGTCAATACTTGGCTTGGTATGTTGGTGCTGCTGAATATGTGGCAAACTGGATTACTGTAGAAAGATCATCTGTTGGCCGCAGTCCATTGTATTTCATGAGTGGCCCCTCTTTTCTCTGCACAGAGCCTCTTATGGATTTGAAAAGCCACCCGTTCCCCCCTCTTCCCTCTCTATCTCTTTTGCTTTCACACTCTTACTCTCTATCTGTCTCTCTCTCTATCTCTCTCTCTTTCTCTCTCTTTGTGTGTCTCTATTTCTCTCTCTTTCTCTCACTCTGTTGTTCTCTGTCACTCATTGCTATAGTCCCTCTTTCTTTTCTTCTTTTTCCTTGCTCTCATCTCTTTTGCCGTCTCTCTCTCTCTCTCCTCTCTCTCTTTTTCTTTCTGTCACTTTGATTCTCTCTCTGTAGCTGTCTTCATATTTTGTTAACCATTTTTCCCCACTACAGCCTTTTTCTTTCAGTTAATAATCTGTTTTTGTTTTTTTATTTGTTTATCTCTCTGCCCCTCACATGCGCGCACAAACTCAGAATACACAACAGAGTAACAGAGCTGGTGGATCGTCTGATCAGGTCACTGCTTGGCCCTAGTCCCCAAAATCTAATTCACACTGAAGTTTTCCTGTGTTTTAACTCATTCTGCACTGGTTCCTTCTCCTGTATCTTCTTTAAATATATCTTGATAAATGAAGCTTATGTCCCATTTTGATCCTCTTTTTTGATAAATGTCTGCAGTTCATGCAGTTATAGTTTGTGTCTTATGATCTTGTTTCTTCTATAGAATAATAAAAAATCCAGAAATACATTTTCAGGCCATACAGACCATCCTATAGTAATGTTACTAGTCTCTTTAGAGCCAAGAAATCACTTGATAGATTAATAAAGGAAGTGTTCTGTTCTATTCCAAAGAAGTGACACCTGCCTATATCTCAGTGAATACTGAAATGTGTGAAGTGTGCACTTTTCCGCCCCCCTCTTTGAATGTGCCGTAACCTCCGTGAGCTCAACACTGAATCTCAAACGAGCCTCTCCAAGGTTACAAAAATGTATTAGTAGCAATACATTGACTTGAGAATCACCATAAGACACTGACACACTCACTAGGCATTATACATAATGCATCTGCTGCAGGTCTTATGCAGTATTACAGGTTTGTAGGTCCATTTGGGGCTCTAAATGAACAGGGGCCAAATTACCCTCCTCCTATCCTGTATTAATGCTTTTACTTGCTAGGGGGCATTTTTGAAGGCCGTGGTCCTTAATGCTAAGCTCCTATCCTCTCATGATTCATTAAACCTGGGCTGTATTATGCAGTGCATTCATTTTTCATAGTATGGTAATTCTTTTGCAGCTCATTGCTTGAAGCTAAACTAGCATAGCTGTGATTAGGCTTAGGCTGACACAAACATTTTCATACCTCAGCATAGCTGTGAATTAAAGCTACAGAAAAAAAATATTTGTCATTGTGCTCTTGTTGTCGAACCTTTACTATTTCAAACTTCTCATCACTGGTAAACGGATGAAACGAGAAGAGTGTAAATTAAATTGTCTGCCAAACAGGACATGGATTTTTAAAATCTTCATCACTTATTTCATAAGGGAGTATAACTTGGACATTTTAAGATGGTTGAATCAGCCGGTTACTAACAATCAGTGCTAACAATTAATGGGGGTTTTTTTATTGCAGAGAATTTAGCCACTTATGAAACAATACATATTTGTCCCAGCAAATTATACATTTTTTTAGGGTTTTTTTGCTGATTGAAATCTTTTGTTCTGTAACACGCTGCTCTGCTGGGAACAATGTGAAATTTTTGTTTTGGACAGAAACATGCGTCAAACTGAAGAAGGTTGAAGAAGTCTCTTCTTGTGGAAGGAAGTGTGATTCAGAGCAATAGCAATGTCTTGGCTATGGTGACCTATGAATTAGAGCTGCAACAGGGTCTATTCTCTCTTTTTCACTCTCAGCTTAGATCAGACTCAGTTTACAATATGCAGTGCACCAAAATGGAAATGGAATTGCTGTTTTAACAATGCTGTAAAACCATCAGTGATTAGTGTCATTATTGATACTGCTGTTGCTCGTTTTTGCATGTTGTGTGTTGTATGAATTAACCCTATCATGTTCCGTTACAGTTCAAATAGGTGCCATGTACTTTGTATAAGGAGCATAGTAAGAGTAATGGTGAATGATTTACAACAAAGCACTTACATTTGAAAACCTCTCTTGTTAGGTGTTAAAAAGCCCGTCCCCCGTCCATGTGGGGTCTTTTCCAGCTGCCAATTTTGGAGTGTGATTTTACTCTTTTTTTATTCAGCATATATTCAGAGTAGCTCTTGGGTTCCTGACACAGCAGAACCAAGTTCAATTATAATACTAAACTGAAGCCTTAGATTGACTGGTTGTTGCTCTTCCACCACCACCACCACCAGCATTACATATCACTGTTTTGCCCAAAACACAGAATAGCACTAAGGCTATTAACTGGCTTATATACAAAGCTTTTTATTTCGACCTGTATGACCTTTAGGTCTCCAGGTCATAACTAACATGCTCTTTTCCATTGAACTGTGACATTTTCCCCTCTGCAGCCCAAGTGGGTGCATCGATTTGTAGTACATCTCTTGAATGAATAGTAGACAAAGGTAAGCAAGATGGTAGAGCTTCTATCTCTATAAATATACTTTCACTAGTGACTAAAATGCTTAAATCACTAAAGTGCATTTGGGAAAACGCGCCTGTATGGAGTATTGCAATTTCCCAGAGGTTTCTGCTTTGGAAAAAGATTTAAATGACTGTTAAAATATCTTTCTTTCAGATGATCTCTAGAGATAACATTTCACTGGATACAGTATTGCATCACTTAAGCTACACTTATTATAACTAAAGGCCCTTTACTTCTTGTTTTTTGGTATTTTGTTTAATGCTTCGTAAATGCCTGCAGCAAATCTTGCACTGCAAGAATATCCCAAGGGTGTTGGCTTGTTTTGAAAGGAGCCCTGTCACTCAGTTTTACACTGCTTTACTGCTAGCCTAGCTTATCCAGAACAGAGCTGGCGGTTGCTATTGTTGAACTGAATGATTAAAGTAATTCACTTCAGATCAAGCACCCTTGTCAAGAGCAAGGCCCTGAGGGAGTTAGCTCACAGCCTTTGTTCAGAAAAGGAGCGTAATGTAGACATTGCCTTCTCTCTCCTGACCCGTGGTGTGGTCTGATTGTGTGAAATTGCAGGCAGTGTATGGTTTATGCAGAAAGTGCTTTTTCTTGGTTCAGGGTGCCACACATGAGTAGACCAGTAATGATAATTTTCTACGCCACCAGCATGTGTGGGAACACAGTGAGAACATGGTCATTAAAGTACTCAGTGACCTGATAGAGGTCACTCAGTATGTTTTGTAAATCTGTCAGGCCTGACAAACTTTCTTAACAATGTTTAAGGATGACTGGTTTCCAGTTGCACATTGATTTTTATCCACACAGAAAACTGCCCTAATGTCAGTGTGAGATTGGTATTATGTACTATTTACTCTTGTGTCCAAGAATGTTGAGCTGTGCACACACAGCTTGAATAAACTGCATTGTATACCATAGCCAGTGGCTGGAGAGCAGTTGAATTACATTCTCTGGACTGATGGAGCACCATAAAATACCATTGGAATGAGTATTAATCACTAGCATCAATGGCTGACCTCACTAAGACCTCACCAACATCTAATGTGAAGCCTTGTCAGAAATGTTAAATTCTTACTGTAGCAAAAGGAGACAAACAGTTAATACCCCTGATTTTGGGGGCAAATGTGGCAGATTTTGTGTGGCTTTATTCTAAAAGTAATTACACAGTATTTGTAAAACTGTTTTAACACCTTTACTCAATAAAAAATCATTATAATGCAAATGCACTAACATATTACTTCTATCCTAAGCTGTGAGAACCTGAATGTGAGCATCATCATCCATCCCCATACCCCCCCCATTAGCCTCATTAATATTAGTTAATTTTATTTGACAAATAATTTATAATTGAGTACCCAGTAATATGTTCTGTGATTAACAACTGATTAAAAACTACAGTTTAAGATTTAAACTCATGGTCTCTGAATATCTGTCATCCCAGAGTATGCAAAGGCTCTCAGCTATGCTCTGCAGCAGGAACGCCACGGTCCTGTCAGGATGACCGGTCTCTGGGACTGCATTCTGAGCTCCCTGGTTTCCACTACGCTCCACATGCACGCTTGTGCAGAAGAAGGGCATGGCTTTTATTTCCTTACATTACTCATAACGCCTGCCACACCATCACTCACCCAACATCACCACTGTCTGACAGGCCTGATTCATATTCCCTCTTGTCTCGTTTGCATAGGAGAACGAGACACGCTTTTAATTTGTAATAGTTAAGTGGACGGGAGCTCGTACTATTGCAGAGGTCTGTGATTGACAAGCAGAGTTAGAGGCTAGTTGGCAGCGTTTGACTCTCAGCATCTGCGCCAGCTTAGCTCTACCATGCCTCTCTGTAAATGGACCTCCGCCTCAAGGAGTCCGCTAACCTTTGATTAAAAAGCTGCATAGGGACAAGGGTGCACTATATCCTTGCCGCAATAACAGACATATGCTGATCCTACGCTGACCAACGTTCTAAAAGCCGTTCACTGACTGGGATAACTGATCAACTAATACTGAAAGTCTTCTGTTCCTGGTTAAAGGTTTTTAAAGTGACATATTAAGCAAATCTCTCTTTAGTTATAATAGGTCTATGGGTTATACAAAATATGTTCATGAAGTTCTTTGCACAAAATCCCTCTCACATTAAAAGGTCTCACCAGCTTTATTATTGACCGTTTCAGTCCCTATCAAAATGAGCCATTTAAGGGCCCTTGTCACTTTTGTGCAAGTAAGCTGTTGCTGGCCATGGCCCACTCGTACCATGCTAACGCAGCACATTTACCACACGTGAAACAGAGGCGCTATCCAGCACTATGTGTTGGACCCCGAGTCAGACCAAGAGTAAGATGAACACAACACTTCACAGTGACTTGCCTTGCCTGTAGCCGTAGCGCTCAGCATCTTATACATGCTCGTAAAACCAGCAGACAAAAATGAAGGATCCTCAAATAATCTAGTGGGTGGTGCTTGTCTGATGAGGGGTGGGTCTATGCAAATGTCCCCATTATGTCACAATGGGGGGGCATCCAAATGACTCGTAAAAGCCTTGTAGAATATGATTCGTGACACCAAAATCTTTCAGTTGATTCACAGAATACGGATTATTTACTCCGCACTTAGTGTTCATAGGAGCCGTAGAGACACAAATGGAAATACAAAATGATTCAAAAGTGAGTTTTGCTTAATATTTCCCCTTCAAATACACTGGACAGATCTAGTCAGTGGGACTGAGTAGAATATCTTAAAATTTAAATATGAATGCTGCTTTGATTCATTTGTTTTTCGATTCAAGCACAATTTGAATTCCAGTGTAACTGTTCTGACTAAATTAGATCTTGCAATCACATCTCACATATGAATAATTTAATCATCCTAAGATGTGTAGTTACGAATGTGCAATAGTCCATGAGTCTTTGTTATTGTAAGCCCTCTTTCCCGTACATGTTTAGATCAAAAGTGTAGTTAATGGGCCATTGTCTGCTCGGAAACCCTGGGTTGGTCTTGCTTTGTCAGCCTGAAAAGGGTGTAACAGTACAGTGATGCGGTTTAACAAAACTGTATGGAAGCTTCCTATAAATCTCCCTTTCTACTTAGAGGGTTACCTTTTGTAGTCTTTTGTGGAAAGCAGGATTCATTGGAGATAAATGCACTAACTGTATTTATCTGTTAGGCAAATATTTGGAAGATATTTGATTAGAGTTGCACAGTATAAAGAAAATGTTAGTACTGAGATTATACTGACACATATTGTGGTTGCAGTGCCTTTGTTTGAAAAATGTAAATAATTTCAAAAATGCATATTCTCTCCCCTATCCAAGCAGTCCATAAATGGACACTAAGTTTCAAAACAGCCCACTTTCAAATAATAGAAATCCACATATTCAATGGATTTTCCAGATCTTTTTATTCAGCCTACAGTTGTTTAGCCCCACCTCTTCATCCTGAAATTCCCATACTTCAGACTTGTACTGCATTTTAAATTAGCTACAATATGGGGCAGCTAATTAGAAAAACAGATTATTTACATATATCAATCTTATATCAGTCTTAAAGGGACAGTAACAAAAACAATTTGTTTAATTCTAAAGGACAAACATAGGTTGGACAATAGTGTAAAAATTGTTGATGACAACGTATGAATAAAATTTTGGCACACAAATCCACGTAAATGTGAAGTAAAACAAAAACGAACTGGAGGAAAGTCTAGAATATTGGCCCTTTTAAAACACCTCAGAGAATCGGTGTGTTTAATTGCTAAATACTAGCCAAAATAATTTGACATTACATGTGATGCTTGGTTAGCCAGCCACAAACATTGTGACTGATTGTGGGCTTAGTTGCACATCAGTGACATCAGTATTAATAAGTATTACACTGATATAATGATAAAATGTTATTGTACTTTTAGGGGTTGAAGACTATCATAGAAAATGTTACATGGGTTTGTCATTAAGGGCTAATTTTATAAGATCACTATTTTGCATGGTGCAGTAATTAGTTTGAAATTACATAGTAGTCTACATCACCTGAACCAAAGATGTGGACATTATCTAATTCAGCATTGCAGGTCAGATCAAATTCAGCAATAACTTTTTTTTTATTTCTGTTCTTGCTTGTTGAATTTTGTCATCTTATATGTTTGAGTTCATTTGATTTTCATATAACCTCAGGCAACACTTGGCTTCGTGGGTGGCTCTAGTTTGTTTTGGCACATTAATGATATGAGGCAGGCATAGTGCCTGATCCCTTTAATTAGCATGGAATGATAACCCAGACATCAGCCCAAAGAGGCTAAAGCACCGGCAAAGCCCTGCTTTTTTTGATTAAGTAATTGCATTGGCAGATGCTTTCAGATTTATCTCAAACTGGGGAATGAGTAACATACCCCCGCACACACATTCATGTTGCCCATCCCCCAGCCCATCTGCTAGTGCTGCACTCTTTGGGGTGTAGAATATGGGGAGCTGAAGCAGGAAAACTTGACAAGGAGAGGAAGTGGGAGAACAATGAGACAAGCCAAAGCAAGCTAAGGGAAGGTGTGTGTGAATATGCAGTGGCAGCCCAGTAAGGTTCGATCATCGTCCCGGCCAGGAAGGAAGGAAGGGGATGAAGCACTCGATGACTTCATATAAGTCATCATGGCCCTTTATCTGACCAGACCAGCAAAGACTACACCATGATGAAGGAACCAAATATTTTAACCAAGTGCTACAGATGTAAAAAGTTTTAATAGTTGATACAAACATTAGTTACTTACTTACTTTGATCTAAGCTACTGCATTTATTTTTTGTTTGTTGCACATTTTATTAGTTCTATTAGAAACAAAATTTTAATGACTGGTGTATAATTAGATATAGGGGCCAACCTTAGTTTGCTGTAAATTTCTGTAATGTATTGAGGCAGTTATAGGCTTAATAATTTTTTTAAATAAAGAGATCATATTAATAATAATTCTAGTTGTCAGTCTTGCCAACTCAGACATGATCTTGTAGTAAACCTGTGACTGAGGACAGTGTTGAACATATGGTGCTAGATTGCAGCGAAACTAGCAAGAAAACATATAACTTCTACCGCAAATAACTCCAGTGCAAGCTCTTTGGACATCCTGGGTCCAACTAAACACTATCATTTGTCACCATTAATGTGAACAAAAGAGCATTTTAGGAAGAACATTCGGTTTGGTTTTGTCAGAGATCAACATGTTATTATTTTTTGTGGTGTTATTTGAAAAGACCAGTTTACTTTTACATTGCATTAAAATTGCAGAATGAATGGGCCAGCAGATATGAGCAAAATCTTTCTTTCCATTCGAAATTAGGACAATTTTTTATATCTCTTATATCTCTTGTATGGCTTTAATGTTTACCTGTAAAAAAAAAGAATTAATGTTTGCTGACAGTTAGGCAGCAAATTAGTGAGTAAACTTTGTTAAAAATAGTATTTGTTTTTGTTATTGTATTAAGACATGACACTCAATTTGGTTTGCACTGTAGGAATTCTGTTTTGTCCCACATTTTAGTCCCCAAGGTTTTGATTGCAAGCTTATGCCTGGCCTTTAGCAGTGTTTCACTGTAAATGTGGAGCCAAATATGGAGCCAAATATATA
>JBBKCR010000101.1:12087573-12102514 GCA_037577295.1 Ladigesia roloffi | reverse complement strand
TATGGGATAAAGAGATAGCCATGGTGAAAAAGTATATCTGACCTAATTGGAAGCCAAATGATGGTTTCAGTCCTACCTGCTCCTGAAGAACTCTGAATTGGCTTTGGCATTTAGCTCCTCAGTTGAACTGGCTTTAAAAGACTTCCAATTAAAACAAGACCAAATATCAGTATCTCTTTTCTCAAAAATTGAGTCCTGTTTTACACAGACTGAGTGATGTAAACTGGAGCTTCCTGCTATTTTTAACACTGTTTTGCATACCATTGCAAAAGTAGGCTGCATAACCTTACCAGGGATGTTCTTTGGAACCACAGTGTTGGAAGCACAATAATAAGCCCTTTTGCTGGTGTGAGTCGCAAAGTAAAGCTTCTGCCCAGAGGTCTCAAAAGAAAGTTGAAAAATGTTTATTAAATGGAAGATTGCTTTTGAACCATTTTAATTATTATGTTACACTACACCAGCCAGACAGCAAACATGACTCAGGTGATTATTATAGTTAGGTTGTTAACTACAGAGTTAGACTGGTGGAAGTCTGGCCAGCTGAGAATTACATTACATAAGCCTTGCCATGTGACTGGTGACTAAGCTAATTAAAAGGAGTGTTTGTTCTCTAAGTGCACTATAACTCCTTAGTAATTGCTTGGGAAGGCCCGTGGTTGCTCACTAATTTCAATTAACACAACTGTAACCTGGCCTGTTCCCATTCACTCCTTTTACCTTTTGTCAAGCTGTCAGTCACTGCAAAGTTTGAAAAGCAGAAATATCTGAATATCACCACACATTCTGAATATTCCCACTGGGTATATGTAAGATTTGGTTAATAGCTGATGCATACGTGTTTTGGTTGTTACACAGTTCTACTCTTGTTCCTTTTGTGGCACCGTTTTTGTTGTCCTTTTTGCATTGTTTACCCATTAAAATACCACACTCTGTCCCTGTGAGATTTAGAGCCTAATGTTTGTGGTCCTAGGGGCTTTTACTGGATAACACAGACCTTTACCAGTCATTCCCATTATGTCTGTGAGTAATACAGCATAAACCTGTTTGCTTACACAGTAAGTCTAGAAAACAAAAGATTTGTAGACAATAAAAACAGAGCAAAAATGTCCAGCAAAGTCCTAAACTAAAGCTGCAATGCCTCTTTTATTTCCAAAACTACAATAAACACAATGGAAAGCTCAGTGTATGTATCAATTTTGCTCTTCACCCTATGCAAACTCGTCAATGAGATATCAGGTAACCTTCAGAAAGAGCCTGTTGGTGGATTAATCTCATTCATTGTGATTCAGAAGTAGTTTAGAGAGTTTAGCTTTGCTTGGGCTGTTTACCTCATGTCCCTTTGTATTTGTTCAGTGATTAAATATATGAAAAAGGAATTCACAGTACAAAGAGGACTGGCACTGAGACAAAAGAATTTATATGCCTTTTGAATTTGGAAGCATTTCTTTCCTTCCCATCTTCATATGAATGACAATTAATAATATTTTTTGTGGTGCACTTTCATATTAGGCATATGGTATTTGATGATTGTTTTGGATTGTGATCTAATGTCATTGTGTTAAAGAAAGAAAAAAAGGTTGAATCCAGATTTTGAAAATAATTGCAACAGTAAATATAATGCAGTTTAATAAATGTAACATCTGCCCCATATGCCCGTATATTGGGAAGATACTGAGATTTCCTCGCAGCATCGAAGTGTTACTGTGGCAGTGATGAAACTGGAGGGAAACATGGTTTCTTTAAGGAAGTCCATAATCAAGTTTTTTGCAGCTCTATGAGTATCTGTTACTGTATCCTTTATGAAATAAACATTCTTAAAGGGTTCTTGGCTTGGAACTGATTTAGGAAAAATCTTTAGCTAATCTGAAGCAGAGATGCCAATATTTTTATTGTGCATATTTGCTGATGCTGTACATAAATATCAATTATATGTACATACTGAAACAGCATCTCTCTGGATGAGCATTACAGGAAAATGTATCATTTTAAAGTTACAAATGCACCTGAAATAATCCCCTAAATGTTCAGTTGTGTTACTTTGTAAAAGTTTTAGACTCATATGAAACTCAAATCTTCACTCTGTAGATGCAGCAGTTCTCCCAAAAGGTAATTAATTGTTATCGACCTAGACGCTAACAGGAGATATTTGCTGTAGTTGTACATTTCATTGGCAAGGGATCATTTTCAAATTATTTATCCTGAATTTAATATGTAGCCTCCTCTTATTTAATGAGCTTTGACCTATTTTATGTAGTTTATAACTACCTATAATATATTTAATGAAAAGAGTATGATATCAATGCTTTATTAATCATCTTTCCAAAATATTTTCAAAAAATTACATTATACTGCCTTCAACTTCACATTCACACATGGTCCTTTAAATGAGTCTTTCTAGGATTTCAGACAATATGCCACACTGGATAAATATGTGTCGATGAGTTCAGTGAAATATGGTCTTGAGGGAAGAAAGCAGCAGCTAGCAACACAAGTAAAATAACCGAGACTCATAGTTTAACAAACTGGAGTGTCTTTCCTTACCACATTGGAGCTTGTCTACAGCCAGGGAGCTCAAAATACATACTATTCATCAACACAAACCCTTTCTGTTAATCGGGAGACCATTTCTTTTTGGAATGCTGGGGGGCTGGATTGGTATTTCCTGATTGGGGCCGAAACACGAAATATAATTTATCTGCTCTCATCTTCATATGTGATAATATGCAAATACAAGCCCATGGGATTTAAATCGAGATGATTACAATGGGGGTTTGTGCAGTAACCATGGCAACCACAAGGGAAAATCTGTAAAATGACAGTAGGAGCTACAGAGACGTGAGTGATATGGCCTCTTTTGATTAGTGCTGTAGTCGGTGACAGATAGGCCCTTGAAAGCAGAGCATGCTGTTGAGTAGGAAGCAAGGTTTCATTTCTAAGTGAATCGCCAGGCTTCAACGTGAAACAGTGTTTTATTCATTTGTCTCAGTCGAGAGTCCCTTGAAGCACCTTTGTGGGTGAGAATTCAATTGAAGTGAGATTTAGCTCTTATTAACAGATTTATAACATTTGAAATATTTCATCCAAAAAATGAAAAATGTTTATTTGATAACGCTATGCCCACAGTCTAACTATACTTTGACATATTTTGCAGTATATGTAATATGAACACATACTTACCACTAGGCATGTCACGATAAACAATGAATCAATTAATTGCACAATAATTAAAATGAAGTGTATAATTTTCCGGCCACGATAACTTTCTCCTGTTTTTCTCTACCAAAAACTTTTAACAACGGACTTCACTGTGGTGCATTGGTCTCTACCGCCCGCCCTCGTCTCTTAAGGGGGCTGAGGCATGAACTCTCCTGTCATTAGACTCTCCTAGCCTAATTGCTAGCTCTCATGCCATGAGAAAATATTAATGTTAGTTGAGAATCAAAGATGGTGTCAAAGCCGAACATGACAACGTTTTATCCCGGCCCGGTGCCCGGGTCTCTGGCTGTTAAATCGGGGTGCGGGGCCGGGTACACATTTAAGCTGTGAACTAGGTAGGCATTTAAGCTGTGAATACCACTTACGCCACTATGTATGACCGTACCACTTACAGGACAGGAAGTTTTTTTTTCTGTGTTCATACTGTGTGCTCGGCTCTCTCAGCTCCCACACAGCTCTTAGTATATTATCATCTGTAGAATCATATTTTAGCCAAATTTGGCAATTGTTAAGGCTTTGTGTGTTGATAAGCCCTTAGATTCAGCTGAAAATGGACACAACGAAAATATTATTGTTTATCGCAATCATTTCTGGGACAATTTACCATCCAGCAAAATTTGTTATCGTTACAGGCCTACTTACCACTAATAACAGGCTTTTATTGTGGTGAATATTATTGTATGAACTGGTGAATAGCTGCTCTTGCTCAAGCCTTGTAGCTGTGCATGTGTTTAACATGCTTGCATACTCACGTCTCTTATCTTGGGTTTTTTGGCTCAGTGTCAAATGCTTCTGCACGCTTTGAAAGCAGCATAAATCCTGCATGCTGACTGCTTTGATACATTACTCGCATACAGCAGAAGCGTCTTTGAAAACTCGTCCAATTACACAAGTTTTCTTTTGTGGAGTTGCATCGCTAACTTCCTGCCTCCTCTGCAGCCTGGTGTCAAGGCCTTGAGGCAGGAGGTGGGAACGGAGGATGAGAGGGGCTGAATGGCATTATCAGGCCATTTGGGGAGGTTTCTGTCAGCTGTTCCCTTTCAAAAGATTTAACAGGTCATAACATTCAGCAAGAAATGCCGGGGTGTTTGCAAATCTGCCTTGGAAACTTTGGAAGACATGCAGCTGGGTACCATGGGAAGTGATGTATGACGATTGAGTAGGATTCGCAAAATTCATAATTTGTTTGATTTGATACAGTGATGCCTTAAGAAGGTTCCAAAGACCGGACAGCCTGTGCCAATACCAGATTCCCTTTACTTGGGTAACAATGCGGCAACTTTTCTTTTCAACACCAGAGTTAATAATGCTCATGAGAGCATTATTGCTTCGTCAGTTTCACACTCACACCAGTGTTGAGCAAAAGTGACAGCAGCTTTCATATCATTATGTGAAAATATATTTTCAAACAGCAAGAGAAATCAAAGACTGGGAAATTAATTGTCTTTTCTGTAGCTCTTTCCGATATTTTGAAGGACCTGCACGTTCTTCAGTGTCAGCATATTGTACATTACTTCTCATAGACTTTGCTAATGCATTTACATATTGTTTGTTCTTTTTGTGTGAAGTCAGAAGTGAGAACAGTCATCCTGATGTCTCACACCATTCAGTGCAAAACTCCTTATTATTCAGGCCAACAGTTAAGATAAAAAAGAAGAAATAAAACTTGTGCATGTACCTCTGCCGAGCCTCAAATTCCATCAGAACTCACTTAGGGAACGAACTGATGATTAAAAAGCATTGAATAAAGCACACTTTATTTTAGCAACTGCATATTGTTTGCATAAAACAGAGAGAAATGTTTAAATGGTAATTGAGAAAACACTGAATGGCAAGAAGACTTTGCAAAAGAAAAGTTATTTGGTATTTAAAAAAGTATTTGGTATAACACTGATTTTCATAGTATTGAAAGGTCTCACCTTGGGATTTTGGCTGTGTAACATTTACACAATGTTTTCACATTTCAGTGGCAGCTTTATGAGTATGACCTTTTGATCAAAAGCTTATTGTAGCCCAGGCCTCCATTTCAGGGAGACAAAATAGCATCCAAAATCCATTCTCCTTACAAAGATCCTTGCAGTAAGTATAGGAGGGTTACACTCGCCCATCCATTTAACTGCAGAACAACAGTCTGCATCAGATCATCCTTTCAGAACATCACAACGGTGCAAAGAAATACTCTCACTTTTACCTCTGTAACGTGAAATGTACTGTATGCACAGGGACAGCAGTCCCTGTGAACCTCCTGGATCTATTTTTGAAATTAAATTTGTTGACCTGATAAAATTGTTAAAATAAGAAAGCAGTGCCGTTTGTATTCACCCTGTGTGTTTGACGTCCTGTGGTCTTGCAAATTAGACAATTCTGAGCATGCTTGTGTTTTGAATTGGGTATGATTTGTATTCTCAGACGACAATTTTTAAAGGGTAAAATGCACTATAATAAGTGATATGAGACCGGAAATGATGGCAAATGATTCATTATTTATATTCTTTAGGTCCGTCCACAAAGATTGCCAAAAGATTGCCTCTGGCTGTGAAGCCCGAGATTGACTGTGGAGAGTGAGTGCTTGATTTAAATCCAGCCCCACTCTCCTCGGAGGGCCTCGGTAGTGCTGACAGTGGAATGTTGTACTTCCCGCTTACCATACTGGACAGCGAGATAGAGAGGGATGGGTGTACTTTCCTGAACAAATACCACAGCTGTGAAAATGAGATGCACAGTGTTTAATCTAGCATCACTCATTATCAGCATGATCCAGGTGTTATTTCAATTGTGGCAGTTTTGGAGAACACACTCTTTGGTCTCTAGGGCCCCTTCATTTTATTATTGTGTCAGTGGGGAGACATCCTAGTGAAACTGGTCAGCCTTGATAATAGGACAGACTGTTTTCTCCATCGCAGGGGAGAGAGACGACTCTGGCTTTCATGCTGGTTCTCAGATCAGCCATGCAGTCAATTAATAACAGCCCTAAACAACTTTGCCACAATCCATTCCCACATTTTCACAGTAGCTGTAACAGTTTTATTATATTTCTGGGGTTCCAGTTTCTCTTCAAATTGTGCCCTGTTTCACTTCATATTTGAAATATCGTAAATGAAGGTAGCCTGCTTTGAACGAGGACAGAGCATGTGCATTGTTTGCTGTATCAGTATGAGGTTTGACATTAATATTTTGGTGTTTATTTGTTATAAATTATGATATAAATCTTAATTGCATTAAGTCTCAACCTGCACTTGTGATGTAACATATGTCAGAATTTTTGACAGCAAAAAATGCTGATGTCTTTAAATACTTTATTAAAATGCTGGCACAGTTGTCATGTTAAGTTTGCGCTGACATGTAAAAATCCAGCTTACTTAGTCATACTCTTTAATTGTATGATTATTTTTTATGCATTTATGTTATTACAGGTAGTAAAACTGAGAATTATATACTTTTGCCTTGTTGGCCTTAATCTGTATATACAATCAGTTGCACATACCGTTTAGTCTCTATTGGGTTCTTTTATAATGTTCAGCAAAAGGTTTAGGACAGCATAACTTTGGTCATGGACAGTTTCTTAGAAAAAGCACGTTGTTTCATCACTAGGAATCTGACTGAATTATTAGTGATGACGTCTTTAGGTAATTCGCGTTTCAGATCAGCAGCCATGTTTCTAGACAGCATGTGGGTTTTCATTATTAATGGACTTGTATTAGCATTTGGTGAGAAAGTGATGTTTGTCTTCCTCAATATCTGTATTAGGGAAAGAAGTATTTTTACTATGCTGTACATTGGAATTCATTAGCCTGGTAATACACATGTGGTTTCTTCAGCATTCTGTCCACAATAGAGTCAGGAGAATCTTGGGATGGATGATATCAGAATATCTAACTGTTGTGCTATAATACCTGCTTTTATTAATCAAACTGGTTTCAGAAACCGATATTATTCTTTAATGCTAACACAGTGTCATAGTTCTGGCTAACTCAGGAAAATTGATGCACTTGCGGGAGGCCCTAGTGATACTTCATTCCAGGAGCTTGGGCAGGAAACCCAGACAAAGGGACAAAGGTGTTGCTGAGTACTGCGTAGCTTATGATAAT
Organism: Ladigesia roloffi; assembly: GCA_037577295.1. Taxonomy (NCBI): domain Eukaryota; kingdom Metazoa; phylum Chordata; class Actinopteri; order Characiformes; family Alestidae; genus Ladigesia; species Ladigesia roloffi. Next base: position 12,095,210 of record JBBKCR010000101.1, on the reverse strand, counting down.
CAGCAAACAGACGCAGTCCTGGAATCAGCGCTGCCCAAGGAAGGCAGTCAAATACAAACAGTTTCAGAAGCCTCTTCAAAGTCCACTGTGATATGGAAGAGGGAAGTCCAGGGAGCTTCAGGTCTAGCTGCTTTGGTCTGCCTGCTGTGTCTTTGATGCTGATGAGGGACTGCCAGGTGTGCTTAATTCACTGTACTCAGTTTTAGAGGGCACACACAAACAAAACATCACGCCACGGTAGCCAGCAGGCATGTCGTACAGACGCTTCTCTCTGGCTCAGGCTGGGTGTTTGTAGGGAGAGAGAGAAATGCAGAACAGGTGTAGAGAGAAAGAAATGCGTAATGGATGTAAACAATCAGTAGAAACCAGCACCACAGAGAAACAGGGAGAGAGAAGTGCCAGGCTACTCTGGCGACCTGGACAGCTGGGATCATGACACATGAGGTACAACCAGACACAAAAATAGATTTAGCCCCAGTTTCCACATTTTTCGTATCTCTGTTGGTAGTGCTTTTGTATCACCGTTGGTCGTGGCACCAGTACATAATACTCTAAATAAATCAGCATCGGCCCACAAATCTCTTATCAGTACATCCTAGAGGTAACTTGCATCCACATCCATCATACTGAAGAGTTTCAAAATGGTGAGGATCAAAGGAGTATGATATTATTATCATGCATAAACACACCACACAGTGTAACCATGGTTCTCAATTGTACCTCAGTGATGACACTTGTGGTTTTGGGAATACTACCCACAACCTTCTGATCAATAAACACTAGGCCCCAAGATGCCCCACAAATGACCTCCTTTGGGAGATTTGCCACAGAAAAACAGAAAGATTACTATACTGTATGTGAATAAACAATTATCGGTATGGGGAAGTTTGTTTTGCTGTTAAGATTACAGTTGATAATGCTCTAGTTCACAAACACTGCTCATTTACCTGCAGCTGATTGCATGCATGTAGAAAAAGGAAGTTACCCACACCCCAAATACATTGTAATTTAATAGAAAGGAGTACATGAAGCAGAATTTAGAAGATGGAAAGAAGTTTGTGATGCTGGCAAAAAAAGGCAGTCGTTCTCTATTACATTTTTAAATATTTGTTCCATAGTTCATGCTGAAGAGCTAAAATGTGACAAAAATTCACTGTAGAATTAAGTTTAGGCCAATGTTTTAAAGTTTATAATGTCTTAATGGGATTGCTGGGAGTAAATCGGTTTCAAAATCACAAGACTGTATTTTTATAGTCTGATGAAGTTGTATGCTTTCATCCTTTTCAAGTTTCATCCTTTTCAGCTGTAAATTTGTTTAGGCAAAGTGGATGTTATTAAACACAATCTTCAAGGTGAGGCTGTGAACAGAGAAATCTGATGAGGTGCAAATTTGATTTACTTTGGAGATTTCAGTCAAATGTTCAATATGACTACCCCACATACACACACGTGCGTGTGAACACACATATGGAGCCACACACCAAACACTATGATATACAATTTCAAACTCATGCTGTTTGATTTACCTGTTAGAGATTGATTGTATCGATTCTGCTTCATGATCCTGATTTGATGTCATGTGGTTCTCAGAAGGGTTGCTTAAATCAAAGTGAGAAAGAGTTTGTGAAGGATTTCATTCGATCAGTTGAACTCAATTTTCAGCAAATTGTTCTGCTTTCACATTGTTCTGCTCAATGTCTTGGGGAAGGCTAGATGTGTCGCTATGGAAACGCCATCCACTATTGTGTCCTTAGTAGCCATGGACACAGAACAAATCTCCCATCTTTCCGAGCCCTATCAGCTTACTTTATTACGCTCTCAATTTACGCCTTCATCCTTTCTGTCAGAGAGTTGGCATTAATTGTTTCCAAAAAGAATTGTTTTTCTGATGTTGCAAATGGCGTGAGCTTTTGGCTGGCGTGGCTGAGCAGCAGTGTTGAAAGTTTGATGATACACTCTGCAAAATATGTTAGCTAGATTGCCTGCATTTGCCAGTAAAGTGTGAGCACTTGCATTTAACAGTGTTAAAAACCCTCTTCTCTACTGTAGGCTGACATTACTTACCATGAAATTTCCAAAAAATGCTTTATCATGGCTCCAGATGATACTTATATATGCATTAACAAAGTTCTTCTTCAAAATCACATGGAACCTTACATAGCCTTGCATACAATGCTATTGGGACACTCCTGTTCCTCAGGTGAAGGGCAAACTTGATGCCTTAGCATACCATGTCTTTTTGGATAACACCATGCTTTTTTGACACAATTTGGGGAATAACCTTTCCGATTCCAGCATGATTGTGCCCCAGAGCACAAAGCAAACTCCAAACAGACATGGTTGGATGAGTTCGGTGTAAAAAACCTGACCGACTCACACAGAGTCCTGACCGTAACCCCATCTAGCACCTTTAGGATGAACTAGAGCAGAGATTATGAGCCAACATCATTGACCTTATAAATGCTCTGCAGAGGAAATGGGCACAAATCCACAGAAAATCCAAAATCTTGTGAAAAGTCCTCCAAGAAGGGGCATGCAAATTCTAAAAAGTCTTTAAAGCATGAAAGTCTGAATGTTAATATATAATTTGACTGATAATAAAAAATGATCTATGAACATAATTGCTGCTTGATTTCAGACACAATAAAAAGGTTTGAGCAGCAGGTAAACACTGAAACACTTAGACCTGCAGCTTAGACCTGAGTTCTATATTGTCTTTGCCATTAACCAGCTTAATTAAAATGACATATTCAAGTGTACTGTTAAATTTGGTATAATTTGGTAGTAATAATATTTCTGCTTTTCTTTTGAAAGTCAAGCTTTCAAACATTGTTCATTTTATTCTGCAGCATTTTATGCTGCATTCATGGTTGTTTCTTGCCACCATTTTCCATTTCGCCCTTGCTTCTTAAAAGAACAACAGCGTCTCACTAGCCAGCAGTTGTCATCACTGAGCTCTGCTGTGCAATAAGAATGTGCTGACACATTGTGTGCGTGGACGTCAGTCACTGTCTGGCTAAATCGAGGCTGTCAACAGATGTGTGTTAAATGCATAAACTACATGACATGTGTTTTCTTAAAAAAATCCTGCAACCGTTATTCACATCTTTTTTCTGGTGTCGTGTCTGAAAGCTTTTACATCAATGTGTGTAGCGCAGGTGCCTCCCTGAGACACGAGGGGCTTAATGGTGGAGGGGTGATGGAAAATGCAGCCGAATATCATTTCCGGTTGAGTGGTCTGGGATACAAAAGAGGCACTTTCCCTCATTCTCATATTTACATGTTTAGCAAAAGAAGATTGGGCCTCTCCTTTTCTAAATGGGCTTGTAAATGGCTGGCGATAAACCACAGAATCCTTTAATTCCAGTCATAACTGTAAAGCCTTTGAAGTTCCAGTTCAGCAGCAGCATGGGTGAATTCTCTGTGCTCAAGAATGTTATTTCTCAAGTGTGTTCCTGTTGATGACTTCTATTAAAATGAGCACAATTAACCCTATGTTATAAAGACCCATATTTTATATATTTCATTTTCTGCCTGCTGGTTTAATGCTCCCAATTAATGCTCCCAATAGAACATGCATGAAGAAAACAATACATAAGCTAATTTTTAGAATAATTCACCAATTCACCACATCTTTACAAATTTGTGGGATTGAAACTGCTTCTCATGAACTCTTGGCTTTAGTCGGATATGTAGTTTTTGAGACCTACTTACTCAGTTGCTGTGACAGGGGAATGCAGTAACACGTTGCATTCAATCTACTGTTAGAGACGCTTCACAGATTACTTTACTTTTGACCTTTAAAATAGCCTCTCAGTTGCATACTGCATTTTGGCTCTCTGAGCTAATGACACTCAGGTGCCAAAAGGTTGCAGTGACCTTGCAGGTTAAGCTCTGTGAAGAGTTTCAATCAAATTCAATTCACCTCATTGTTCAGCGGTTAGAACTGAAATGTCAGCATTTCCCAGTTTTCAACAAATTGTTATTAATAAGAACTCACAAGTGATGATGAAAACGAATGGTCGGCCAAATCATTAAACCTGTAGTAGTTTGTCCTGTTTCAACATGTAACTGGTTTGTCCTGTTGTCTTATTTGAACAAGCTGAGATGACGTCTTATCATGCAATTTCAGGGAAGCAAGGTTATATTAGCCTACTGAGCACTTTGCTTTAGATGTTTTAAAAAACCTGTCTTTGTTGCACCAACACTATTTTTTTGTTGCCTATTCTATAGGTTACTTTTTTAGGGCTTACGATTTTGGAATATCTGGGCAAAACTGTGTAGAATATAACTAGAGCTCTGTAGTGTAAACACACAAAATCATGCACACCATAAATTTCACCTCAGGATCAAAGATCATGTCTTCACCTGTGAGCATGTGTCATAATTCACTGCTCGTATGACAGTCACAATTTGACCCCATATTAAGGTATTTACTAGCTAGAAAGCCTCACACAGCAGTGACCTTTACAGCTGACCACAGAAGCCTTCATTAGCATCTCTGTTTTCCTTGTTCTGTTCATTCAGGAGTCTGGGCTCAGTAGGACTACTCTGAGCACCTGCTGTAGCTTGAGAATGCCGTGCAGGTGACCAAAATAAACTCAATTAGGGAGGCATCATCACAGATAATGGGGAAGCAGCAAACAAGTGGCGTCACCTGGCTAATGTTAGTGCCGCGATGCACCTGGCAACAGAGAGCACAACATGTTTTTTTCAGAGGGAGCTCTGCATTGGATGAAAGCGCTTCTATGGCTTAACGTGTGTTTTCTGTTGGATTTCCCACCTGAAGTTTTTTTTTGTATCACCATTTTTTCAATCTCAGAGAGAGAAAAAAAAACACTGGACTAATCAGAGGATTTTCTCTCAGATTCAAAAAAGACAGCAAGGTGAATTTGTTTTGAAAACCAGAAGAAATGTAAAGTTTAGCATGTATTTTACTCTTTGACTCTTTTCCGCTTACTATAGTCAGTAAACTGTAGTTAATGGAAAGAGGAGATTAGTTCTCCTTTTCCACAGTTTAGATTAAGGGCTTTGAGGACGTTTGTGCTCTAAATCATTTAGAAGGTTTTATTATCAGTAAATGTTTGGCAGAGATCATTCCAGTGTGGGAAATCAATATTTTTATATCCTTTTGAATGGGCAGAATAAAAAGATCATTTTGAAGAAGTGCAGTTCTTTCATTAAATTAATTATCTATCTCCCCCTGCAGCCCCTCCCACACACACACACACACACATCCTCAGACATCTACCCCTGAGTATACCCTTATTTACTCACTTCAGACAGCTTCTTTTTCATTTCCTATTTTTAGTTTCTGTTCTGCTGTGGTTGTATCTTTGCCGTAATTACAACCTTAATCACACAACCTTCCATCCATGCTAATACTACTCTGATGGTTACTTCCAGACTTGTTCGGGCTGTGAAATTCCCTAAAGACACTTCAGATGATTCACTAGAGCCACCAAAGGAGATTTTCTTACTTAGATATTTAGCCACCTACTTAAATACATTTCTTGCTTTTTTGAATGCTGAACTGTAGATGAGACTTGGCACTTTCTAAGCTGTTACATTGTCCCTCACATTTTAATTACCAAAAGATTAACACCTTTGGAAAAGAGCTGTGTTGATATCAGCAGAGGTTTCCTTTCCGTAATGTCAGATTAAAGTTAATTAATGTAAGCACATTCGTCTCTCTAGGGATGAAAAGCGAGTAATTGATTTCCCCCTCTTCTTCTTTTTCAGTATGAATTTAAAGTCAAGAACATCAAGAAGAAAAAAGTGAACCTCATGGTGTCTGTGGACGGGGTCAAAGTTGTGCTCCGTAAAAAGAAAAAGGTGAGCCTTTTCTATTCTCTGTATCTGTCTTAAAAATTGGTTGCACTGATTGTTTTATAATTTGTGCTCTTTTATGGCCACCTGGCATATTATGATGAGCTCTGTGAGAATAGCCGTAGGTAAGGTTGACCTCTTCCATTCATATTCAGCCTGGAGAAGAGTGATCATAGTGTATTCTGCGTAAATGGCTGTCCAAATGGAGAATAATTGCAGTATAGGAGATGGGTGGCGTAGGCCGGGCAGGATGGCAAGCAATCAGCTATAATTCAGCAGGTGGAGAGCGGTCAGTCTGCTTTATTTGTGTAATGTCATCAGCTTCCCATGCTGAGCATTGATTTCACTTCAGTGCTGCGATGGTTTCAGAACACTCCCGAATGCTCATACCCCACCACACCTTCTGCAACTTCCTCTTGAAAATTAAACCAACTTAATACACAGCTAATTTCCCATTTAAAATATTACAAAGAAAGTAGCATTCAGGTGGGTGTATAGTGCAAGAAAGTCTAATGGTGGAATAGTTCAAAGAATGAGTGGCCTGGTGTTCCAATTTTATGGTGTTCCAAGTTTTTTCTCTGTTAGATGTTAAATGTCATTCTAAAGGAACTTGTTCACAGTGGCGGTGATGGGAACCCAAAGTCTGAAACATTTAATCCTCATAAAATCCCAATTACTGATGGTTATTACACTAAAGAGTTTAAGGCACACTTGTACTCCTAATAATGTATTTTTTGGATTTAAAGTAAGTAAAGTTGACACTTTTAGTCACATGAGCACACCATAGCACAGCCACAGTGTAAATAATGTGAAATACTTTCTCTGCATTTAACCCATTCTCCAAGTGAAGCAGTTTACTGCCAGCGACGCAGTGTGTGGGGATGGTTCCTTGCTCAAGGTTTATTGAGTGGTGTAACTAGCTCTCCTGGAACCCACCAGTTTTCGATTGCAGGGGCAACTCCCTAACCACCAGACAACCTTTTACTACCTTATACCAATATCAGCATTATAAATAAAAAATATATTTTTAGTTTTGAGCTCAGCGATTACATGTACAGAGTTTCTGTAAAATCTGTGAAAGGCCCATTTATGGCCCCTTTAAGGTTACTCTGTCCAGTTAGGTTAAGTTAGTTTTTGGTTCATCACGCATCAAGAAAATAAATGAGATTACAAGGCTTTAGGTTACTGGATAGCTTAATAGAGGTTTTGAATCAAACTCCCAGTTCAAAAGCTAGCTTGATTAAGGACAAAGATTAAGCAATGAAGTAGAAATTTGGAAGCCTGTGATCAATTATTGATTGTATGTGAACTCCTGGCTTTTTCTTCATTCACACACACACAGCAGGTAGCACCGTGAGCGACTGTACCAAGCTAAATGATGAAAACGCATTTTTAATTTTCATTTAATGTTTAGATATTTTCAGGGCTTTTTTTTTACTTCGGTGATTACACCTTAACAATGTGTGCGATGTTTAATGTACAAGTGCATTTGCAAAGTATAAGCCACTTATGTGAAAGAAAATAAGTTTTAGTCTGAATGTGTCGGTTTCCAGCAAATCAAATGTTTTGAGCCCTAATTATTTATTTTACCTCCTTAAGACTACAGGGACATGTCACCAAACAGGTATTAACTATTCAGGTAGGGCTGTTACGAATGCCATTTTTTGAGCTTCGAGTATTTGGTAGTGAAAAACATCGAATACTCGAGGCTTCGGTGGGAGGTTGGATTCCGAAATCCATATTTTCAAAGTAGAATTATAAGTAAACAAACCGCTAAACACAGCTTTTCTTTTTCTGCCTCAATAGCC
>JBBKCR010000101.1:12077263-12087473 GCA_037577295.1 Ladigesia roloffi | reverse complement strand
GTTGTTGGAAAGGTCTCCTGGACGTCTATTTTACTGTGAAGTTTGAGGCGGATTGGTGCCTGTTTAGTGGATCTATGAGGTTCGGAAATCCTGGGGGTCAAAAATAATGGGACAGCTTGTTTTTTTGTATTCTTTCGAATATTCAAATCTCTAAATGAAAACTCGAATGCCATCCTGCCGAACGAATATTCGAATATTCGAGTATTCGGTTACAGCCCTATATTCAGGTTTTAACTATTAAAATTTCTGATGTGATGTCTAATATACAAACATTTCTAAAAATAAAAAAATAAATAGCTGAAGAGATAAGTGACTTCAAGAGTACTTCAATTGTGCTGTGATAAGATGCCACCTCTGCAATAAGACGGTTTGTGAAATTCCACAGTTAACTGTAAGTGGTGTCATTGGCAAGTGGGAAGTGTTAAGAAACAACAGAAACTCAGCCACGAAGCAGAAGACCATGTAAAGAGTGGGGTCAATGACTGCAAATGTCCATGATGCTTAAAAGTAGCCAAGATTTATCTGTTCCCATAGCTAGTTCCAAACCTCCACTGGGATTCATTTAAGCACAAAAACTATGTAGGCATATAAACTTTTTTAGCCATTAAAATATGTGTTGTTGTAACTCGTAACACTTTTTCCAGATTGTGTATGTTTCTGTGAGCATACTGTCCAGTCTCATATATATTAGTGAAGAAGGTTCAGAGACTGTTGCCAACAAAACACAGGTGTGCACACAGATGTTCACGCAGTGCAAAGTGATGTATTCATTACCATTAATGATCATGATGCCAGTATCTGACACCTTTCAAGGCATTCTTTCTATGCAACCCCTTTATATAAATGTTCATTATAAAGAATGCAATTTTACACATCATTTTTTTTCACAAATAAGGACTCAAATAGTGCCTCTGATATAGGATTACTCTCATGTGCTTGTTCAAAACAGCAGGTAATTTGGCTAGGAACCATACATTAGTTTTTATATAGTCTTTAACTGGCCATAAAAAGGTGCGTTTGAGCCTGACGTTCTGTTCTGGAATGATCTAACCACTCACGCTTCTGACAATGTAACTCTTTTAAAGTGATGTTGTTAAAAGATATGAGGACTGTATTAATCTTTGAAATCTTTTGCTCTCTATCACTGGAGATGAAGAATGACTTTATAAGTCACGCTTTAATCTCCTCTTCTCTTTCCCTGTAGAAAAAAGAATGGACCTGGGATGAAAGCAAGATGATGGTAATGCAGGATCCCATTTACAGGTAAGTCCTCAATCACTGAGATTGCAGTTGCACTTCAGTGTTAATGGCAGTTAGGTGTCTCTCTCAGTTGCTGGAATGTCTTCCATTCAGAAGACCAGGTCATTTGCATTTTGAACAGTTGCTCTTCAGGAAGTCCATATTTACTGGCTGGTAAAAAAAGAGAAATGTTATTTTTGATTGTTATTGATATATGACCATTCCTAGTGAACTTTTGTAGTATTAACTTAATGGGAAATAGTTTGCAACAATTGATGAACAAGAACACAAAATGTATTTTTTTCTCAGCAACTTAAAAAGATGGTGTATATGTATATATATACAAATCATAATGCGTTTGGGTAGGTCATGGTGAGGCTCCTAACAGTTGTTCACAAACTGCCAACAACATTGGAAAGATAACATGCTGTGAGATCAGATGCTTCTGTCCAGAGAGTAGAAACATTACTACAGCAATCAGACAGATATGTGTAGAACCTCGGACGACAGGTATTAAAAAATGAATAGTCACAGTTTCCCACAAATATCAAATAGTGTCATTGCTTAAAACACAGGGCCACTCACGAAGAGAAAGAATGTTTGACTTTTTCCTGCCTCACCTTAATCATGTCCATCTTTCTGAGTTACTTTACAAGATAGCAATATAAAAAATAACCAGCATAATAAGTAATAAAAGAAAATACTTAATTATGTTATTTAAATGATATATTTTTGATTAGTTGTGTAAGAATAGATTTATTGAATAAGCTGATGTTTATTTTTTCATGGAAAAACTAGATTTATAAGATAAAAGTAAGCAACTAGTTTTACATACTATGTTTTTGCGTTTAAAACTGTGAAAGTATGCCCTTAGGAATGCTACAGTTTTTTTTTTTTGAAGCGGCAAAGCAGAACTGGAATGGCTGAGTTTTCACGCTTTTGTGGGAGTAATGTAAGCTCATTCTGACAGAGCACTGAGCTGCTGCAGCAGGGAGGGAAAGCTGCTGTTTACTGACGAGGCTGTTTTCGGGAGCAGGTGTGAATGAGGTGTGGTTGAAGCATCCCTGGAGGCAGCAGGCATGTAAACAGACCGTATACGTCCATGTGAACTGTGGTGGCATGTGTGAATGAGGTGTTAGTGAAGCCACTGTTCTCTTCTGCATGCACTCAGTGTGAGCATGACTTGATATTTCAGCTTTCACTGACATGACTGGCACAACAGAATAGGCCTACTTTTTACTTCACTGAACTATTCCAGTTTGTTCAGTATTAGTTTTCCCCTTTGTATATGAAAAGGGTCATGGTTTTAAAGTCAAGTGGCTTGTTATAGTCACATGTGGACACACCAGAGCACACAGTGAAATACTTTTCTCTGCATTTAACCAAAGTGAATCAGCAAGCAGCCACTGATGCAGCGCCCATGGGTACCTTAGTACTGCCACTAGCAGTCCTGGGATTCAAACCCACGACATTCTGATTGCTGGGCCAACTCCCTCACCACAAGACCACCAACTGCCCCATAAATGAAATGATGCAGTGCTGTGTGTGATTCATTTATACACAGCAATAAATTACCCTGAATTAGTACCAGCACACAGGACAATTACCATTAGAAACCAGATTTTTATATATTCAGTTCTAATGCGCTCTTGTTGTGAAATTTTTTACACTCAATGTAGTCCCACTGTGATTTTTAAAGCTAGAAGACTGACAGCACTGTGTGTGACTATAGGCATGATGGAGCTTAAAGCACATCACAATTAGAGGTAGGTGGGATGCATAATGTGCTGTATTAATTATTTTTCATAATTTTGAGTGAGGATAATTATTGGCTCATAGATGTTTTTGTCTGAACTTGCAACACAACAGCTTAAAACACATCAGTGACCCCGCACCTCCTGAAATATTTGCAATCTGTTGTAATTTCACTTGTATTTGATTGCTAATTAGCTCATTTGTTCTGTTTCATTTAAATAAATGGGTTATGGACTTTTATTATGAAATGGTGGTAAGTTTTTGGATGAGTCACAACTGTGTTAAGTTAATTGTTTGTGTTTGGTTATTGGTTGGTGAATTTTTAGATTTTGTATTTAAGTTTGTTTGTGGTGGACATTAGTGTCAACTGTCACCCTGTGTTGGGGGTATGTTCCCTGTTTTCTTTCTGGTCCTTGTGCCTGTTACTTTGTTTTTTTTTTTAAGTATTTAAAGATGAATGTTTGCAAACGCGCCTGCCCTCAAATGGGAGTATAAGGGAAGCACGACACTTTGTCCAAATAAACAAATGCTTGAATCCCTTCTGAGAGATATTTACAGGAAATTAACTACAGATTGAAACAATGCAATAACTGTCCTGGGATTTAATGGTGTTTTATTCTTTTGCAATGATTAGTAGAAAGCAATTAGCAATCAATCTTTAATGCTTTGACCATGCTAAACATGGTAGTCTTGTGAGCTAATGCAATTTGCATATTAGAGATGTTAATGGGTCTTTACTAGAATTAATTTAATACATATTAACATCCCTTGTGGGAGTCTGTGTTCAGGCCTCTTCAGGAATTTTATTTTGTTTTACCATGTCAAGTGTCTAAAATATTTTAATGTTGCATACCAAAGCAATAAAAGTCCTTTCACTGTATTTCACCAGTTGTAGAAATGAATCAGAGTCTATCACGCTGTTCTTTATCTTCATATTAAAGATACTGCCTCATTATTTTTATCAAATCTGCACGTTGTTTCAAGGTGAGCAGGAGTTCAGGACTTGTCGCAGAGTGTAACAGTGGGTGGTGTTTACCCAGCGTGTTTTACAAAGCTCAGATAATAAGAAGCTGTGGTCAGGTTGTAAATCGCCGGATTACCTAAAAACGAGGACCAAACCTTCAAGCCTCCGTGAAGGATCAGAGCATATACACATGATAGTTGCCATATGGCAGGTATGCACGCAAATACTTTTCTCTAGACACCAGAGAGACTGAGGAGCTTTGACAGATTTGTAGAAAATGTCACGACACCAACATTAATCATAATTCTTGTCATGGCCTTGATACCAAGCAGCAGCATAGCCACAAAGACAGTGAAAGACATCTGTATTACTGTAAAGCCTTACACAAGCCAACTGAAGGACTGGCCATTGATATGGTGGGTAGCCAAGTGAAGAGAGGGCCAGTGCCACTGTAATGGCTGCAGCACTAGCCTTGAGTTTCTGCTAAGAGCCTGTGTCAGCTGTATAGTAAATCCCACATAAATATGACATGACAGTTTTCTCATTTCTGCTGCCTCAGATTGCTTAAGGCCCACGAGTAGCAAATAATATGGATTCTCACAGCTTTGCGGTGTGTGTGTGTGATGTTATTCAAATGGCTATAGTGTTAAAAACAATGTTGGTACTTGTCTTAGTTTTAATGTAGTGTTCATTTTGTTTATTTTCAGATACATGTGTAAATTCTATTATGATATTTCACCTCTTGGATTTTAGCTTAATTGTATGAAGCTGTAAAATGTTTTTTGCTATAAGCTATAATGAAAAAGAGTGAAACCTTTTCATACAGAAGCTTTTTTTTAGTAGTAGGCAGTAAGATTCGGGACCCTTTGATGCTTTTTTGTTATATTATTGGAGTGTTTTATTTTTAGTTTAGTTTTTTTTAATGAGATGAAAACATATTTTATATTTGTTTGTAGCCTTGAAAAAAATTAAAGCCGATTTAGACTGCTTACTCTTCACATTTCATTCCACTGCGTAAATTGTAATGGCCAGCATTTAACAGGCGCTTCACCCTGGCATTCTGGATCACACTGGCAGTCTGGATAGCCAATACAATCATCCCTAGAAGTGCCTAGTATAGTTCATCTCCCAGGCAACATATGAGTCCCACGTCCCCATTAAAATATGAAAAGCTTGCTTGTCCTTGCTCAAGGGTGTTTGTGTGTGTGTGTGTGTGTTTGTGTGTGTGTGTGTGTATGTGTGTGTGTGTGTGTATGTGTGTGTGTGTGTATGCATGCAAATGTTTTGAGGACAAGCAGAGCATCAGTTGTGTTTTATGCGAGCTTCATTAATGCTTCTGATCTAGTACCAGATCAGAAGTACTCGAACCCAAGACCTAGCCGTTCTAAGCCTTAATTTTTGCAGGGTGCTATAATTCTGTGGTTCTCAGTATTGATTATTGCAGTATTCTAGAACATATTTAATGATTAATCAAGTAATCATGGCTTTTAAGCTGAGTCAAACAGATAAATTGGACATCTCTTTGTAAAAGCAAGAAGAGAGTTTTAAAATAGCATTGTCAGATTTGCAAATTAATCAGTTTATTAATGCAGATTGATCAGGAAAGTACATGTCAATAAAAACAAATATTTGATCTAGTTAAATTAGTCTCATGAGCCCTTTGCAAATTGATCACATTTGTGTCTTTTCATCTTTGACTAAAATGAAAAAAAAAAAGTTTGTTTTGCTTTGTGCGGGTATTTTGGAAAGGCCTATAGATTTTTGTTAACCCTTTTTCAGAACCTGTAGTTCATGTAAAGCTATTCCTTGTGACAGTTCCCGAGGTTAACGCTTCATGGTTTTCCCCCAAGGTGTGTACTAGGTGCCTTTCCACACCCAGAATTCTAAAGAAAGCCTTAATCTTGCAATACAAACTGACGTGGACCCCCTACCACAGATGGCCCATGGCACAGAGCTGCAGTTTGTTCTGAGCTATCAGGCTCTGCTGTGCTTGCTGAGTGGTGTGTTTACTAATGCCTCACTCAGGGGCACACAGCAGATTGCTAATGCCCACCTGTTCTTTGGAAAGTGTCATGTAGACGCAGTCATTTTCACCGGTTTCTCGCTCACATCCTCTGCACACCTCATCAGTAGAAATGCTTAACCCAGGCATCAACTCCAGAAGGAGGAATACATTACTGTGTGCACCAGCAGGAAAGCCTGTAATCCCTGGATGATAAATTACAGGTGCACTTTATTCCGTGCTTTATTTTTTAGGTTATTGCGTGACCGTGTGCTCTGTATATCGTATGTTGCCTCATGAGGAAGTACCTTCTCTGCATGCTGTGTGGCTTAGGCTTGCGTTGTTTAACCTTAAAAAGGAGAATTAGAGATTACGCATGATGCATACATAGCAGGCGTATAGTCGATACGTCTCTCAAACACTTTGATCAGGGGCAAATGAGTAGAGGGACTATATGACCTGCTCCTGTCCCTCTTATCTATACAGAGGCTTGATGCAGATGGCTTAATGGCATGTCTTTAACATTTCATATTACCCCAGGGAATTGTACTGAATCAGAACCGTCTCCATGCTGTTGGATCTAGGTGCCTTCACAAGTCATGTCTCTTAATGACAGCGTGCTTCAAGACTTGGAAGTGCTGCCTCTATCGATTAAGATGATTTATTAGTAGATGAATTGTCTAGATGCATTTTGAACCCATTCTGACTAGTCAGAGAGTGCAGGTTTCAGTAGGTTTTGGTGACAGTTTTATTTGTCATCATTTAAAATCAGTTTCAGTTTGACCTTAAATAAAAACAGGCCTTTTTACCTTCATGTGTTTCTCTGATTTTCATCAAGGTGTAGACATCTTTTCCCGCCTCTAAACCTCTTTTGAGCCCCACTGGGGGAAAATGACATCAATCAGTCATATTGTATTTAACCTTCTGCTTCTAAATTCTCACCTATCATCAAGCAAAACACTTAACTCACCCCAGACCCAAGTGCTTTAGTCTAAAGTAGATTTGGCTGTGATTCATGTTGGCTTTAACAATATAATGTGTAATGGCTTGTCTACGGATGAGTAAAATACAGTTAATGTTGTTTTTATTTGAAAAATGTTGAATGGTATTCATAAGAGGCTGTATTACAAGCCTAGCACTACCGGAACAATGCTGCTTTTTATAAAGTATTGTATCAGTGTTTGATGAAGCTGTGTTATGGCTATGCTCAGTAGGCTTTAGGCTCTAGCTGGATACTTTTAGTGCTGTTAAGCAATCAAGAGATTATGGAGCTTTCAAATGCATAAAGGAGACCTCGTATCTACTCCTTCAGGCTGTCAGAGTATTGTGACATTCAGAAATCTGTCAAATGCAAAAAGTACACAATTATTTGAATGTTTTTACCTCTCCAGGCCAAATAGTTAGTCACGTTGTACCACATGAGGGCATCGGAATGCCTATCATTGCTAACCATTAATTGACAAAATAAAAAATGGTCAGTTTTGAATTGGAATATGAATGACTGGAAATAGTCGCAAACGACCAGCTACTATTTAACAGCTCAGCCATTCTGAACACAGAAATGTGTTCTTATGTGTGATAAATGAACAGTCAGTTTCAGATGACAGACTGTGTTTATGCTTTGTTGTGTAGTAGACTTATACATATGTACATAATACATATTAAATATGCTAATACATGTGTTAGATGGCAAATGGTGAATTTATAGTTTAGCTGCTTGGCACCCAGTGCTACATAGCTGAATTCATTTGACAGTGAACTTTTGACTGCTGGATAGTTACGAGTGCCCATTTACTGCTTTAGAGCCCATTACGTTGTCTTAGAGAAACCTTGAAATAATTTATGTTTTATTTCTGAGCCCAGATGACAGCTCTGTTCCTTTCTGAAGTTTAATGCAGAGCTTCAGACATTCCTAAGAATTTCCAAGAATAAATCGAGTTATGCCATTAAAAACTTGTTTGCTTGCAAAAATGTGAAGCTCGTCAGTCATATTTGTAGTTTCTGCTTTACTTGTTAACAATTTACTAGGGCTGCCCCCGATTAAGGATATTCCTAGTCGACTAACACTCCCGCAATTTAGCGATTACTCGACTAATTGTTCATTTATGATATAATAAAATAACTTGCGTACATACAAGGAAAGGTACAGTCCAATGGGCTCGGCTCGGCTCTACCCTTCCACTACAACTGGTTGCGCAGCGACCAAGCACAGCTCGAGCATGGATATAACTTGCGGCTATAAATGGAAAGTAATTTAAATATCGAAAAGCCTGATCATTACACCAACAGGGACTGTATGGACATTGCATTAAAATATAAAGACTAATATGGAGTTGGTCCCCCTTTGCAGATGTTAAATTTTCCACTCTTTCACTCATCTTTTCACAAGACTTTGTGTATGTTCATTCATTCTGTAGAACCTTTAGGAGGTCAGGCACTGATATTAGATGAGAAGACTTGGCCTGCAATCTCCGTTCCAGTTCATTCAAAAGGTGATATGTGGGGTTGAGGTCAGGTCTCTGTGAGGACCATTTAAATTCTTCTACACCTAACTCATCCAACTATGTCTTTATGGAGCTTACAGTCATGCTGGAATAGAAAAAATGTATTTTTCTCAAACTGTGTCCAGTTTGAAAGCATGGTGATGCCCAAATTGTTTTGGAATGTTAAAACAATACCGAAGTAAAGGGCTGGAAGTAAGGGGCCTCGTCCAAAGCCTAAAAAACAGGTATGTCCCTATACTATTGTCCACATAGGATATGTGTTTACTCAATTAAACATGAAACGTCTCATGCTTTGATGGAAATATTTAGTAGCTACTAAGCTAAATAAAACCTAGTTTGTGCACCAGTTTTAAATAAGTCATTTGTGAAACTTATTTTAAAATGAAATAAAAACAAATTCACTATATTCTAATGAGCTTACAATTGAAATTAAGTAGATTCGATGCAGCTGGTTACATAAACACATTCCTAAATAGAAGAATCCTTATGACCCCAAACTAAACACACAATCCCTGACATTCTCACTTGATTCCCATCACTTTATTTGCCTTGTGGTTGCTTTCTTCAGCTGCCGGGAGTTCTCTTCACAGAGACCACCAGAGTGGTTCTCAGCTTCTCCCACTCCCACTGTTTGCTTAAATCTAAAAGGAAAATTCCAAAGGCTTCATTCTAAATGCCATCACACACACTCCTGTAATGCCAATTTTATGAAGTTCTCCCTGTTTTATGCCTGTAATCTAGCAAGTGTTTAGAAGAAAAGCACTCAGGTTCAGAGCTTGCTATTCATTTACATGTTTGATTTGTTTAGAGGGTTCAAGACGCCTACACACTAATAATAATGGAACGCTAACACTTTCTTATATCTGAACTATTCGAGATGCAATATCCGTCTACCAGACAGCTATTGTTTTAAATGTGTGCATTTACAAGCATACTCTAAAACTGGATAAGTTCATACAAAGTCAAACTGTCTTCAGAATCTTTAGAAACATTCCCATGTTGACCAGTTTGGTTTGAAAATACATGTTAGTATATAAGGATATGAAGGTTTTACATTGTTAATATTGGGCCAGATTCACAACATTGAATTAGCAATGCATGTGGCATGCTCCTAAACATATGTAGCTATTTAATGAACATTTGCTTGAATCATTCACAAAGCTTTTGAATGGATCTGTATTTTAGTTCCTCTGCTGTTTAGACGGTTTATGCAGGACATCATTTAAACAGCATGTACAGTAAATTAGACTAAATATATAGTTTGCTGTCATAGAAACAATTCATTTAAAACTGCACTTCTTCTCTGGATATTTGCTGCTTGGATTGTGCAGTGTATGATACATTCTGAAACCTTCAGTGTTTGTGTCATTACATTTTAATTTCCAGAAAATGTTTGAGCCTCAATTCCTGTTGAATTTCCCTGGCTCTCAGCCCAGCTTAGTGGTCTCACAGTGGTCATGAAGGAAAGGGGGTGTAAGACAGAGAGAGGCAGAACATGGGCGGTGGCTGCTTTGATCTTTATGTAAACGCGGTCATTAAATTGAGATTATTTTCATGGCTGAGTGTGGTTTAATTCCCCGCTGTGTAAGGTCAACACCCCACTAACCCTCTGTGGCCACTCAAAATTATCAGCAGTTCAGAACAACATTTCCCTACTCTGGCTTAAACTTCTCTCTCTCTCTCTCTATCTATCTATCTATCTATCTATCTATCTATCTATCTATCTATCTATCTATCTATCTATCT
>JBBKCR010000101.1:12032635-12077163 GCA_037577295.1 Ladigesia roloffi | reverse complement strand
TTATCCTGTATTGCACATAGAGTGTTGCATGTCATAGCAAGTACTACTGATGTAAATAATACTGATGAGTTGTAAGACCAATTAACTAATTATGCTAAATGAATGTGACCAGAAAAGGTTACAGTGTCATGTTGTGAAGAAGTAGTGAGCTCTTATTAAATGTAATGACTTCATAAATTTACTTAATTCTATTATCTACACATGAAAAAGCTATAGTCAATGTCATGTTTCATAGATATAGATGCTTGCAACATTGGCCTTCACCACTACAATTGCCTACTTAATTAAAAAATTTCACTAGCTGTAACTTATATGTAATGACACTGAATATTTAATGGTGTTAAATAAAGCAACATGCCATTAAAGCAGCCACCACAAAGAAGTTTGTCGTTGTGTCATAATCTAACAAAATATTAGTATTAGATGAATAATCATTACCAATAGAATGTAAGAATATTAGTAGTGTAAGCTTATAAAACATTATGTGCAAAACAAATTGACAAACACCTGGTAAATGGTCATCAGGTAGAGAAAACTGTAAGAAAAGACAAAAACTGGCAAGGCTTTTTTTTTTTTACAACATATTAGACATTGTCCCAAGCTTGCAGTCTACCAAATCTTCATGAACATTTAAACATTGGTTGCATTGAAACTAAACTTTCAAGGGCATTATATTCCCGGGACCAGATTTAGGAAGCCATAGTGCATAATCAGATTCAGGATGACTTTTGAAACGAATCGGGTGACTCTTAGATCCTGTACTCCTGGTAGACACTGGTTTATGGAACATTTTAATTGTCCTCTCATTGTCATGAGCTGTTGAATACAGGTAGAACCCTGGGGAATCAATTACAGAGCTTCCGCCAAAGAGCAGGAAGCTGGCCTGTGCATTTTAATAGCATCTGATGGAAACAGACACATCCAGGGTGAGACTATGAAGAAATGAAGAAGCAGCCAAAAACGTAACCTTCTGTGTCTGGGTTCCGCTCTCCCAAGCCAGGCTGCAGCTAGGCTTGGGTGATAACACGGTAATATGGTACACCGCGGGATCTAAAAATAACAACGGTTTCAATACCGTTATACCGTCGTAAAAAGAATACACTCCGTCCGTAGGCAAGCCGAATGACTGTCCGACCCACGAATGGCATGAGAAGCCTGCATTAACTCTGTGTGGTATTGACCAATCGGCGATGGTTAGGGGC
The DNA here is from genome assembly GCA_037577295.1 of Ladigesia roloffi. NCBI lineage: Eukaryota > Metazoa > Chordata > Actinopteri > Characiformes > Alestidae > Ladigesia > Ladigesia roloffi. The sequence continues at coordinate 12,075,961 of JBBKCR010000101.1, read as the reverse complement.
GGGATTTGGATTTTAAAACATGGCGGCACCCGTGTGTGAGGGACTGGACTGGAAGCCTGCACTAAGGTGGAGCTGGGGATGCCGTGGTGAGCTGGACTGCTCTCCCCCAGTAAAGGAGCGGGTCATGGAGGCTAAAGCTGCATGAAAGAATCGTGTGTTCATGTGCTCGGAGGCTGAGAACACAGAAGCCGACGGCCGCAAGAGCTGTGGCGCTCTGACTGAGGCAGTCGTTCGGCAGCACGCAGGACTGAACTGGAAACTCTCACGAAGTTGGAGCCGGGGGACGCTGCGTCGAGCTATATATATATGAATATGTTTCACAAGCAAATTATTTTTTGACTGAATGGAATAGTTCCCTCTCTATGAGAAGAAGGCTAAACGGCACATGTTTATTGGGAATGGGCTTGCTAAATACTCGTGATGGATTTAAACAATGGATTGTCTTCTAAGTGGATATTGTTTTCCGTGGATTTAGATCATGTTGGTTTGTGTGCGTGCTTTAAATAATTTCTCCTCGTCGAGGAGGCGTCCCACAGAGCTACCCCCGTTGTTTGCTGTCAGTGAGGGGAGTGTCAGATTTGCAGGGAGCTAGCCATCCTGTATGGACTTTCACTACTACTTTATAGTATTCAGGCTTTAATAAATAGTGTCTTGCAACTGGCACACCATTTATCAAGTGTACGCTGTAGTTTGTCTGTCAGGAACGGTTGTATTTTATGTGTAACCTAGGTTAGACCAAGTTTGCATCGCTAGCTAGGCTACCATTATTCTAGCCACTGCAAAAAATTTCTATTTACTTTATTGGGGTTCATTTTTGTGTACATACAGTACATAGAAATAACACTGTAACTTCAGCGTGGCAGTGTACTGCCAGAGTTTTTGTTTTAACCTTAATGAGCAGTAAGGGAGCGGGTTGTGGAGGCTGACGCATGAGAAGCAGATGCAGAGTTTGGCTAACTGTGCCAGTGCCCCCCCGGTCATGGTAATACGGTATACCGAGATAAAATAGGGAGGAGGTATGACGGTATCAAAATTTGGAGACCGCCCAAGCCTAGCTGCTGCTATTGGTCAAAGCATTGTCTCCTTTCATTATATGTCCACCTAGTTAGCCATGTTTTCTTTAATCCCTCAACAGCTGCTGGTTATGATTCAGGATAATCATTTGTGTAGATTTGGATCACAGCCTTTTTTTTATCCCCAATTTGACTTGCAGTTGCTAAGTTGCTTAATAAAGATTTTTTTTCTGCTTGAGTGGTTAGTTATATTTGTAGATATCAGTCTTTATGATTATACACTGATTTGGATCATGTGTTTGGATTACAGTAGTGTCAGCTACACAACCTGGGAACATTGTCCTTAGCTTAACTCACAATATCTGAGCTCGTCAGCCTTCTCTCACTTTTCTATCCCTGTCATTTCCTTATTAAATAGAAGGGTGACATTTAAGTGCCTTATATTGAGCAGAATGGAAGATTTTTCCTGTTAGTCTGTTTTAATTGGCTTATGATGAGACCCAGACGAATGTGTCTGGAGGACAGGTGTTTTAACTAAAATCCGGTTTCAGCTCAGCAGTGCATGTACTCACCAGAAATTGTTCAGGACTGCTCGGAGCCATGACTGCATCACTTGGACCCAGAATAGCTGGAAATGTGGAAAACATAGTGTGCACTACTTTTAGAGTTCATTCTGAAATGTTCTTTGAGTGCACAATATGATTGGGCTATATTTGCACTAATTAAAGAAAACGAAGTTTTTATTAATAGGTCATTTTCAGACAGATTGGACACATCATCACAGCATTATCTCACCTCTGAGGAAAGTGGGGAAGTGTGAAAGTGATGATAAGTCATTATGACACACAGCACCGCTCATGTTCTCAGACAGATTCACAATTTCAGCAGCCATTGATTGTAAAGGCAGAAATATGACCATTTGGGAAAACTGTTTACACTGAAGTGCCCCATTATTTTGAGAAGAGCTCCTTGAAATGTAATTGCCCTTCCAAGCTGGGAGTAGGGTCTGGCTCATTTTTTTCTCAGCATCGCTCTTTGTTACATTGACGCAGATTCAGTACTGTTCAGAGGAACTGCATATTACCTACTTAAATGTGTCTCTAATAAGATGCCCACAGGGTCCCTAGCCTGCTGGTGCAGAGGCATTCACACTTCAGTGAGGATAGTGTTGATTGCACTTGTTTCATCATGTTAAGCTTTTCCATTTTGATTTATTTTATAAAATTGACACTGGGGGCTATGTGGTTTGTTTGTTTAATCAGTGTCTGTATGTTTTTATTTGGGGTGGGGGGTGGATTGCGTGTGTGTGTGCTTAATAGCCTTCATATAAAAAGTGGGCCCTCCATAGATTGGACTTCTTTATCCAGAAGAACCCAAAGGTGCTCATTCGGAATAAGATCTTGGAAGTCAACATATTGAATGCTTTGTCCTCAAACTAATCCTGAACAATTTTTGCTGTGTGGCAGAGTGCACTACCATTTAGGAAATATCTTTGTCATGAAAAGTCGTGTTGGATCTTCAGCAATGGTTTAGTAGGTGGTACATGTCAAAGTAACATCCAAATGAATCCCAGGACTCAAGGTGTCCCAGCAGAACATTGTCCAGGGCATCACACTGCCTCCACCAGCTTGCTTTCTTCCCATTCTGACGCCACACACACCAGTGTTTTTCAGAAAAAGCTACAGTTTTCATTGCCCAATGATCCAGTTCTTGCAGCTGATGGCCTAGAGATTAGGGCATTCGCCCTGTGATCAGGAAGTCGCGCAAGACTTGTAAGCACCTCTGATGTACCCTAAGCAAGGTACCCCAGGCGCTGTGTTCCTGGCTTCACTTGGTGAACATGTTAGGCAGAGGAAAAATTCATGCTGATCACAGCATGAAATTAACTTTGGATGCCAAATGTATGAGATTATGTGTAAGTGAGCATTCTGTGGTGTGTTCACGTATGACAGAATGGTCACGTTCATTGATGCTCAAATGCACATTGTATGTATTTTCTGTGGTGTATGTATTTTTCATAGGCCCTAGTCTTATAATTCTGTGACTATACAGCCCCATCCACAACAAACTGCAGATCACTGAGTGTTCTGACACTGTTATGTCATTTTTTCAGCCTTTTTAGCTATTTGTGCTGCAGTAACTCTACTGTGAGACTGAACCAACAGAGAGCTTGGGTGCCAGTAACCATATTGCCAGAGGGCTCTTTTAGACAGCTCTTAGTACTTACTAAACTTACACTAGGAACACGACAATACCTGCTGTTTTGGAGATGCTCTGACCAGTTCGCCTGGCTGTCACATTGCAGCCCTATTCAGAGTTACTGAGATCCTTACACTTTTCCTTTTTTTCTACTCTCAAAATATCAACTTTGAGAACTGACTGTTCACTGCTTGCCTAGCATATTCCACCTATTTTGACAGGTGCCACTGTAACAGGATAATCAAATGTTATTCATTCATTGTAAACAAAGAACTGCAGGGAAATACATGTAATGCATTCTATGCATCTGTGCTCAGTTATTTCTCCTTAACAAAGAAAACACCAGGAAAACATACCTTCCTGAGTGCAGCATCTTAATAATGAGTAGAAGACTGAATTCTTTCCGACACTTTGTGCTATAGTGCTCCAAGATCACAGCACTTCCATTGTTTCTTCAGATCCTCCCTGCCTCACACACCAGAAATGAATATTATCAGGCCTCTGCAGAGATGCAGCTCTGATCTATAATACTAAGCCCTGATAGGAACATTGCCATGACAGGAAAACGCCATGAACCATATACTGATGTTCTCCCCCACACACAGTCTTCCCCTGAATATTAATCATCTTGTTCAGTGTGTAACCAATTTTCTGCCTTATGATTATCAGGAATGCCAGTTTTCTCTTAGTGATCTGCTGTTCATAAAACCATTAATTTTGTTCTAAGAACTTGGATGTGTGCACTGATGAGTTTAGTAAGAGAGTGAAATTGTTAGCAAGCTAACCAAGATGAACTGCAGAAAATAAAAAGCTGAAAGCATTTAAAGCAGGGACTTATTCGCCAGCCGTTTCCATTCAGCAAGCCATATTGTACTGAAGAGATCTACACTTTGCTTGAAATTAGGCAGGCCCAAATATATGCTACTGTCTGGCATTTAAAATTAATCTGTCAGTTTGACAGCACTGGCATCATTCTGTTTTGTCCACTGCCTGCGTTAGTTAATGAACCGAACGTTATTTCAGCTTTCTGGGTATTTTAACATTTCAGCTACTGGTTAATTTTATATTACTATCATTAGTGTGTTAAAGGGGATATCTTGTACATCTTTTTAAACAAGCTGTAATAGGTCTATAGGCTAGTTTATAAGTCACTCTCACATGAGGAGTCTCACCAGCTCTATTCTTGACTATTTAAAATCCATTTAAAAATGAGACATTTAAGGGCTCTGTCATTTTTATGCAAATAAGCTGTCCAGTGCTGGCCATGCTAACGCTGCACATTTAACACGTGTGAAAATGACAGAAAACAAAGGCGCTACCAGGCCTATATGTTTAACCCTGTCTAGGACCTAAAGCAAAATGAACACAACACTTCAGGGTGACTTGCCTTTGCCTGTAGCCATAGTGCTCAGCATCTTATGTACATGTTAATAAAACTAGCAGACAGACATGGCAGATCTTCAACTAATCTAGTGGGTGGGGGCTTTACAGAGGGTTGGTTCTATGCAAATTTCCTCATCCTGACATCAGGATATAGGAGCCATTCAAATGGCTAATAGAAGCACACGATTCCTGACACCAAAACCTTTTAATTGACTCTTAGAAAACAGGGATTTTTTTTCATGCTTGGAGTCTTTATAGGAGCAATAGCGTCCCAAATGTGAACCCAAAAGTATGCAAACAATATGCCCCCTTTAACCTAAATGATCACAGAGTTGTTTTGTTACTGTGTGCAGAGTCAAGCCATGCGGATTGTGCGAACAGTGGGTCAGGCCTTTGAGGTCTGCCACAAGCTCAGTCTGCAGCACACACAGCAGAATGCAGATGGCCAGGAGGATGGAGACAGTCAGAAGACCTGCACTGACTCTGGAGTGCAAGGTAACCTGCACACATATTGGAGCCTGATTAGTATTAGAATTGTGACTGAAGCTTAAAATTTGGATAACCAGTAATTTGGCCAAATATCACTTAAAATCCCAGACTAATGTACAATAACAGTATTTTATTGACTGTCCATTGTAAATTGTGATTTTTAAATATTGTGCTCAGTTCTCCATTCACAAAAACTTATAAATAAATAACAATAATCAGCAGACAAATAAAGCCCTGTGGACATTAGACTGGAGACAGAATTTGTGACCACAATAAATTATATATTACCAAAATACTGGTTATCTCAATTTTTACCTTCAGATAACCAATGATTTGGCAATATAAATACCAACTTTCAGTGAATAACAAATGTTATTGCCCAGTTTAAATGAGCTCTCTGCATAGACAGGTTTTGTGTTGTTACGTGTTGTCATGATTTGTAAAAATTATTTTGTCTGGGTTGGTTTGGCATTTTTTTGTATCAATGTTTATTGTATCAATTTAGTAGTTTGCTTTTCCGCAACTGTGTCAGAAACCAGGATTGGCCGGTGTTATTATTACAAATAGTAAGCTGTTGGATCTAGTGAATGTTTTGATTAATTATTAGAACACCCCTAGAAAATCACCCGGATCATCTGATATCACTCAATATTCTTAAAGACCATAACAAAACATCAGCTGGTTAGAGGCTCATTTGCAGATTCTACAATATCAGTATGTCAAAGACCAGTGGTGAAAAGACAGTAAATAAATAAAATAATGTTTTGCTCTGTTAATCCCACTGTAGTCATGAAACAATTCACAAATGTGTTTATAAAGTTAAAGATTTTGCAGAAGTGTTTGCTTATTACAGTACCAAGCGTGCCACTAAATATCAGTGCTTTATCTGCTGGATTTTGTCAATACCCATAAATAATTTTTTCCTGCTCCCTGGGCTGTTCAGGCTGATTACCCTCCTCCGTGCTCTTTGCTCTCTCTGGAGATTCTTCCTTTAGAAATGCAGATTAGTGGCCAATGCTCACCCACACATCATCGCTCAGCCACACGAGGGTCCCCCAGCCCCAATGCCACACTCACATAAAAGTGACTCACTCCTGTTCACACCAGCTCTGGTACAGTGTCAGTCAAGCCACTTAAGGGACTAATTGTCAGAACCTCCTTTGGAACTAACAGTGAGCTATTCATTGAAGTGCCAAAAGCTTCTCATTGTACATCAGTGCTGCTTCTAGCTAATGCCCTCAGGAATTATAATAGTGAGAATGAGTAAGCTGCACTTTTTATCATCCAAACATCGCTCCAGCAACTCAAGCACATGCCGATTGTATTTCAGAAAACTGGAATCACTATGTGTTTGGATGAACAAAAATTGGTTCTTTTTGTAGATCGTGAGCTGACCGGAGCAGAAAAGACAGTAGCAGAGGAGACAGACATTGATGCAGAGGAGCTGCCACTGCCAGACAGTACAGTAGATGAATTCAACCGTGGAGTGACTGATTTGGATGAGGCTAAAAAGGAGGATGAGATCCCTCAGGACAAAAATGTAAGTGTTTACATCACCCTTTGTTTTTTGTCTATGATGATCATTACACACCCTGTGACCTAACCTTGGTCACAACTTATTATATATATAAAATTTTATTTATTTATTTTTTAATACATTTTATTTATATACACTTATATATTCATATATTTGATGTATTACTGTCTAAGGATCCATGATATAGAAAATGCTTTACATATATAATTGTGATATTATGATTATGATATATGTACAAATATGACTCCTTAGTGTGATGTTAAAAGAGTGGTCTGCATTATTTTGTATTTTCTTTGCTCTTGTTAGAACATGTGAGTACCTCAGTTTATTAGAACACCCAACTCTACTTTATTACCTGAGATTGGTCAAGCTACTAAAAACATTTAGTGGTAAGATACTGCAGCAGTTAAACAATATATTGTACAGATATAATAACTTCAGAGTCATTACCCAGTTATTCACTCTAGTTTGCCAATTAAAAATCTGAAAGTGATAAAAATAACTGTTGTTTATGGGTAAAGCTATGTTAAAACTAGTGGCAAACTGTAATATGCAAAGAAGCCAGCTCTCAGAAGACTTGCACACCAGACAGAGGATGCAGACACAAATTCGCCTTTGACTGATAGTCTTGCCTTCAGTATTTTCAGTTTAACCTCAAGATTTGCCGCAAGCATATTTTGACCTTAATAAAGTTGTGGTCATTCAGACGGAGTAACAAGGGACTGTAGCCTTAAAAGGGCATACCTGACAAGCATATAAGTATTTAGAAACTGTTGGTGGTGGAGTCTTAGAAAACTGCACCTAGATGACCACCTGAATATGTGATGGTGTGTGCCCTTGTGTTTACACATAAATAGCCATGATTCTCTGTATGTGGGCTCTTTGTCAGAGTGCTGTGTTCGTGGCATTTCTGGTGCAGAGTCTTGAAAGATAAGATGGCGATGAGGCCAACTCCCATTAAAAACACATTACATGTCTGGAATAGCTTTTGGCTCATATTGAAACTGATGATGTCCTACATTCCATGGATGTCCTTATGGCAGAGTATCTCTTTTAGATTGAATAGTACAATAAGTGCAGAGTCTTCCATTTACTCCATCCATTTAGTCCGGCCAGTGTGTATTATTACCAGATGTGATTAACAGCAAATAGATAGAGGCCCTCCCCCAGCTCTTTAAAATGTTCATCTATATCAGCATATTTTATTTTAAGATTCCTGCATTTTTTCTGAAGCCTGTGAGTAGGTTTAGTGAGACACCCACAATACTTTAGTGTTTTACCATGAATTTGCATGCTTACACCTCTGGGTGTCATTTGATTCTGCATGAATGATTAATAAGATTTTAAAATAGCATCACACTAAAAAGGACAACCTGCATAGGAATGGGCCTGAATCGCTCAGCTATTCAGTAATTTGGAGAGTTTAATTTTCTGGGTGGCCTATAGTCAATATGTGCACATGGACGTGAGAGTTTTTTAGCCTGTGTGCTGCAGGGGATTTGGGTCAATATAACATGTGACTGCATATTATACAGTGGCCATCTTTATAATTTAATGTAAGTTTTAATAGTTGGATGTCCAAAGAGTGCTTGTAGCGTGGTGCAAGGACATCCAAATCAGGAAGCTTTTGTTGATTTCCTCATTTAAGGAAAAAACAGACTTGAATTTAATGTCCTATTAGATCCCATTTAGATGTACACAACCATGTTTCAACAAAAAAACACAATCATTTGGCTTCTCGAAAACGTTCAGTTTTGACTAGTAATCTGAAAAAATTTCACTTCTGCATAAATAACATTATTAACAAATTTAAAATAGACCCATTTGATATATTTACCTTTGAAAATAGATTGAAAAAATATTTTTGCCAAATGTGTTAGTACCATCACAATTGTATTTAAGCTGTGCAGCATGTGAGTTGGGCCAGGTGTCTGTTTAATGATAAGAGAAACACTGCATTGTCATTAATTAACACTTAATAATGTGCGAGTAGGCTCATAGAATATGTGGCTAAGCTTACACATGCTGCCAGAGACTACACAGTCAGAGACTTCCCTGATTATTTCGTACCTGGGAAATTCAGTATTACTGCTTATTTTATACTTTTGTAAAACATTTCTTTCAGTATTTGTGCAGTAACAACATAATGACTGTGAATGCAGTTAAATGGTCAGAAAATGTCACGTTATATACCCCAAAACCTATTAAACTCCTGATGTTGTCCTAGGAAGGCATTATTTGTGTGTAATATCAAATCATATCTAATGTAGTAGAAATCAATAGTCTCAGTCAGTCTCAAGCAAAACCACATGATAGGAATTTTGCTTCTGGCAGTTATCTACGGCTCATAACTAATCAAGAGGAACTTTGTATGAAAAGTTTTATATCTGAAAAACAAGAAAAAAATTCCTGATGGCCTTTACTGTTTATTGAAAGCCAAAAGAAGTTTCAGTCCTGCTCCAATCTCCTGTTTCCAACTGTCAGCTATGAATTGCTTGAGGAAGACTTACTCAATTCACAATAACATTTGTTTGAAATGTGTTACAGTTCCAAGAAAGACCAATGCTGTTCTGCATTATGCATTTTGAGACCCTTAAATTCTGAAGCAGATATTTCTGTATTTTAATTTACACTTCTCCTTCTCAGTACTGCTGCCACATTTACTTTGATATATAAAGAAGACTCTTAATTCAGAATTCACGTTGACAACTTCAGTCAGTTGTTTTACTTACGTCATCCAAATAGTGTTTCTATGTAGCTAGGCTAGCCTGGATAGATCCTGTTGTGACCTGCTTCATGAGTCAGTGGAAATGGAGATACTTTAGTTAGACCTACTGTGCTAGATTCCATTGGGATCCCCTCTTGTGTGAAATTGATGAATCCACAGTTGAGGGGACATGCTCTCAATATGCGTCTATTTGCAGTCTGAAAAGTGTGATGCATTATTTAATAGTTTTGGTACATGCATTCCTTGTTTTATGTACTACATGAATGTCATCCATTTTAAAAAATGTTATATACAGGTAAGATCATAATCAGTAGCCCACTATCAAAAATAAAAATAAATCCATATAGTTCTGCTTTCAAAAAGACAAAGTTCAAACTAAGAAGATTGAATAAGATATTTTAATGATGCATGAACCCTCTGAACATTTTTAATATAATTTCAGCTTCCTCGTGGCCAGATTTGGCCAGTTGAAACCCATTAAATCTATATCTTTAAATTCCTTGGTATTTATGCTGTTAAATCATACAAACAAGTTAAAAATGTTTTCATTGTAAAATGTAATTGACTCTTGAAAAATGTAATTTTTAGTGTTTTGTTCCAGATTATGTCATTTATCCATTTTTGGCCAAGCGAGAAATTTAATAATATTTTATGTAATGGCAAAATATTTATATATCATTTTTTAATATAAAGTTTTTAGCTAACATCAGTTCTTGTCATAAGTATCAAATATCTTTTTCTTTCTATGTTTGTTTTATTTTTATATTCCAAATACCAGTTTAATAAACAACCAGGTAATAAACAACCTCAAAAAAAGGTCATATTCTCTATTCTCAGTGCTGAAATATGTAACTGATTAAAAACAACACTGAATTTTATTTTCATGCTCAAACATAAACCAATATCTGACATCCTTAAGATCACACCTATATCAAAATTTTGCAATTCTTTTGCTCCATTGGAGTGCAGTAAGCCATCATACTCCTATAATGGAAAGATTGTTAAATGGAAGATTGTTATATAAAATTGCTCATTAGGCCAAAAATGGCTAAATGACATAATCTGGTAGAAAACACTAAAAACTATATTTCTGTTGAGTATTGAGTTTAGAATGGAGGCATTGTAACCTAAAGTGTTTGAGTTAACAGTGTAAATAACAAGTAATATGATTATAAGTAATATAAGTATCATATTATTGATATAAAAGTTAAAATTTAAAAGGTCTAAAATTTCATTCCATATGCATTAACTCCTAAAATGGTAAAAAAAATAAAAATAAAAAAAAGTGGACACAAATGGCCCACAGGAGAACCAGAGTGTTAAACAAGAAAAACACAAAAATAGAATAGCCAACATTATTAGCCCTCTTAACAGTCAGAAGTGTGCCCCTTCTGCCTCACAGTTGATGGCAACCTCTTATTGTAGTTTCTCACAAGGTATTCGGAGAGATCTTGTACCATTACTGCAAGGCAAATTGCTTCATCTTATGCAAAATACATGATTTTCAAGCATGGACCTTAACCTCAACAATGGTCCTCAGAAGGATTGAGATCTGGCCCTTGAGGCAGGCTCTCCAAGACCATTATTTTGGTGTTCTTCGAAAAGTTCTGGATCAGCTGTGTTGTATGTGCCACAAAGCTAGTAGAGTTCTTCAAATTATTCTTTAAAATATCAGCCTAATCTTTCTTCATTCCTTTTAAAAAATTAAGATCTAACACCTCCCAGATTGGATCTGACACTTATTTAAATGGAACCTGTATATTGTTCACTGTGACAGTCTGTAATTTCAACAAAAACCTTTACCTTGATGAGATTCTTAAAATGATAGCTAAAATGCAGTATGCCATCTCCTTTACAAAACTGTTTGCTTTTTTGGGTGGACAGAAAGAGTTTTGAACATCGGTGCTGCCTATCACTTGCAAATGGGCCTGTACTGCTGTCATTATTCATACTTTAAAAAGCTTGGTCACACTGAGCGAAAACGTGTGACGTCAACACATAAAAATACTTCAGCCTTAACACTTGTTAGTCTTACAATACGTTTTGTTTATAGTTAGCTAATCAATAAATAAATTAATTGTGCCATTTGTCTGTGTTTAATCTGCTGGATCTATCACAACTTTATGTTCTAGGATTGAATAATTCTTAAATTAAGCCCTGTCTGTGAGCGGTATAAAAATGACCCATTGAGACCACATTAACATAACCATTAAGACCCATGGGTCATAAATTAATTAATCAGTGCTCTTCTGTTTCAGTTTATCTTACTGTGTTCTAAGTAAAATGTATCCTTTCTAGTGTTTCAGACATACAGAAATTCAACCTGTGGTGCAGTTATGGGTGTGTGATTATTTGTTTGATAAACAAAATAATGAAATTATGTGTTTCCTTCATTGCCCATGGTTGTTTGTAACTGCAAATGAACTTCATCATATTGTTTACACAGAACTCCCATAAAAGGTACTACCATAAAAGAGCAGGAAAATTAGTGTCTTTATGTGTCCCTCTCTTTATATACATATATATATATTAGGGCTGTAACGATACACCAAACACATGATTCGGTTCGTTTATGATTTTTGACTCACGATTCGGTTCGTATCACGATTCAGTATAGGAAAAGTTCTGAAGTAAAAAGTCGAGTTGGAGGAGTCGACTCATCTCTCTTGGTTCACCACAAAACTAATTTAAAACACAATAAAAACAATTACACAGAGACTCCTGCGCAGTTTTATCACAACCCAGCCAGCTTATAGACACTTTTAAGCCCAGTGTGGTAACTTACATGTACTCACAGAGAATCAATTTAGCAAACAAAGGGTCCATCCATGCTTGTATGTTATGGTGCTTTTCCACTGCCTGGTACTGTGGTGTTGTGGTGTTGTGCCAAAAAGTGATCGTCTGCCAGAACTTGATTGCCATCCGCCGAAGCGCGCTCTGCTGCTTAAAGCTGTAGTGCCCAGATTAATTAATTTAATATCATTCAGGAGGGTTATATTTGACACATTATACTGCAAACAGATCATTATAACTACTAAAATACCTCGAAAGGAACATTAAAAATGATATGTGGTTTTCAAGCGGACAAAAAGTGATTACAGCATTTAACTTGTGACTGTCACATGTTATGAGCTGCAATCACGTTTTGGCAGCTTGAAAACTCCATGTTCTCAGTGTTAATGTTCCTTTAAAGGAATTTCCGCAGTTATAAGGGACTGTTTGCAGTATAATGTGTCACATTTAACCCTCCTGAATGAAATCTAGCAAGTTTGAAGTAGAAACAGTATTTCAGTCACACGTTATAAGCTGTAATCACCTTTTGAAAAAAAAGTTATAATTTTTTAATGTTCCTTTTCAAGGTATTTTAGCCGTTATAAGGGTCTGTCAGTATAATGTGTCAAAATAACCTTCCTGAATGATATTTAGTAAATTAATCTGGGCGCTACAGCTTTAAGCAGCTGAGCACGCTCCCGGGGAATATATATATTAGGGCTGGGATTTTAACGCGTTAATTAGATTAATTAATCACAGATTTTTTTTATACGCAATTAATGCTTTACGTCATCTTCCCGTTCAAAGATTCCAATAAACCGAGTCTCAGATCACTGCTGCGTGAGCAGCCAGAGAGCGCAGTTCAGTTCACAGCACACGAGTAAGCATGTGAGATTTGGAAGAAAAAAAGGCCAAAATGGATAATAAGAAGAAGTTGCCCGTGATGTCTTGTGAATGTTTTTGCCAATTCTGATGCTAAGGGGAATATTTGCCATTTGGAAAAGACGCTTGCTCGTCTCCCGGTTCAATTTTGGAACTTAGCTGCCTGGCCATACAAGGCGAAAATGGTCACATTTGTCTGAATACGGTATTCCTAAAAAACACATTATTTGTGCCAATCCAAAAACCGTATTTGTATTTGTCTCCACCCCTTATATATATATATATATATATACATACGTGTGTGTATGTATGTATGTGCGTGTGTGGGGGGCAGGGGGTATTCTGTGAATAATTGAGCATAGACAACTTTGTTCCAGTGAATGCATCTGGATTTGTCCCACTCTGAGAAGAGCCTGTAGTAATGGCATCTTAATACAAAAGCTATTGAATTACTCATGAGGATGGATCCATCTAACCACTTTGGTGATGAACCCACAGCAGAGAGCCCCACACACACTAATCAACCCAGTTCCGTTGTGCTGTTCCGGTCTTTTCCAGATTGTTTCTGTAAAGTGAACAGCTGAGTTTCTGTCTGGACCCCGATTGCTTAAGTCAGCCTTGTTTCCCTGGTTATGGATGGTACCAGCTTTACTAACATACACTCAAACCAAATTCATGTTATTTAGGCATTCTGATACCAAAATGTACAAAAGCATTTTTTTTTTGTTATAAAATCTAAGTGTGGTGCTAGACAACATTAGGAGCATCATTTAAAGTAATGGCAGATGTGTTGAAATCAGCTTTTCTTGTGAAGATATATGATGATTAAATTACTAAATTCTTGCCATTTCTAATTAAAGCCAGTTATTTTGTTTAAGCTGTTCAAATGAAACTAGTTTAGTGTCAGTTTGATATAGAAAAGAAGAAGCAGCGAACTGGACAGATGTATGTGTATATATGTACTTGATTTTAAATCTAAGTGCTTGAGTGCTTAAGACAATTCTTGGGTCCATGTGTCATTATTAAAACTTTAGGGAAATATAATCCTATATAACTGTTTTCTCTTGATCAGGTTATTTACTCTTGCTCTCATTTCTCATATTGACTCAGTAGAAAAATATGAACACTAACGCCTTCATGGAAACAATGACTTCAGATTAATAGACTGTCTAATTACTCACTTTCTGAGTACTCATGTTGCCTGAATATAATGATGTTTGAAAGGCTAATGAATGTTTAAATGGAGGAAAGACAAGTCCAGTCACAATGCACAAGAAAGTAATGGACTTCGCTCTAATTTTTGCATGTTTATTTACTTATGTTCTGATATATATAATAGAGAGATATGGGACACTAATGCTGTCTACATTGAATGCTCTCAGACACACAGCAGTCCTTGTTCTTTTTTTGCACCAAGGCAACCACTAAATCGTCTATGTCCAGTTGCTGGAAATTGCTACATATAGGAGGTACAGCTGGGTACAAAAACATTTTTTTCCTCAGGTCAATAACCTCAGCTCTGATTAGATATTTAACATTATGCAACTTGGAATCTTTTTGAGATCATGAAAAAGTGTTCTTTTGTTTTCAATGCATTTCAAAGGAATGTGTAATTATTCCAAGCACGATAGGCTGATACTGAGCCACCTCCATGCTAATGGGCCACAATGACATTTCAAGGAAGGCTGTAGAATTGTCTGCGTTTTCATGGGGCTTTTAATCTCTTGAGTGTTAAGCTACTTAATATCAAAGGATTCTAGCTGTAGCCTGTTTCATCCACAACCGGTGAGTCTTCTGATCTCTGCTCTGGTTTCTACAGAGGTCCTGTGCTTCTGTACTTTAGAGGTTCAAGAGACACATCAGTAAGCATGGATAAGGAATTAAGAGAACTCTTTTTTTGTGTGGTTTAATGACACCTTTTTGTGGTGTTAGCTAGTTGCAACCAAATGTAATCTTTTGCTTATTTACATACAGAAGGTATGTACTTGTTTTGCAGGCAAAATGAACTATAAATGCAATAAATACTGTCTATCACACAACCGGAACAACAGTAGCACTGTATGCTAAACATTTGAAAGTGAATCTTGTATATTCTGTAAATCCAATGTGCTTTTTAATGCCTTGAATGGACATTAGCTGGTCAGATCCATCCATTATATGAGTCACTTATCCATAACCTGGGTCACGGTGCTGATGGAGCTTCTCCTTGTGTTCACAGGGAAACGGCTTGGTTTTTGTTTTGTTTTGTTTTTTTCTCAGTCTGGAAACCCAGTTCAGGGTCTCGACCTCCTTTTGCGTAGGGGTTCCTGGGAAGTGGAACATATTGTTGAATATCGCACAATGCTGCCCCACCTTCATAATGTACTTCACATCATTTCCTCTCTGCTGCTATATTGTTTTCCACTCAGCATGGAACAGGAAATAAAGATGGAAAGACAAATGTGTGGTGAATAGAGAACTTGCCTTCCTGAAATATAATCTGATCTAGAGCCATCACAATCACTCAGTAAAATTTTGAAGGCGAAAAGGCATAGGTTAAACTTCACGCTTTATGATGATAATGCATATTTTATGTTGGATTCAGGCATGCATGGTATTTTTTTATTCAGGCATGCATGGTATTTTATTTACTCAAAACTGTTGAAATGGCTCCTTCTTCTACATTATGCATGTTTTTGACTGTGTGGCCATTTTATTGGTAAGCATTTTTCATAAGATCCTATTTCCTTAATAAAGCAAAATCAACAAATAACTCAAATACAATTTGACCCTTTTCACTATACAGTAGTAGATCACAGGAAATCAGTACATTACAAAAGAACGGATCGTTCTCTTTCCATCTTTTCACTTTACCTAGTCATCACTGATATGTGGATGTCTTTGTAGGTTCAGGTTCTCACGATCAAAGACATATATGAACTGATATTGGCCAAATACGTGGAGTTTATTGGACGCGGCCTGCCATTTAGACATGGGACCCAATACAGTGTGACAGAATGCATCGGTTAGTCCTCTAGTAAGACTTGTGCACTACATGAAAGAGAACATTGAAGATTAAACTCTCCCCTCAAGGGCACAAGATGCTTCACAAGAGAACGCATAGCAGTTCAGTGAAAAGACATGTTTTATGTTGGGTCTTTTGTTAGGTTGAACCATAAAGCAAGTCTTTCTCTGAAGCATGCTTTAATGGCATCATAATTTGCTGTTCTACTGAATGCGCTAGGGAGTAAGGGAAGTTTTTTATGCCAAATAAAATGCTTGTGATTCAGATCAGGCCCATTATATATTTTGTGGCTTTATTCGTACAGTGAAAATGCTGGCGTTCAACAAACCAGTTGTTGTGTCAGTTTATAATTGGAGTAGCTTAGTGGCTCATAGTAAGAAACTGTTAAGGACACAATGCACAGCATATATTTTTTATTTATGGTAGCATGTTTTCAAATACTGATTTAGTGTAATGTAATGTAAGATAAAACTTGACATTTTCTTCATAGACTAACTGTTTAGCACATCATTAATCTATTTAAAGGCCCTATTCATATGTGGTCTCATATGAATGGAGTTTAAAATATTTATTACTGACATGGGTAATAGCTATTGATATGTAATATGTAATATGTAATATGCAAATGTAAGTAATTTTTAGAGACCTCCATATTTCTATAGTAATCATTGTCATACTAAATAAAAAAAACATTTTTTAAAATCAAATCACCTGCACTCAAATTATGTGCAAATTCCACATCTTATTTTTATTGGCACTGTGTTATTTTTGTTACATTGCTGAAAATTTTACAGAGCATGAATTAAGTTCCATAAATGGATTTATCTATGCACTGTAAGGATTTCCAGGGTAATTCCCATGAAATCGCTCCATTAAATCATGCAGTGCAGCCAATCTACATTTAAGTCCCAACCACAAAAAACACAATTATTTTACTTTAATTGTGTGGTCTTATGGATATAAATCAAATATCTTTTTTTTCAGATACTTTCCTGATTCATGGCTTCTGTTGGGCAATGTGTTACAAAGAATTCTCAATATTAACTCCAGAGTCAAAGATAGACTTTATTAGAGGCTCATCAGCATGAACTTTACTAAACATGGGCACTTTAGAAGCTGCTGAACCGTACTGTTCTAGCCGAAAAGAATCAATGGGGGCCATAATGATAGTTGACAGTCAGGGGCCAAGCATGATCCCAGAGGGAAGAATCTCTGATTAATCTGAGGAGTAGAGAGCTTTCATTCTTTCCCTCCTCTCTTATCTTGTCCTCCTGACTGGTCTAGCAGAATGAAAGAATGAAACCAATTCCTACAGAAGGAAAAAATCAAATCAGCACCTTTTAAATATTATATGCTGTAGCAATGGCTTCCCAGAATGTATAATTCAAGATTCTGTTATCATTAAGAAGAACAATAGTAGTGTGAATATTATAAATACATAATATACCTCGTCAGTCCTCTCCCTGTATCTCCTATATTTGACTTTTATTTGAATTCAGTTATTCATTTGTGATTTTGTATTTTTATACCATATTTATCCACTCTCTATTTATACTTTATTTCCTCCACTCTGTGTAATCAGATATGGATCCCACAGACAGTATGGACTTCATTAAAACACTAAGGCTGGAGGAAAGCAGACAGCAGAAGTGGAAAATTGTTTAATGCATGGCTTAGTGAGCAATATCTCAGTGAGCATGTGGGGTCTAGCCAGGTAGACAGGACCATATCCTGCATCATTTCCCCTCGACCACTGATAGTACTGTCCACACGCCAGCCTGCTACATGTGCCAGTGAACTTTGAGTGACACTAGAGCTAAAGACTGGTGCAATAACCTGATGTTACCTTCACACCTCAGAGTCCAATATTACCATTCATGTGGTAATCCTAAGGCATTCTCTCAATACACAGACCAAACATGATATCAGTGTTTATACTCTGAAAACCTTGGTATTGTAAATCATTTTTCTGTTGGGATGGAATATTTATAAGCATGTATGTCACAATATTTTCTTACAGTAAGAAAATTCTTTTGGCATTTACGTGGCCTAGATTACCATTTATTGATTTATTTATTGCAAACCAAAGCAAGACACTAGTGAAGTGACCCTACACTGATAACACATTTACTGCATCTAGAATAGATAGCACTGATCTGCAAGAAGCTCTCTGTGGCACTGTGTACATTTAAGTACATCCTCAGACCAAAGTGTTAGGTTTCACAAATGGATCAGAACAGCTTCCGCTCATGGGAAAAACACTGTAATGTCTTATGTCTCACACATTCAAGCTATGTCACTTCTCCGTAAAGTCCATCAATGTGTGGACTTTCCAACAAGGGGGGTGAACTTACTGGACTGTATTTTCACCAACATCACTGGCGCGTACTGTTACCACACACCCCAAAGCCATGGATGACTGCAGAGCTGTTTGCGATGCTCAGAATCTGTGACACCGCCTTAAGCGGAGGTGACAAGGCTGTCCTGAAAACCGCAACCTGTTCCAGGCCAACAGAGCAGCGAAGCGTGCACATTCTCAGAAAATCCACAGCCACTTCCAGGACAGAGGGGATGTACAGTGTATGTGGAAGGGTATCAGGACCATCACTTACACTGAGGCCTCCTGCGCTGATTTCTACACATGTTTTGAGGCCCAAAATTACATGCCAGCAAGGAAAAGGGTGGAGGTGGCTCAGTGGGTAGGATACTTGCCTCTGAGGTCTTAGGTTCGATTCCTAACTCCAGCACCACCACTGGGTCCCTGAGCAAGACCCTTAACCCCAAGTTGCTCCAGGGAGACTGCCCCCTGTAGCTAGGAATGAAAGTCGCTTTGGATAAAGGCGTCAGCTAAATGCCGTAAATGTAAATGTAAAAGCACTCTGACCCCCAGTAACCAAGTTCTCTGTCTGGGCTGATGTGAGGAAAAACTGCTTAGAGTCAACCCAGAGAAAGCAGCTGCACCAGACAACAAATGGTCAGGTGCTCAGAGGATGTACAGCCGAGCTGGCAGGTATTCTCACAGACATCTTCAATATCTAGCCTGGAAAAATCTCAGTGAGTCAGGTTTGGGAGCATCAACTACAACACTGCCGCACAAAAGGGCCCCCAGGACCGTGTGCTGAGCCCTCTACTTTTCACAATGCTGACCCTTGACTGTGCAACAATGCACAGCTCAAACCACATCATCAGGTTCGCTGATGACATGACCATGGTGGGTTTAATCAACAAGGACAACAAGGTAGTGTACATAGAGTGCTGGGACGGCTGAAACCAAAGAGGTAGCTGTTGTCCTCAGTAGGGAACAACATGATCCCGCTAAACTGAAAATCATTGGCTACACATTGAAAATGGTCCAGAAAAGTAAGTCACTTGTTCACACAAATAAACTCATGTGGACCTTCAACATTAGTTTCATAGTCAAGAAGGTTCAGGAGCATCTCTGTTTACTCCAGAGGGTGAGAAGATCTTTACCACATTCTATGGCAGGACAATATTCTCTGTAGTTTCATCACAACTTGGATAGTTTTGGATTGCAAGACCCTACAGAGGGTAGTAAGAACAGCTGAGAGGATAATCAGGATCTCTCTCTCCTCTGTCATATATGTTTATTCTACACACTTCAACTGCGAAGCCAACGGCATTATGTATGTCCCAACTCTCCCATCACACACCTTCTTCCCACTCCTCCTGTCTGCAAAAATGTTCTATAGCCTACAGGCCTCCACTTCCAGAACAGGAAACTGTTTCTTCCCTCAGGCCATCAGACACTTTAGTTAGAACTGAATAATAACACACACAAACACACACATGCATACACACTCAAAATCACAACCCTAACACAGTTCATATACATATTTGACTGTTCTGACTGCCCTAAGCAAACAATTTACACCATTACTTTCACTGTAAATATTATGTCTTACATACTGCACATCCACTGTCCTGCTGCTGCTATTATTTGAGCGATTATTATTTATTGTTGTCTGCCTTCTGTCCACATTCTGTGCACCTAATGATGCTGCAGTGAGAATACAGCATCTTTCATAATATTGTATGTATTCAAATGTACCAGGTTTATTGCTCATGTTTTGGTTGTAATCTCTCTGGCTGTCTTTGCACACCGTATTTTGTATTGTTTGTGTTTATGTAGTCATGTGGCGTTTCTGTGTTTGTTTTTTTGTTGCATCATTATCTTGGAAGAATGTTTTGTTTCATTGTATACCATATATATACTTGACTTAACTTGAGCTGAGGAGCTACAGAAACGTTTCTTTTTTCGACTTTGCCAATTACATTACTTATTACTATATTACAGATTCATTGCCAAAAAAGATGATGATATAATACAACAACATCTTCCTCTGAACCGCACTGCTTTATTTGAAAAAGATCCTTGTTAGATGGTGCACTTTTTATTTTCCACAAAATAACCAACATAATAATTCTGCTACTGGAACAGGTCCAATGTTAGTTAGTGTTGGATACTAACAGTATAATTGAATTAAAACTAAATTAAAATATGATTATCATTTGCAAAGCCATTGGCAAGGCCTATATGTCAGCTCAATGTGTTCCCATAAATTATTTGCATCTGTCACATATTAGCATCTGGCGACTTTCCGATTATCACAAAAAACTGCATTGTCTTGGAACTAATATCCTATTCCTCTGCCCTTGGCAAGGATTTAAACTTTTCCATGTCTTTTGTGTTGAGATCTATAAAAATGACCTGAAGCCTTTCCTAGAGTGTAGTTCTTGGAGAAGTTTCTAGGAGAATCACTCCACTGAAATGTATCTGTGTAGGAATGGACACTGGTGCTTAGAATCTCCCTTTTTAACTGTATCTCTCTCTCTCTCTCTCTCTCTCCCTCCCCCTCTCTCTCTCTCTCTCTCTCTCTGGCCATCTATCATTTCTATTGTCATCAATCACTCCCTCCTTCTTATTGAGGTCCAGTGTACAGCTTAGGTTCCCATTCTGGCCTCCAGTAACTACAAGAAAACAAAAACATGAGTCTAGAGCCGTGCCAGTTGACATGCAAGCACAATCTCCTCTCATGGGTCATGAGTATTTCAGCCACTGACTCGCACACTAGAATTTAAGAAACAAAAAGAGGCCAGTTTACTGGGCCGAAAAAAGCACTGTGGTTCATCTTAGAGCAACTGGCTAAGATACTGAGTTTGAATTTTCTTGCCCAAACCCGATGGGATTTGACAACTTAAATCCAGTCTGGACAGGCTCACACAGATTTGGACATCATGGCTCATGTGTTAGGCTCAAGTCAGGTTCAAAATTCACTCTCAGGTCCTCACAGCCCACCACCCACCTTTAACGGATTATCCACTGCATGGTTTTTCCTCTTTATTTATTCTTTCTTCTTTAATGGTATTAAAACATCAGCAGTTGATCAATTTAGGAAAGTACAGATGAGTACAACCATATATTGTTGATGTTTAATTTGTTAGGCTAAAGATTATATGTTTTAGAATTAAACAGATACTGTGTGTTAAGTCGTGTCAGACTCTAAAGAGAAAATTCTTGTTCTGTATTTAGCTTTCAGCATGATTAAAGATCAACTAAGATATACGTTATATATTTGATTCCTTATGATGCCACAGCAAACTGGGCAGGAGTCATAAAGCCTGATGTTTCCTGAATGGACAATGGAAGTTCTAAAAGATGCAGCTGCTGACTTAATATTTCTCTGAAAAATTGCACTTGCAAATTGGTGCCCTCTTATAGGGGAGTTTCAGACACAATATGAAAACTGTCAAAACAAACATTCAAAATTATTGGACAAAAATGAAAGAAAAATGCTGCATACGCAGAATACAAAATGTGCGTTCAGAACCTGGAGAAAGGTTGCCAAATACGCAGTGTAGTAATGGAAGGTTTTCATCAAATACCTAATGTAGTAATGGATGTTTTTCATTATGTTTTAGATTACGCACTTCATTTAACCCACAGGTAATCACTATTTGCCCAGACAGAGGGTGAAGAGGCCCAATTCCTCTGTGATAAGATTTTGGCTCTGCTCATTCAGGCTCTGGCCACAAAGCAAAGTCACAAACTCTTGCTAAATCATCTAGGCGAGCAGGTGTTGTTTACAATGTAGCGTTCTGCAGGGCTGCCCAAATAAACAGCTGTCGCATAGTACGCTCTCGCAAAAAGCCAGCCTCATCAACATGCTAACCCAAGCCCCAGCCTGTTTTTGTTCCGCCTGCGTTAGGAATATGAGGAGTGGCAGCGAGTCTGTGGAGGCATGGCTTTTAGCTGCACGCTCTGATGGGAGGAGAGGATTAGAGCAGGTGTGTGTTAGGGTGTGTGCGCGTTAGACCTTGCACGTTGAAACATGGAGTCATCTGTCATGTGTGTGGGAGCATGAGACACATCTCTAATAGAATGCTCTGCATAAGTACCCTAGCACAGCGCTGTGCTTTTGAGACAATAACACAGCTTTTGAATTTGTAGTCTGAGCTTAATGTACATACGCGAGAAGGTTGCAGGAAGACGTATTCCAAAGTAATCAAAGTATTCGAAAACAGCCTGTTTTGAATTCACAGTTTTTGTGATGAAAACCAGAAAATGTTCATACATCCACAAAAACCAGTGAATTTACATGCATCCATTTATTTAGCCTAAAACAATTTAGCCTTGCCTTTTTACACTGAGGTTATAAAAAGTGTTTCACCTCTGACTGCTGAAGGCATAGTACAGGTTAGCTTATCAGAACAAAGGTCATTTACACACATCAGTCAGAAGCCTGTTTCATTGTAATTGAAGACATTAGAAATGTCATGTAAAATTAATTGGACTGTTCTTGGTATATAAAACTTATAAGTGTACCATAAGCAAAACGCAATATGTAGTTGCAGACTATGGGACCTTTAGAAGAAGCAGTAATGTCTGTGTAATCACCAACTATTGAGATGTCAGCAGCCTTGGGTCAAAAGAGAAATTGCAAGATCATGGGGTAAAAAGTGGTGTTTACTGTTCCTTAGCACCAGACCAGTAAAAGGTAAATCAGTGCTAGGGTTACCAAGCAAGTGCTGGAGGAGGTCAGGGGTTCTGAGAGCTGAAGTAGTGCCCTGTTAAATATTCTTTCTGTACCTCTCAGGCTGTGCCTCTGTCTACACTCTTCAAGCGGCCAGAAGGGCTCTTTTTAAATCAGGCTAGAGAAAAACAAGATTTTGATTCCCTAAACAACATTTTAATGAATTTTTAAGGTTTTCTTTGAAATCGCAAATGTTCATTGGCAAGTGTAAACATAAATATATATAATATTTATATAAATATCATTTTTCCCAAGATAAGATTGTTATAAGAACATAAGATAAGAAAATTTAGTTTACTAGATTGCAATGATTTCAATACAACTCCAAAGACATATGGGTACCATGATTGTTATGGACAGCAAATAAAAAAGCTCCTTTGATATTAGAACACTCTGCATGACAGTCTTATTATTGCTATTTTTGGCAGTGCCTTATTTTCCACTGGCAACTAGTTCTTTCAGCAACCAAGCGAAACATTGTAAAAGTCGACACTGTAAAAATCTTTTTTCCTACCTTGGCTAGTACTGTGTGTTCCTTCTCTCGGCCACACGAACACACTCTCTTCTCAGCTTGCAGAAGGTCAGTATCTGACTTCTGCCATTACTGTAATTTTATCTCAGACCATTGGGAAAAGTAAACAAGTCAGCCTCTGGGAAAATATGGCCAGTTGGTCATGGCTGCCATGTCCACTACCTGTATATCCCTTTGCTGTGTTCCCTAGCATTTCAACGCTAAAACCTGGAGCCTCTGCTCTCATTAGTGTCTCCAGACAGGCTCATGTTGAGATGCTAGCAACTATAGGGTTCCATTGCACAACATTTCTGTACTCTCAAAACATATGAAATACCATGTTTTTCTTATCTAGACACATCTCCAGATGTCCAGAATGGGACAAAATATGAGTCTTTTATAAGACTGACAAAGAAGAATCAGTTTGTAGAAGAAGTGAAAAAGAACTGTATGAGTTCATTACATGGCCACAGAAAATAGCAAAGATGGAACTTGCCACAGATCCTGCTAAAGACTGCTAAAATGAGGAAATCTTTTTCAGTCCAAGGTTCTTGTCACTGTATGTTGTTTTTCTCACTTCAATGCAATTATATGGCATCAAAGCAGCACATTTTCCGTTTAAAAATAAAATCCGGAGGTTGCATGGTACAGCCTCTGTATTGTACATGGGCAGCTTTTTGTAGCACTATTTCTTCTGTATTTCCTTCTTTGAAATGTGGGTAATTCCAGAAGGTTCTGGGGATCTAGGTTAATTTGTTTGAGATTTCTTTGTTGTTGTTGTTGCTTTGTATGTGGGTGTGTATCTTTTGATCTTAGATATATAAGTCTTGTTTGTGTGCGATATGGCAGATTTATGGGAAGATGCCTTTAATCACATTATAGAAAGAAAAACCAAGCTAATGTTTTTTTTATTATTTTTTATATATATTAAATTAAGCGTCATTAGCTTTCTTTAGCAGGTCTGAATACATTATTATGTGGTTAGGTGGATTATTGTGTAAATTGGCAGTAGAGACAATAATGTATTAGTTTGTAAAGGTAAATGTAATGCTTTTCTGTAGTTAGAACACATGGCTGCATCTTAGTTTGAACAAGTTAATTATATGCTGGCCAGTATATAATCCCTAATGTTATAGCATGACAATTTCATTATTAATGCAAATGAGTATGATATTCACAGCAGCATCCTGCTGCATTACTCTTTCCAAGTGGCTTGTTTTTTGCTTTTTGTTTATTTTCTTGCATCACTTGCATTATACGCATGATCAGATGTTAAATAATGTCTCTCGTTTTGTCAGTTTTTCAGATTAATTTGACAAAACAGTCAAACAACAAAAACTGGATAAATGGCCATTACCAGTCTAGTTACCAGTTTAATATGTAAGGCTCTTCTGTAGAAATATTAGAGAAGAAAATAGAACATAACAGTGTCAGACGTTATTTTAGCAAAGATGTTTATATTTTAGCAGTATTAACACTCATTTTCTTTCCGCTTCTACAGTTCTCTGAAGATGCCTCCATCCTGTTAGCCTCTCCGAAAATGCTGCTTCCCTCTGGCAGCCAACTCCCAGCTGGCACGCCGCTGTCCATCCACCACCAGCTCCAGCTCCTACAGCAGCAGCTCACTCAGCAGCAGCAGCAAACCCAAGTGGCTGTAGCTCAGGTAGGAAACAGCCTCTGTGCGCTGAACAGTGTCCAGTATTGTACAGTGATTGTATTTCTTGAAGAAAGAACTGCCATTGTGTTTAATGAGCTCATTCCTTTCAGCAAGATGACATATATTATCTGAAATAACCTAAGAATCAGGGTTTTCTGAGCAATGTGTTCCATATAAATAATCAGAAACACCATTAGGAGGTGAGACAAAGGATTAAGAATATCGCTGTAATTAACTTGGACGTAAAAGTGATTCAGCCCATTTATTAAGTTCATTGTTACTTTTGGGCCATTTGTTTTCGTCCATGCTAATTCTGTGCTATGCAAATGTTTTGTTGTGGGTCAGGTGATTCCTATGGACAGCATGAAGATCAGACAATATGAGGAGGTGTAGAAGGTTAATGAGGCGAGTCTGCACTGTTCAGAGAGAAGCTTATACTAGGTTTGCACTGCTTAACGGTATCATAGCCAGCTCAGTTTGGATTGACCATCATTCTTTGATCTAAGCTCTGCTTTGCCATCAGTGTGGAGCTTTGAGGACCAGAAAGTTGTCTACAAGGCACGACAAGGATTGAGGGGATGTGATGTTATTATTTAGCTTTTTTTTTTATTATTATTTTTTGTCTTTCTCCCCAAACCACTGACTGAGATGAATTCTTTTCTCTCACATGTTTTCTCTATCTCTTCTTCTCTCTCTTACTCTTTCTTGCAATCTCTTGCTTCCTCTCAGCTGTCCCAACCTACAAGCAGATCTCCATCCCTTGTAATCCAAACATAAAAAATGATACTGCACCAGTAGGGGTATAAACACATGAAGGTTTTTCTGTCTTCAGCATTTTGGCCCCAGCTGACAGCAGGCTGATATAGTAATCTGGCCTTTCAAAAGCCTGTGGTGATCTCATTCTGCCATGGTTTAAGCTCTAGAGGAAGGTAAGTATAGCTGTAATGTCCAGTCTCAAGGTGAAAAGTGGGTTTCTTCGCTGTGACTCAATCCTTTTCTTCCTTCAGTTTGATATGTTTGTCTGCGTGCGAGATCCTGGCTGTCTGGGGCAGAGACCAGGCTGTTTGGGCTGTTTCCCATGCCCCTGTTGGTATTATGATCCACAAACACACAGAAGACAAGCTCTGGTCCTATTCCATCTGCCCAAGAATGGCTCCAGTCTCTAAAGAAGTATGGCATGCTTTGAAGTGTGCTTTCAAAGCTGTACAGACTCAACAGTTCTTGTTTATTCATTTATTTCTTAGTTTCTGGTGAAATGACCTTTCTATTTCAAGAAAGCAAAAGAAAAGATGAGTTTTATTTTTCTGGACATCAAAAACCACTCTCGCTGCACATCAGAAGACAGAGGCAGAAAGAAAGAAGAAAAAAAAACATTGGAGCACCCAATTAGCCCTCACTTGAGATACTTTTAATGGCCAAATGCCTAATATTTTATGCTTGATTTCAGTAATGGCAAGTTAGCTGACTTCAGCCAAAAATTCTGCTTATCATATTCTGGCTTCCAAGTGGTCCATTGATTATGTTACATGGGCAGGGTGGCATTGGGCCTCTGCCCCTGGCAAATTAAAGCAGTTTATAATGACAGTTTCTCACAGTTAAACAAGTTGCTTATATAAAATAATTTCTTAACTCAAGCAGAATTACATTAGAAGAATAGTTACTGTTTATTGTTTTCCCAAGTGAGCTGCTGTGTCAGTTCAAAACGGTTCACCCTTAAAGACATGAGAGTGTTCATTCAGTTGCACCAGAGACTTTCATTAGATTACACTCCATTCAACTTTGCCCTCATGTTAGATCATTTAGCCTGGTCAAGGTAGTCACGCACATCCTCTGATACCTTTGACATAACTAGACTGCCAGATGAGACCCAGCTCAGGATATCAGCTCTGTGTGCCCTCAATTCTGAGGCAGAGCGAGAATGTCTGAATGGTATGTGCTGCAGCTGAGCGAGACAGAATGAAATCTCCATTAAAGTACACAGCAGAGCGAGAAGGGCTGTTTGATGAGAGCCCTATTGAGAATCTCGCTGCAAACCTCGCCGAACCTCTAATGAGATCTAAATGTCTGTTTGTGAAACTGTAATGGAGTTGGTATTTTCTGAAACAGTGACAGATTTTCTCATTCTCAAAAGTAAGCAGATAAAAGAAAAAGAAAGAAATATAAAGCAAATAAGCTTTTTGTTTTCATCACAATATGGGCCTTGCAAAATTGGAACTGCATAATAGTTCTTCATGGGAGCCTTATAAGAATGTTTTTTTGTTTCTTTTTTGTTTGTATCCTGCTGTTTCTCGTTAATTTCTTTGGGGATCATTTCTTTGCTCCAACAGACGTGAGTAAACAGGTCATTCTTTTACATTCTTTTATCAGTTTAATATATTGTATACCACAATTTTCTTCATTTAATGCCGCAGTGTAAGACGTATGATTACATTGATTGACACCCATTTCATGATTTTACCATCGAAAAAAAAGAAATGGTAAAAATATTGTTCTTAAAGCTGAGGAGAATTTGTTTATAAAAACAGTATTTGTTGAAACACCATCCATACTGATTCTGTGCTCAAACATAACCAACAGCATGTTGTCTCTTTAGCTTTAATGATTTGGATGAGCTAGATGATCTTGCATTTGCTTTCATTATCCATATTAGATGAGCACAGATAGACAGAAGTCTGTACCAGAGTGAAATTGAGTCCTCAGTGGATCTGTAGGTTTATGTAGATTGAAAGAGCACCATCCTCTGAGCTTATGAAGCTTCGAGGTGAATTTGCAGTAGCAGTGAATTAAAATTCAATTGAGAAGGTAACCTTAGACTGGTAGCACTACTGACATTATGTCACAGTACATACGTGACACATTACATTGAAATCAAAACATGACAAGGACGTTCAGTGTCATATTTCACCCTCCCAGCCTCACACCTTATGCCACCAAGCTCTTAGTAGACTGTGCAGTAACTTTGATGCACTCATCATTTTAGTTCAATACGATTTTGTTCAGAATATGGGATTGTAATTTTGGGCTCACATTTGATCATATCAAATATTGTCATAAATATGATTTGTAAAAGTGATTTTTTTTTTTTGTTTGTTTGTTATATTAGTGTGTTTAAATTGTATGCTTTACAATCATTCTAATCTATGGTGGGTTCAATAATGTGTAAAGATTAAATAAATGGGACTGTATTATAGACTCTAAAAACAGAATATCACCAAGGGAATATAGATATCATTCTAAATTGTATAGTAACAAACTTATCTTGCTCTACAGGTCCTTGCTACTGTTGTGGATTACTTGAGCACTGTTGCACGTCGCTCTGGATAAGGGCGTCAGCTAAATGCCGTAAATGTAAATGTAAATATTAGAGTTTTGACTACTTTATTACCATCAGGATTAATCAAGTTAAAGGATTAGGTTCTGCAATGCTCACATGTGTAGCTTTTTGACTGCAATATCAAAATAGTAATTATCTCTGTAATTCTGACAGTAACTGCTCGTCTGAATTTATATTCTCATCACTGTTTATCATAAATCAAATTATGAGCTGAGTTTGTCATAACACTAATGATTATGGAGACATTATGTAAATGAATAATTCTGTTTAATTACCTGTAAAGTGAAACGTTATTATTTTTTTGATGCAGCGTAATTGTGGTACAAACATTGAGCATTAGTGCGTTTTTTTTCTTGTCTTGGGCAAAGGCCCACAGTTGACTGATCATTTTTGCATGTGATTTTACTGAGAGTAAAATAGCAAAACAGCATTGACATGAAATATGAGACCAGTATGGATGTTCATCATGTAGCCTCCTAAATAACAGCATCTTTGATCACTGTGCAGCTCCAACTGTTCACCATGCATAACACACCCAAATACTTTCTTGTATTTGAAAGATTTGCTCTGAGGCCACTGGTCCCTGCACTAAGCTGTTTGACTGCATTTAGAATGTGGCCATTATTTTTTGTTTTGCTCTCTTTCTCTTTCTTTTCATCGTATTCCAATTTCTGGCAGAATGTCTGCTTTGGCCGGAGAACATATTGTTCTTAAAGTCCAGTGGCGCAGAGCATGCACGCTCTATAAGCTGTGTCATAAATCACCTAGGAGCTCTGTGTGTTAGGAGGAGACCATCATGCCACTTTAACAGATCATGACACTCGGAGTGCTTGGGATAAGGCATGACAGGAAATGGATTCTCCCACCTATCATTTTGTTGCATCTTAGGACGCCTGAAGGACACAGCAGGGCTGCATAATCAGGCAGGACTGGTGAGGTATAAGCTATTACAGATTTACAGTGCAGCAGTGCATTTTCACACAGTGATGCCTGTCAGAACAGCTGATGTTTGATTTAATACTTTTGGATTTCTTTGGACGTCTTATGTCTGCTATGGAGTTATAGCATGAGTGTCACACTGTCCGTTTTTTCACTGTTTTACAAATGCTGAATGACAGTTGGATAAATGGATCCACCAGCAGCAGAAAAAATGGCAATTTATGAATTTCACATTAGCCTGTTTTTAGTACTGAATTAAGATCTGATCATTACTTTTCCTAAAGTTCAAAGTGCCAAATGTGATGAATACACTTTATATATTTTGAATGCATATAAACAAAGGTTACCTACTATGTCTGATATATGATCACATTTTTATTGTGGAAATATATGTAACATTTTCAGATTCAAAACAAAATAATTTGGTTATTGTGGAAGGGAAATCTTTAAGACAAGATAAGGTTTTATAACACTTTATTAGTCCCACAGGTGGGAAATTAGTATCATTATAGCTGCTAAGTAGAATGAGGGGAAAAAGTTGAAGCAGCATAACCAATGTAATAAAAGTATGATATATAAAAGTGTACATTACACTAATATAAAAAATAGAAGTCAGTTCCCATCAGTTTTCTACATAACTTCACATTGTTATGATTTTAAATACAAGAAGTGAGTTTTAAGCTCCCATTCCTATTCAACAAATGCAGAAAATGTAAACAAAATTGAGACTGTTACACTAAATAGTAAACAGAATTAAAGACCATAGACTCGTCTTATCAAAACATGAACAGAAATTGTGCTAACAACTTAAAAATGTAACTAAATAAATAGTATAGGCCTGCTGTGCCATGATATACAAAATAAAATATATAAGATAACAGCACTGAACACAGGACTATTTGTGAGACATTAAAAAAATCAGTCAGTGTTCAGTATTTGGGACTCCTGACTATAAACACCAGTTGAAAAACATGCTCTGGTTTGAGAGTGGACCTTTCTGCAGTGACCACATCTCTGACTGTGGGGGAAAATGTTTTTGTGTTTTGTGTGACACACTTTACACACCACATGTGCCTCTTCCAATATATTCTTCCCAATCTGTTAAGAAAATCCAAAATGTGCCTAAATGTCAGATTTGAAAATGTTTGGAGCATTTGTAATTTCTCTGCATCCCTCCACCACTTTTGACATCTGAGTGAGTTGAGAGTTACCGCCGCCTGGAGCAGCACATTTTAAAGCAGCCACCAGAATATCAAGCAATGTCATTATTACATAATCGGTTATGTTGTGCTTCTGCATCAGTGCAGAATCGTCTGCAATGCATTGATTATTTGATTAATTTCAGCATACCTAGTGGGTATATAATATTAGTTTATTTATTTATACATGTATTCTTCTGTCACACACAACAAAACTTCTTCACCCACGTAGTCCTGATATTTTGAACCTTTAATTTCTTCTGCGCTGTCTTTCTGACTGTTTTGAATGATTTATTGACTGATGGCTCTGCAGGTTGTCTCTAATGGAAATCTGAACTTTCTTTCCTTTTAATCCTGGAAACTCCTGCATTAAATTTCCATAAAGCTCTTCAGTTTACATTAATATAATGTATCACTAACAGAACACAATCTTCACTCTTGCCTTGTTTCAAATTCTTTTAAAAGGGGTGAAGTGCATTGCATAAGCATTGCTTGAAAATTCTTTGCATGTAGAGTTATTTATAACTTTGAAGGTCTACATCTGGTTTACTTTAGGATTAAATTTATGAAACACTGAACTTTGATAAGTTTGCATATTACAAATGGTGAGATGTTTTTGCATTCAGCATGAAATGTCATGTACTTCATAGGAGATGGATATCTTGCATAAAATATTCAGTTATGAATGTTTTAGGTGGTATTGGTTGGTATCTTAGACTTGTCTTTTATTGTATTTCCTTTTTCACTTAAAGCACTTATGAGCTGAGGGGTTGGATAGTGCCTGTTCAATCATTTCTAGCACATAAAATATCAAGATATACAGGTTTCGTCTTGCAAATATAGTGATAATGTACTTTTATTATTTTGCTTAGTTCAAGATTGTATGCATACACATTTTCTCTCCTTGAACAGAAGGTACACTGACCATGTTGCAGACTTTAAAATGTTTGATTTATATCCTTTAACACATGTCATTTTACTTGTGAATGGAACAGTAATGAAATAAGAAGAGAATGAATACCACAGACATAAAGAGTCTAATTCCCAGTGAAGGCCATTTACCAGCAAAGCAAGCTCCAAATTTCAGTAGAACCACTCCTGAAAAACCTTTCTTTACAGTGAATTCCTGTCACTAAAGCCAAGCTTGTCTGTACAACACAGTGTTATAATACACATATTAATGAATTGGCCCAAGCCAGTCGTAGGGTCTGAATTTAGTGGTTCTTTTTATGTAAATGTAGGTTTTGCACAAATACTATTAAAAATATGAACACTTAAATACTGGCATAGTTTTTTATTATTATTAACTGGTGCTTTTTTAATGAGCTTGCCCATTCCCAAACTGCAATCTAAATTTAGTGGTTCTTATAATTTAAAATCATTTGGATATCACGATTTAGAGCTCCTGGTCAAAGTATCCCTATAATGTCCGGGGAAAAGGACTGTGAAGTGCGTTGCTACAATCTCAGGTGCAGTTTTAGGATGATGCTTCCTAAGCATAAAAGTTTGTGTAAATAATATAAAATTCAACCTTTAAAAGCTTATTTCCGCTAATGTGGTTTAAACTCAGGCATTGTTATTATCATTATTAACCAGTTATCCAAGCCAGACTTAGGAATTAAGTGGTACTTTTTATTTTAAACTAAAACTGCTAGTGTTAAAGTCTTGCCCTGTCTTTTCTTGCTTCCATCTGTCTCTCCCCAGCTTTGTTCATATTCAGATGTGGTATTTACCGTATTGGTAACAGTGTTTTTGACAGTGTTTCTACATGTGTCTGCCCCTTTTTGCTGTTTGTGCTTTTTGGTTTTGTTGGTTCGTGTTCTGTTTTTAGTTCATGTTTCTTTTCAACCCTGTTTTGTAGGGCGGGGTTTGAAAATCGATTCACAGATCAATATTGATTCTCGTTTAAAAGTAAAAAAAATTGCGGATCTATCTTTTTTTTTCTGTCAACAATACTTCTGCGACTGAAAAAGGAAAGCTATATAAAACACGATGCCTCACTTCACAACACATAGATCAGCTGGTGGCC
The DNA here is from genome assembly GCA_037577295.1 of Ladigesia roloffi. Lineage (NCBI taxonomy): Eukaryota > Metazoa > Chordata > Actinopteri > Characiformes > Alestidae > Ladigesia > Ladigesia roloffi. The sequence continues at coordinate 12,043,233 of JBBKCR010000101.1, read as the reverse complement.
CAGTGGTTAGGGCACTCGCCCTGTGATAAGAAAATCTTGGGTTCAATCCCACTGGGCACTTCTGAGCAAGGTTCTGTCCCTATATACTACTCCCCAGGCGGAGTTTACTTGGTCAATGTGATAAATACAGAGGAGGAATTTTGTGCTGTTCACACTGTGCGCAGTGGTGTGTTCATGTATGACCAAATGATCACTCTTCCCCATAACATCTGAAGAGTAAAAGACTTTAAATTTTCGGCATTTAGCAGACGCCTTTTATCCAAAGCGATTTCCATTTCCTAACTACATGGGGCAGTCTTCCTGGAGCAACTTGGGGTCTTTCTCAGGGACCCAGTGGTGGTGTTGGGGGTAGGATTCGAACCCAGGTCCAGAGGCAGAGGCTGATCCTACTCACTGAGCTACCCCCAGTCTTATCAGTCAAGCATAATTTCCTAGACTGTATTTGCCGTGGTTGCTGAGCTAGTGTTTATTATGATTTTAACCAGTTTTGGTCATTGTTGTTTTTTTTTGTTTGTTTTTTTTTTTTTCAACCACAACTTTCAACCATTTTGTGGTTATCATTTCATTGTCAAATTGACATTTTCAAAACAGGGCTACTAACTGTTAAACAATGTTATGGACTTAAGAATTTAAATAAAACCTGAAAGTTCTTCTCTTCTTAAATTCTTTTAATTCTTGACTCTCTCTCTCTCTGTTCCTCATACACACAACACACTGTTCCTGTCAACAGTTACAATTATTCATGTTATTCATGTGCAGAAGTTGTTTTACTTTAAACAGACAATATTAAAATTTTGGATTGGATGAATTATAAAATAATCACTTATTGGCAGTTTACTGTCCACAGTGCAGTGCAGTCAGTCAAAATAGGGATATCCTCCACTCAAGTCAATTTATAACCAAGTCAAACTAGTATTAACACAAAGAAATCAGAAAATAAATCGATATCGAATCGTATCGAAAATTGAATCGGATCATGACCTTGTGAATCGGAATCGGATCGATTTAGGAAATCGGCAACAAAACCCAGCCCTAGTGTTTTGTTTCATGCTTAAGTAAGGGCACATCTGCACCTACATGTGCCGACAGTCCTCCGTGCTACACACATCAAAGCTTGGATGCAAGCCTTGCTTGTCATTCAAACATTAGTGCCATATCCAAGCTGCTGCAACATGTGAGTTTGATTGAGTGGGGCGGCCAAGATAGTCGATGGTACAATATACAGGCGGCCAAGCCTAGTAAAATATGTAGAACAATATCAAGACTCTTGATCAAAGTGTCCCTGACATGTCATTTGAGTTTGAAAAGTACTGCTGTGATATTACCTTAGGTACAATTTGCTATGCTTATCTTCATGTTTGTCCAAATATCATCCTTAAAAATATCCAACTAGGTTTTGCCTTAATAGTTTTTTTGTAGTAACTATTTGCTATAAATTACTGCAAAACCACAAAGACATCATGCTCAGTTCTATTAAAAATCATTTTTGAAAAACTAACAAAACTTTTAATAGAAATTGTAACTGAGGCATAACACCTCTCTCGGTTCTTTCAGGTTCACTTGCTGAAGGATCAGCTCTCAGCAGAAGCTGCAGCCAGAATTGAAGCCCAGGCACGTGTGCACCAACTGCTACTGCAGAACAAGGATCTTCTCCAGCACATCTCCCTGTTGGTCAAGCAAGTCCAGGAGCTAGAGCTCAAGCTGGCTGGTCACGGCTCAAGTGAGTTTGCTTTCAGCTTTTCTGCTCTCTCAGCTATTCCTCATTCCATCATTCCGTCTGTCAGGGATTCTCTCTTTTCATTATCTGCTTCATCCATCTCTGCCATATTCTCTCCCGTCCAGATATCCCAGCATGTCCGTTCTGCCTGTCTGAGACTGCTTACACTTCGTTCCATTTCATTTCCTTTAAAGGGAGTGTGTCTTTATACCAGACACATTGCTTTGTCCAGTTGAATCAGAGAAGTCATTTATTCAGGTCAACAGTTTGGTCCTATTTAGTATTCATTAATATTTTAAAGATATTAAAATGTCAGACTGTTAAAGTGCTGGCATAAATAATGATCAACCTCTGGAAACAAGCATGATAAATGCCTTTCAGGATGTACGTCTCTTTCTTCTCCTCATTGACCAGTACAGTATCTTTCTTTTATGGTCCCCATCTCATCCCCTCTTCTCATTTTCTTTCCACTTTCCTCATATCCTCTCCATCATGACCCATCATGCTCCATTTAACACCTCTAAAGGCCATCCAACAGAGCATAGCCTCACTGGGGCTAGCCACCGCCTTGTGATGCAATGTCCTGCACATCAGACCAAATACACAATACAATGCATTCATTTCCTGGTGTCCCAGAACAATACTTGCTCCACGCCCAGTGAAGGGTGAGCTTCTGGAATTGGTTGATTTCTTTGCTCAGTAAAGTGTTTTGGGAATTGTAATTAGAAAGGGTTATTCGGTCTAATTTGGGCTATTGATGCTATTGAGCATCAGTATAAATCACAGTGTAATCAGTTGTTTTTTCAAAATGTCATTGTTGCATTACCAAATGTAATATTGTTTACCAAATCGTATATGTTCTACTAAAAATTGTCTATACTGCTCCTTTAAATTGAATCTTTTCTTGTGCTATTCTGTGTCTCTATAGTGGGATCTCAGGACAGCCTGTTGGAGATAACATTCCGAGCTAATGTACCCCCGGTCATCTGCGATCCCACCACCCCGCGGCCTGATGATGCCGTCCTGCCATCGATGAACGACGGGACACACCTGTCTCTGCCCCTGGGCAGTCCTTTAGGTAGGAACCAGGCCTTGGCTAAATTTGAGTGTTTTCGCTTTCTTCCGGGACCTCCGCAGCAAGAGCAGAGTCCCGACACGTCCTCACAGGAGGTGTCACCTTCATCCCGGGATGAGATTCTGGGCAGCCTGGAGCTGCTGAAGTTCCGCGAATCAGGTATTGCCTCTGAATACGAGTCCAACACAGACGAGAGTGATGAACGTGACAGCTGGGGATTGCAAGACGAGAGCACCCTGCGCCTTCTAAACGTGCTCAACAAGCATGGCCCCTCTGACTGCCTGGAAGATGAAATAGCAGTTTAGTGTGAGAACGCACTAATGGCTTAAATATAGCTGTGATGAATGATCATCAGTATTGTAAAACACGAGAAAGGCAAAAACTCAAAGGGTGGCAGGTGTTTCCAATTTTGTGGAGTTTTGTGCATTACATTATGCATCATAACTTCATAAACCACTCTGTCCCAAAGCAGTGCTCTCTCGCTATGTTGACCAGTCAAGGTGGTGATAGACGGTGATGTGTGAACAATAGAAACATGAGAGCACTTTGTTTCAATCCATAATCCACTTGTCACTCTCTGATCTCTCACAGGCTGTAAGAATTAGTCGAGTTATAAAATATTCTCATACAATTATATTTTGCATAGAAGAATATACATTATATGTACAGGACCGTTTTTACATGCTTGTCTGAAACTGTATTATGTTAGTTTTACAGCTCATGTAGTTTTGTTACAGCATAGAGTAATGCATGTTTACCGGCAAACACCCCTCTCCTGTTACTGTGGTCATTTGGTCACTTTTAAGCATCCAGAATACAAACACTTGGATAAGTCAGATATGTGGAAAAAATGACCCTTCATTAATTGCGCATGACCCATTTGTACCTTCCATGGTGGTTTTGGTTTGCATTTGAAAATGGAAATTTAATTGTAGAACAGAATCATATTCAGCTAATTAAGCCCTGAGGGTAACAAGGCGTCAAAACTCACATTAGGGATTCAGATTAGCTGGCTGTGTGAAAGCTTTATTATCCCTCCTCCCCTTCATCTGCTTTAGTACCATTAGTAAGCATAAGTTCCAAAGGATCTCTGTCAACGTTTTATTTCACAGGTTGGTGTAGGAAATGTTATGTGTAGCCCTGAGAGCAATACATGTCTGTTACTCCTCTCACAAAAATGCCTCACTTATTAAGGTTTGCCATGGCGTTTTCCTAATTTGAACCGTGGCTGGCTGTTGAATGGAAGGAGCAGCGACGATGAGATGCTTGTTGTGGTCCTGAGAGGCAGGCGTGTTGTGCAGATGTGGACTCCAGAGACTCAGGCGGCACTTTGAATGAACAGATCAATGCTCTTTGAAAGTGATGAAGCTCATCCAACTTTTAATATCTGACCACATATAAACTGGGCTCACCCCCACTTTAAAGCAGGACACTTCTGGTTGGAGTTTTACTTATTTAATTGTATCTTTTGATAAAATAAAAATCAGCGAGAATCTGATTAAAGCAATTTAATATTTGCCTTTGATGTAGATCGGTATTAAAAAAAAGAAATATCTGTTTGAACTCAGCAAGCCAGCGAGTTAAGTGCGCTTCACTGAAGCTGCTGATTTTATTCTGATGTGAAGTAATTAAAAACATTATCAGTCTTTATGTGCCTGATTTTCCAAACAGTGACAGTTCTATTTGGGCTTGAGAAGATCAGTGTAATTTAACAATACACATTTTTGTTAAATTAACTACAGGCTTTTTTTTTTTTGGCTGGCAGATAGGCAGTGATTGACTTTAATGTGAGCTTATAAAGCTGTCGCTGGCCAAGGTGAGCAAGCTGCTCTGTGACTAAGGACCGACAGCTGTGCATCTTTATTGGCCTTCAGGGAAAGTGTAAAGGATATCTTTGCCATCTGTTATTTTCTGATCTACTACTGTATTTTCTGTCACACCATGTCTCTGCTTCACACGCTGTGTCTTTCCAGCCATTCCTATACAGGTTGTGATTACTAGTAGGACAGTGTAGTCATGACAACTGAACGATGATAAGACATTTGAGTGATAGTGTTTAAGATTATTAAATGTGACTTATACATAGTACATCACTGTTTATAGTGCAGAACAACCTTCAGTTTGTCATGATGTACACAGGCTGTTAAGCAGAACATCTGTGGTTGCTCAGTGCATACAGTGAAGAGTCTTGTGATTCATTAAGCTGCTCTATTGAAGTATAATGCTCTCTGTGGAAAGAAATCATTGTAATGCAGCAGGCATTCTGATTAATGGAATTCATTCATTGTTTTTTTTTTTCACAAATACTTAATTGCAATGTCCATAAATGTGATATCAGATAATATGTAGCCTAAGTAATATTTTTAGAAGTTCTTGCACTTCTTTTCTGCTTGAGAGAGTTCTGGTGGCCTTTTTTTTAAGCTCAGTGGAAAGGTTGTTTTTCATATTCTTTAATAGCCTCTGCTGTTTGACTGATGACTCTTGATTACCTGTAACCTGTGTTAGAACCTTTGAGTTGAGATTCCAATTGAAAAGCCATATGTTTTTTGTTACAAACGCTGTAAAAGATTAATGCCTTGTGGGTTACTTGGGTGCATTTAGAAGATAGAATAAGTAGGTTTGGAAGCAATTAAAGGAAGCACGGACTTCTTTTCCACAGTTTCTCTCATTAGTATTCACCTTAGTCATACTGTACTTGAGAGAATCCCTGCAGAGAACATCTAGATCCATCAGGGGCTGGGTTCTCTACTGTGAGCAGCACTGTACCATAAAGGCAAGTGCAAGCACCAATGCATCATGAATGCTTCTGATGAAATGACAATGGGTACGGTACGCCTAGAGAGTCTAAAGGCTTACTGTCAAGGATGTACTATAGAATCATGGTTTCATCCACAGCGTTTCCACAAGGGTAAAATTCTGTGATTTCTGAACTGGCAGATTGGAACTGAAATACTGAAGAAATGTGCCGTTGTGTTCTAGCGCATCTGCCTTTTTTGGAGAGAATGTTTCTTCTACATAGTGTACTGCACTCAGATGTTGGCCACCAGTGTATAATTGAGAAAAAATTTAATCCTCAACTAACATAAAATAATAAACACACAGAAAATCCTCCTCAGTGCATGATAAGTGGCACAGAGTGACATAGATGGAGATCATTTAATGAATTATTGATTTGAAGTCAGAAGAAATTGGAGGTGTTTGTCTGGTATGCGTGGCGAGCTGCTGTCCCCTGTGGTTTTTGCCAGAGCTCTGTCTTGCTTGGCTAATGTAGCGCTGATTCTCAGTGTCTCCGTACTTGGCCAGAGTGTGCCTACATTCTATCCTGCATACCACCATATTGCTATGTGTTTAAACCATTAGAGATATAAAAAAAGTCAGGGAAAGGTCTAACCCCTGGCATGTGCTGAGAGATTTCTGCGATTTTTCCTTAATTTTTCATAGTCATCCTATTTGTCAGAGGTATTTCTCTGTGTCCTTTCACTAATGAGGGTATATTCCAGATTGCACTGTAAGAGAGGCTTGGGCAAGCCCTTTCCTCCGTAATCTTGTTATAAACTGCAGATGGACTTCCTACGCTGACCTTTCAACACCTAGGGTCCAGAGCTAGCTGCATTTCATCAAATGTCATAATGCAATTTCAGGCCCCATCCCCCCATCCCCCATCCCCCACCCTGAGGACAGGCATGTTAAAGATTCATATCCAGAAAGAAGGTCAAAGTAAAATATTGATATATGACCCAGCTTCACCCAACCTGAGCATACATTAGACTATCTATGACAGAGAAAACATGTTCAGCTTTTTGTTCAGCTTTCTGGTTCATGAGACAGACACATTTGAAGCCCTCGTAAGAACATAGCTACCGTAGTAGTCTAAGCTTTGTTTCCCTAAAACACAGGGGTGTAAAGATCAGAGTTATATGGTTAAACAGATATTATGTATGTAAATCCCTGACTTTGCATTGGTTCTGTTTAATTATTTGGAAATTATTTAGTGCAACACGGGAGGAATTTGTTTCATTATTTTTAGATTTAAGAATATTGGACCCATCTTTACATATTTTGTTGTTTCCATGCATACTTAATCCAGCCAATTAATCATCTTCTCCTGGGGTGAACTTGGTATATAGCAGTAATGTGCAGGGGTGAGGGGGCAGTCCAGGACAAGTGTTGGGGGCCTGTGCCACTTTGGTCCTAAATAAATCTGAATATTCTTTGTCAGTCTTTTAGATTGACGGCCAAACTGGGTCTCATCATTGCATAGCCAGGAAATGGAAACCACAACTATGGAGATATTAGTATAAACTGCCCTATGTGTGGTGGTTATTCGCAGGTTAGAGGATTATTTTAACTCATGTTGAGACTATTTTGTTCAGAGTTCAATCACATGTTCTCTTCTCTGCCACCTTATATGGCCCTTTAGTTTATTTTTAGTTTTGTAAAACTAACTGGGTTCACAAACATGTGTTCTCTAATATGGGTTGTTCAAAGGGCCAGATTTTGGTCAGTTGGAAATGTGGCCATTATGTAAATTAGAGGAACGGTGTGCCCGGTACTCTAAAATCACTGACCCTTTTGTTTAATTGGTTTGACTAAGAGGTCAGTGGACCGTGTCTGAGTGTGCTTGCATATTCCGTGGTGTTTCGAAGCCATGAACTCTGAGATTCCTTGCCTGCGCCAGCATTTCATATATATAATCACATCTCCTGTATCGGCAAAGTATGATTCAGAAAGTCCTAACTTTTATATTGCTCATCAGTGTAAAGAGGAAAAAAAACAATAAATGTCTTTGGGAGTGTAAGTGCACTTACTCTGTCAATTGTCTCTGACCTTGTTTTGTCTCAATAAATCTTTATTTCTTTCTGTGTCTTTTCTTCTTATTTCTCTCTTCTCAAGTTTTTCACTATCACAGATTGTGTTAATCTGAAGTTAGTATGCAGAGTAACACTGTATTTGATAGCACACATTGTAAAAAATGGCAGTGGTGACTGGAGCAGTTGGGCATTTGAAATACACCCGTATGCTGCCAGGATGGGTTAAAGGTTTATTTTCTTAATGTTCATTTTGGGCCTTCCCTTCACTGACCAGGCGTCTGTCATAAGCAGTGACCCTGTGAGAGTAAAGCATACCCAGTCCAGCTGCAGTTTGTTCCAGACGTTTCCCACCCACCGGGAGACATCAGCAACTGCCAGCAGCTTGTAAATAAGCCTGAAACAGGCCCTGTCAGACATACTACTGGCCTTGACTACTGTGTTGGAGCCTCTGCCTGATATTTTGAACCGTAGCCCAGAGCTGCATGTTTGTTATGATGCCAGTGAGCCCTGTGGAGGAGGACTGGCATTGCTGATCATTGCTCTGCTTCTATAATTGGAGCTTGACAACATGATACACATTATTCTCAGCCTGTCTCACTATCACTCTCTCTCTCTTTCTCTCTCTCTCTCTCCCCGTCTCTCTCTCACTCTGCTTCCTGAATATGTAGTAGATCAGTCAAGAAATGTTGGCTTCGGTAGTTTCTAATCTAATGTATTAAACAGTAATATTGTCCGGATTAGATTATCAAGAAACTAAATAATCAATACTTTATAATCAATACATATTTTTTTATGTGTGGCTGGCACATGTTCATGACCATATGCCTAAAATGCTTAAGAAGAGTGGAAGCGTATTAATGTTCATTTATGCTGCGAAATTGAAAAACATGATTTTCTGCAATTCCGATTAATCAAATTGTTAAATGCAAAATTCAATAATTAAGTCAAAAGTAGTGTGTTGCACACTTTTATTTTAAAAGTACTGCTATATGAACAAAAATGCTGTGACATTAGAATTGCAAACACTTTATCTAGTTTGTTATAGATCATGACAAGTTATGGAAGGAGTCTGTAGACCCTGGCTTGTGTTTTGGGGTGTATTGTTTTGGTGTGGTAGGCCCACTCTCTCTGGCTTGCACTATAGTTCAAAATCTCAAAGTATCAGAATTGTGAACAAAGTTAGATAAAGTACACCCTTTGCAACATTGTGATTGTTTTTTATTGAATGCTCAGTTTTGTGATTCACATCTGTGGGTGGCAGCACATTTTGAAATGTTTGGATTTGCCTGATTTATTTTATACATTTATATGTTATCTTTTCTGTACAATTTTGATGTCATCAATAACGTCAAAGCTGGGAAGATACTTAAATTTCTCCATCACTACCTACTTGTCATGCAAGGAGTTATAAGGATGGTTTGCTGTTAGGAAAAAAGGCTTTTAATAATACAAATATTTTTACAACAATTCAGTGGCTCATTTGAACATTCTGTTATTGTTCATAGACTGAGTTAAGATAATGGCAATACAGCTCCTTTTTTCATCCTTCAAGAAAATGGACAGAAAGCCATTAAGGGTAACAAGCTGAAAATGTAGTCTGTGTATACAAGGGCCATACTAATATCTGCTGCTTGGCTTCCTAAATGGCTCCTAACATGTTGAATTGTAGTTGAAATTGGATGTCAGGTTCATTTTCTTCAGCTATTCACATAGTGATCTTAGGCACATTTGTTTTCTTTTATTTTCTGCCTCCAATATATGGCCATGTGAGAGGCGCCAGGTAACGGTTTTTCATTGTGAATGACCTTGTTCTATATGGGTAAGTGCTTTGTGTGCATTGTGAATGCATGGTTAAATATATTTCAGCATATTTCATCTATACTCGCAATTTTAAGACATGTCCTCTATGTCTCACTCAAACGCTTTCTGAGAAATAACACAGAGGTAAGAATATCAGAAGATATTTATATCACTTGTTCATTACCTTTTCACAGTATCGTTGTGATTGGGCATTGTTGTGACTTTTCATTTGCATGTGTTGCTGCTTTTTTGATTTTGCTGTGCTCAAAAAAGTAGTACTCATCGTATCATGGTATTTGTATGAATGTCACTTGTGGAATTTTCTTTTTCGTGCTTGATATAATTATTTCTTCCCATTATCATTCAAAGTAGCGATCCTGTAAAACCTGTAGATATGCTTTTGCTGCTCTAAAATTAGTTACTGGATTACTAGCTTATGTTGCAGATTCTATGTATTATTTAGCACTTTCTGAACAATCATATGTGTTGACCTGTGTTTCCTGCTTTCTGTCCACAGTTGACCAAAGCATGTTTGAGAATTCCAATGCCGCTGAGCAGCCGAAGCAAAGCTTGAGACTCGGCAGTGTCTCCTCCAGCCCAGCAGGACAAAAGAGCGGCAGTGGCAGCCAGCATCTGAAGAACCTAGGCAAGGCTGTGGGAGCCAAGGTGAACGACCTGCTGCGCCGAAAAGATCCCAGCAGCCTGGGAGACGTTGGAGTCACAGAAGTTAACAAGAACGTAGAGGCGGTGTGGGCCAGCTTGGCTGAGATGGGCCACGGCACAACTGCTAACAGGTAATAATGCTCACGCACACAAGAGACCAGAGGTTTATTTGACATTTAGGTCGCTTTCAATGTGATTTAATATTGTTTTTGATATTCCTAGTTATATCTTCATCTTGAATTTTGCAGGTGTGCCTTTGCGTGCATTTCGCAACAGCTGCGTGACAAAAGATAGAAGTTAACACTCACATAAGTAACTATTAAAACTCTTCAACTCCTCCCTCATTCACACACCAACACAATAATCTGTTGCTGCTACTTATTTATTACTTATTATTGGTCTACAACTTATCAGTATTATTTACATCAGTAGTACTTGATATGACATGCAACATTCTATGTGCAATACAGGGTAATGCTCTTAATATCATGTGCAATACTGTCCTCCACAGGGCTTTAATCAATGCATCAGG